>CM066032.1:808657258-808861667 GCA_033557465.1 Ichthyophis bannanicus | reverse complement strand
CCAAGCACTGAGGTGGGGAAGGGAGTTTGGGGGGGGTTTGGGTGCCAACAAAGTACCCTCCTCCTGAGGACAGGAGGTTCTGGCGCAGCTCCCAGATCCAAAGTAGGGATCCCTGGAGAGAAGCTGGTAGAAGTAGAGGGAACCACACCTTGGCGTGGCCCTTCAGCGTGGGGAGCTTATATGAGGACATAGTTCCATGCTCCCTCTGGAGTTTGGCACAGAGTCTTGGGAATCAAATGGACTGGGTGGAAAGGCATATAGGAATGCATGATTCAACTTCAGGAAGAAAGGCCAGTTCCGTTGACTGAGCTCCCTGAAACGGAGTTCTGAACACCAGAACAGGGGAAGTTGTGGCATTCCACGGACTTGCGAAAGAGGGTTTGTTACCGGGGTCCCCCCAATATCCTGAAAGATTCGGTTTATGTGGTCCAAATGTGGGGACCATTTTCGATGTGGGCCAGCAGAGCACTCGGAACGGAAGCCTGGTGCTGCCCTGAGAGTTTTGAACTCCTGGGAGATAAAACACTTGCTAGTCAGGTGGAAATCTGATGCTCTCTGGGCGCAGGCCAATAGTCTTAGAGCTTCGTTGCAAAGCGACAGGGCGCGCCCGTCCCTTCCTTGTTTGGTTTATGGAAAACATGGCCACCTGATTTGTCAGTTCTGAAACTAGGACAGTCAGGTTGGCTTAGGAGGGAGTTGGACGACCTTTGAGGGCCAGGTAAATTGGCTCGGCCAGAGTTCCCGAAGATTTGATATGAAGGGTGGTCTGCCTGTAGAGACCAAGTGCCCTGAGTGGAGAGGAGTTTGGGCACGATGGGCTCCCCACCCTGGGGGTTTGGGCGTCTATCTGTTGTGAGGGTTGCTTGGGGGGTAGCACTGGTTTGAAATGGAGCCCCTTTCCCACAACAGATTCTTGGTGGCAGTCCACCAGTGGAGGGACCAAACCAGGACGATCGGAGCGGTTTGTATTTGGTCCTGAGAGCCGCTCCTGACGCAGGAGTCCACCGAGTGGCCAGGGTCCCATTGAGTGCTCTCATATGAAGACGAGCATAGGAACCCACATGGACTGTGGAGGCCATATGACCCAGTAGGCGTAGGCATTTCCCTGGCTGTCAAGGTAGTGGCTGGACTGAGCTTGGGCGGCCAAACTCAGGAGGCGCTGGCCTCGAAACATGTGGACCGGTAGGCCCTTGCCGTTGCTGGTGCCCAACTGGGTCCCCTATGCCTTCTAGAGATTGCGTAGGGATGAGTTGGGACTTGGGCCGGTGTACTACCAAGTCCCAGATCCTGGCCCCAGGCTCCCTTGTGTGGGAGTCCAGGCCCTGGGCCTGTGCCTGAGTTGGGAGACTGCGAGGAGCCAGTCGTCCAGATATGGGCCGACCCAGATTCCCATGCTCCTTCGAAACTGCCGGCCTACGGACTGCCATGCATTTGTTGAATGTCCTCTTGGCGCCCGCGGCTAGACCGAAGGGGGCGAGTACTCTGTCTGTGGAACATGTTTTTCCCTGAAACAGAACGCGTCGCTACTTTCTGGTGGGAATGGCCTGGATGAGTCTCTGGCGTATACGCATCCTGTAGGTCTAGAGAACAAAGCCACAGTCCTGCCCCCTGGCGGTCCAGGCCGGGCGAATGGGAGCCGACCCCATTTTGACTTTCTTCTCTTGAAGAGAAACATTGGTCAATTTATCCCGCTCTCGGATGGTGTCTGAATCCCCGTCTTCTTTGGAATGAGAAAATAAGGGGAGTAGAAAACGGACTCTGTTGAGGAAGAGGAACTGATGCTATGGCCCCTTGGGCAGAAGAGAGCTTGGAAGCAAAACACAAGGAGTTTGAGGAGAGATGGGGAGAGAATTGAATGGTACTGTAACCATATGATTTGGGGAGGAAGGCTGGAGAAATGACGTTTGTAGACCCTCTCGAAGTGATAGAGCGTGGTCATTTGTTCTGTTGTGATTTGGTTCCAATCTGGGAGCAAAGTGTAACCAAACCTTTCGACGGGTATGGTGAGAGGTTTTTTTGTTTTTTTTTTGTTTTTTTTGTCTGGTTGTGTTAGAACCAGAAGTAGCGAGGTGTTCCTAGGGAGCATAGTCGCAACCCCTGAGGGGTGGGGCCAGTGACTCGCTGAGCTACAGTAGCTGCTGCACGGATCCGTAGCTCGTGCTTGTTGTTTGATTGCTGACGCTTAGCAGTATAGCGGAGGGTCTGAGAAAGACTGAATGGCCTCAGTGATTTGAAGCCCACATAACTCTGGCCGTCGATTCTTATAGTAGAGCGCCCACCTGAAGATGCATAAAAAGACTTTAGTCTGTAGTAGGAATTGAAGTGGACTTTGTGAAAGTCTTTCACAACCGGTGGCAATTTGGTCAGCATACCAATCTGGGTGGCTTTGATTCTGCCAACATCTCTTCCCCAAATAAGTTGTCTCCAACCTGCGTAACAGGGCAGAATTCCGTAAGCATCCTCACGACCCCCCCCCAAGGTTCCCAAGATCAGAGGCCCTGGAGCCAAGCAAAGTGTGGACGTCGGGCTTGACGTAATAGCAACTGCCCGAAGCCCATACTGGCCCCTCAAAGGAATCAATATGCTGCCCTATTAGAGGAACTTATAGAAAGAACACCGGTCTAGAAGTTGTTTCACTAGGGAAAGGAATCCCTGCTTTTTATCCTAGGGGATAAAGGGGCAAAATGACCGCAACCGTTTGGCAAGTTCCTCACAGGGGAAACATGGGCCCCCCACAGTATAGAGACTGTAGGAATTCAAATACGCCTGGCTATAAGCATGACTGGAGCCTGCCGGAAATTTTCCTACCCACTAAAATGCGTAGCACAACAGTCTTACATTCCCGTCCGGGAGGGGTGGAAGAGTGCCTTGTGGGTGTACGCATAATCTTCTTCATTGCAGGACTTCACCACAATAGATGTGGTTGAGGCAATTGAGTCTTTTGGAAAACCAGGAGAAGGAGGGACCCTATAAAATGGTGTCCAACCTACGGGAATAAGGGAGACAAAAGTCAAAGGATAAAGGCTCACACAGAAATCCCCCATCAGTTGAATTCTTTGAAGGATTTCATGGATAGGCAGGGTAAACTGCCTCCCTTAGGGGCCGGGTTGAGGATCCCAAAATATCCAGTTTTTGGCTATCGGGGGGTTTCCTTTTCAGGAGGAATGTGGTAATAGAATAGGGCTGTAGCCATATCTAAAACAAAGTCCTGGAAGGACAAATTCACGTCTGGAGGGGACATTTCTCCTTTTAGGAGACAAGAGCGCGGCTCCTCAAGGTAAGTATTGAGTGAAAGAACTCTAAGCAGAATCATCAGAGGTAGGTGAAAATCCTCAGCAGGAAATCGTGTGCTTCCTCTAACGCACGATTAACGCGTAAACCGATCGGTATGTATATCGGGCGATATCGGGTATGGAACCGGTATGGAGCGAAAAGGCTCCAGTACCCGTGAAGTTACCGACTTGCCGTTTAGAGGTGGAATGGGCCTCGATTACGGGCATGGCGGACGATACCGGTTATCGGGCCCGGAACAGCTGGAAAGCGGAACACACGAGTGGCGTTGCATGCTTTAGACAATGAAAGCCATTGGACGGCCTGCCTGCATGGACTGTACAGTAAGCGCCCATGGACGCCATAGCTGCCTGGATGTCGGTACCGGAGTGACCCGCGGGTACCCCACGAGCAGGACGTAACAGGTGATCTGTCGAGGCCCGTAGCATCGATATCAACCTGAGGACCCCTGAATTGGCGTGTTGGAAGTTGGACTTTCCCGCCGGGGCGGTTGTTTGGCTGGGGCAGGGTCCTCAAGTTCTAAGCTAAGAAGCTCTCGATGCTTTGAAGGAGATTTGCTCTTTGAGGACTTGCCCACAGAAGGTTTGGTTACCTGAGATCCATCGGGAGAAGAAGACCGGATGACTGTGATGCTGTATTCTCTGAAGCAAACAGCACATGGAATTTGTTGGCCCGGTTCTGCAGCCCACGTTTAGACATGTGGGAGCAAGATGGGCAGTCCGGTATGGAATGGTCAGGCCCCAAACATTTCAGACACCAGTCATGGGTGTCTGTGACTGAAATAACAGCATTACATTTGGTACACTTCTTAAATCCAGGGGCTGGCTTCTCCATGAGGAGAAATTGAGTAGGCCGAGAGGCCTCTCTGAAGTGACCAAAAAGCTAAAAAATAAGAAAAAAGAATTATAATGTTTTAAAGAAAGAAAGAAAAGACCGGCGATACCGGTATCGGTATGGGGAAGGCAGGTACGCGTCTAAAGAAACAAATAAAATAACAATTTCTTCAGCGGTGGTGACAGGACACGACCTGCTGGCTCCGCGGAGAAAGAGAAACTGAGGAGAGCTGTTCAGGAAGGCGGGCAGGCAGTGCGCATGTGCAGTGGGAGGCCCAAAAGCTTCTATTCTAAGAAGCTGGGGAGCTTTCCCGCACGGGCTCCGTCGGTACCGACGTACCCAATGTGAGGACTGACTTCCTGCTTGGTCCTGGAGAAAAGTATTTTATGGAAGTACTGCATATAGAGGGGAATTCAGATATTGTCCAAATGTATTATCTTCCTGTAGGTTCTGTTCCCATACTGACAGCTGAAGGGACTTCCGTTCGTTCGACTGGGACAGTTAGTCAGAACCTAACAGCTTTTCTGGAGGATTCTGCAGACGTCATTTCCAAATGCAGTACCGTGGTAGTGAGGGTTGGTTCTGAGTCTGCTAAATTGCTTATAATGAGAGCTTTACTGTATGTATAGAGAGGCCCTTTTTTGTGGACCAAAACTTCAGGTATTTCCAGATGTGGGTCGGACTACCCAGATTTGCCAGCAGAAGCAGTTTCTGGAGTTGAAATCTTGTGTAGTGGCCTTGGGAATTTTCTTTTTTGAAATTTCCCTGTCATTGTGTTATTACTTAGGGGGGACAAGTATATATTGATGTAACTTCGTTGCTAAAGTTTTTGAATGAAAAGGAAGTTGTTGGGAATCAGTAGATGGAATTGATATTAATTTTTGCTCCCTATTGTGGAGTCTTGTACTCCTTTTTTCCTTTTTTTTTCCTTATGGTTGTTATTGGCTGGCTCCTCTCCCTTGATACGTTTCCTTTTATGTGGACTTGTATTGTTCTTGGATTTTTTGTAGTATTTCTATTTTATTTCCTTATTATTTATACTGTATTCAAGAAAATCATAAATAAAGCATTCAAAAAAAAGAACAGATTTTAGAGCTATTGTTCCTAAACTGTGTCAGGACCCAAAAAGGGGTCAGAGAAACAGTGTAGTTACTCACCTGTAAACAGGTGTTCTCCAGGGACAGTAGGAATCAGTCCTCACATATGGGTGACGTCGATGCAGACAGAGCCCCGTGCGGAGCATTTCCACAGCTTTCAAAGAAAGCCTTTGAGAATGCTACCACGCATGTGTGGTCCCCTTCCCACCCATTTTGTTCAGTCAGATGACATAGCTTAGGCAATGGTGAAAAGGTAAAGAAAGGTAAAGGAGGCAACTCCCAGGGGAGGAGGGAGGGTTGTGAGGACTGATTTCTGCTGTCCCTGGAGAACACCTGTTACAGGTGAGTAATTACGCTTTCTCCAGGAACAAGCAGGAAGTCAGTCCTCACATATGGGACTCCCTAAGCTCCAGGTTGCCAGGGACCCAAACCACAACAGCACCAATAGCTACCCATAGGGAGGCCGTGAGATGCAGAGGGTGAGGTCTTACCAAGAGACTCTGCAGACCCCAGTGTCCAGCATCACCATTACTCTGGAAGCCTGAACACAGAAGGGTCGGCGGGTAGGAGTTGCCTATACAAAGCGAATGCTTCAGATTACTGCCTGACCAAAGGCACTGTCTCTTGAGGCAGTAGTGAGCTGCGAATGTATGCACTGAAGACCACGTGGCGGCTTTACAAATTTCTGTCACCGGCACTGAGCATAGGTTGTAAGCTCTGATGAGCAGGGACGGACTCTTACATGTCTGTGCAGCGCTGGTACAACATGTATCGTTATACAAATGCTCAGGATTAGTTGTGGCCATTTCTCTAAAACAATGAGCATTGTTCCGGTGCGCTCCAGGGTTTATCAATCTAGCTTATAAGCAAGGGCAATACAGTCCCCCCCCCCACCCAAGTGGACCGGGTTTTGCGTGGTCACAGGTAGCCCTAGTCAGCAGAAGTCAAAAGAGACAAAGAGTTGAGGAGCTTTTAGTTGGGCCTGGGTAGTATGTAGATAGAAGGACAGGGCCACTTACAATCCAACGTATGCAGGATGCTATGCTGCCTCACCGGCATGACATCATGGGAAGAAGGTGGGGAGGACCATCTCCTGACTGAGGTGGAAAGCCGACACCACCTTCGGGAGGAACTGGGACACGTGCTTCCTCATGGCCAATTCCACCACCAAAGAGGTGTGGAGAAGTTTGGGTCCTCCTGAACCTCGGCCCACGTTGTACCTTGTACACAGTATCCAGGCACTTGCTTATGATGGGAACGGAGGCAGGGGCCTCCCACATGTGGGCAACAGCCGAGACAGGAACCGGCACGGTGAAGGATTCCCTGGGAGGGACTCGTACTGAAGAATATTGAGTTCTTCAGCACGAGGGTCAACTTCGGCCTGAGTGGCCAGGTTAAGGGCCCGTGCCATGTCCCTAACCAACACTAGGAGGGAGGTGTCTTTGGGTGGCGAGCACCACTGGAACGCGGGTGGGGAGGGGTCCGACGGAAGATCCAGTGAGTACAGGTTTCCCAGGAGGTGTCCCCATCAGACTTCCACTCTGAGAAATTTGGTCAAGGAGTCCGAGCCAGGCAGATCGCCCTGTCCAACGGCCGGTGCCTGCTTGGGGCCGGAGGCTCTGGAAGATCTCACCTCCGAGGAATGGAGGGCAAGCGAGAACCAACGTTAAGGACCCTCACGAGGCCCGCGGCTCTCGGGGGATTCCTGGACTGATTTCGATGTCCCAAGCGAGGGACCCACAGGGTCTCTGGGAGCGGGTCAGCAGAGCTGGCTGTGAGCGCCTGCTGGGAAGCAATGAACGTAGAAACGCTGCGTTCTGGCACCAGCATGTGGGACTCCCATGCAGGCGTGGGACTCCCATGCAGGCATGGGGCCCTGTGATGCCAACCCCAGGATCACTGGGTTCAGGCGTTGAGGAGGAGAGGGGGTCCTCACCGGGACATCCTTCAGGAGATTGGGCGCCTTCGCCTCTGTGCGGGGCCGCTCCCTGTCCAACTCTCAGGAATGCCGAAGGGGGCTGAGCGCTTGCGCTTATCGGGAGCCCCCCCCCCCCAACAGTGACTTTGAGGCCGCCTCCTTTTTGCGCCACTCCACCTCGGCGGATCCCTGGTAGGAGTGCCGCCGAGAGTGCGGGGCCGAAGGGGGGGACCCCACCGGGGGAAAGACGACCGAGGGTGCTATTGGGGATTCCGAGGCGGCCTTTCGGAAAATGTTTTCGGACTTCTGCTTATGAGTGAGCAGGGCCTTAGAGGACATTTTCTTGCAGAGTGAACAGAGCTCTGGATTATGGTCAGCTCCGAGGCACCACAGACAACAGTCGTGAGTGTCCATAAGCGACATGTTCCTAGAGCATCTATCACATTTTTTGAAGCCGATGGCCATGGGGGCAAAAATGGCTCCGAGGTCGAAGACCCACGCGGCCAAAGGTTAGGGAGAGAAAAAGGGTGCAAATCCCGTGACAAAAGAATGAAAAAAAAGGAACTATCCCCGACAGCTCTAAAAAAGCTAGAGCAGGGGAAGGATGCGGAGAGGACCGGTTCAACCGGGAAAACAAAAGGCCTGTAGGCCAAAAACGAAAACTTTTTCCAAAGGGCGAGGACGTGCGTCCGAATGGGCGAGGACGTGCGTCCGAAGGGCGAGGACGTGCGTCCGAAGGGCGAGGACGTGAGTCCGAAGGGCGAGCAAGTGCGTCCGAAGGGCGAGGACGTGCGTCCGAAGGGCGAGGACGTGCGTCCAAAGGGCGAGGACGTGCGTCCAAAGGGCGAGGACGTGCGTCCAAAGGGCGAGGACGTGCGTCCGAAGGGCTCCATGGAAAAAGGGAGACTGAGCAAAATGGCACTCTTGGGTGGAAAGAGGACCATGCATGCGTGGCAGCAATCCCAAAGGCAATCTTTGAAAGCTTGGGGAATTGCTCCGCGTGGGCTCCGTCAGTGCCGATGTCACCCATAAGTGAGGACTGAATTTCTGCTTGTTCCTGGAGAAGAGGGTTTACATGAGCCATAGCGACACTGGAGGAAGGTAAGACATGCAACTGAGTTTTGAACAGATTACAGAAGAGAAAGATGATTCAGAGGGAGACTAGTGAGTGAGCATGTTACAACAGTCAAGATGGGAGACAACTAGTAAGTGGATGAGGGCCTTAGTAGTGTGTAGAAAAGAAGGAACTAATTTTGCTGATGTTATAGAGAAAGGAAAAAGTTTTAGATATCTGTTAGATGTGTGCACAAAAAGAATAGTCAAAGATGACCCCAAAGTTGTGTGCTGAGGAAACAGGGAGGAGTGTAGTGTTATCCACAGAAACAGAGAAGAGAGGAAGGGATCTCGGGACTCTAGCAGAGGGGATGTTGAGGTAGTGCAAGGAGGCTGATCTCTTCCAAATCCTTCCAATTTCTCGGCTACTCAAAGGTTCTTACCACTGGTAAGTGTGCACGACTTGAATAGATAAAAAGTGACTGCCTCTAGTTGGATAAGTATATTTAATGATTTTACTCCGAACTTTGAACTTGTGATATGAAGTTCAAAACATGACATTATGCTGGTTCATTTGGAGTTAAATGCACTAAAGCAAATTATTGGGAGCACTTCTGGCTTGTAACCTCAATTCTGTATGAAAAGGGTCTGACACATTTTTTCACAGATTGTAGTAAAACATCAGGAACGGACACAGATTATACTGAAACATGGCCATGTGAAACATTAAGAATCATTAAAAGTTAAAGTTTGACCCTTTGACTGGTTAGGTGAGTCCCAAGAACTGGGGTAAAAACCACTGGTCTAGTAGGATGAGGAGGAAAATATACTGTGATAAAGAGTGCCTTCTAGCATTCTACAGGGGGGGAAAAGGAGCATGCTAAAACCTTTGTTAGCTTTTGAATTATGTCTTCATGCTTAAACTAAAATTAAAAGCTCGCACTCTCCCTGCCTTGCCTTTTAACAAGTCACTGACCATCAGCCTGATACCCATTTTCTTTTTACCCCACCTCTGCCTACTAAGAGGCATGTTTAATTTCCACCATTGCTGTGAATACACATATCAAGTCCTCAAACCCAGGTTCCAGCTCATCTGTAGAGCTACATATCGTGTAGGAAAATCCAGCTTTAGTTCCAGGTAAGTGACATTGAAAGGCAGGAACTGTTGGCAATACAATAAACTGATAGCTGGTGGAGAGGCAGTGGGTATGTGTGGTGGTTTTGAAGAAATCAGAGCAGCACAGTGCAATAGTGGCATGCATCTTAGCACAAAAGTAGATGGAAAACAGAGGAAATGCTATGCAGTTTACAAAGAGTTTGATTTAAGTTAAAAAATGTAATAATTTGTGCATGTTCAAAACATACATGCCTTTTCTGGAAGATAGTGAAGACAAAACTGTCCAATATGTAAGATTAACTAGAATACTGGGAAGGGCACATACTGTGTAGGAATAGAAACACTACAATATGAATACAAACCACCATAGAGATATCCAAGTTTAGCATTTACCTCATATGTCTCAATCTTGATAAAACTTGAGTTTCAAACTCTGTCTTTCCTTCGATGTACTGAATATCTAATTTCAGCCCTTTGTGGTCAACCTGGCGTCGCTCATGCCTCAAAATCTTCAAGACTTCATTCAACAACTGAATAACAGTTACAAAATTCAGCTTCCCAGCCTCATACACATTCTCGATATGCAGCTAAAAAGAAGTAAAAATTTCAGTTAAACTCATTCCATCCAACACCACCATTCCCACTGTGTAAAGTTTCAAATCACAGAAAGCATACATGTTAAATCATAAGTTTAACATTACTTCTTAAAACAAAACATTTTATCTCCTTATCTTCTATCTCATTGTGAAATATACTAGCACACAGAAAAGGAGAGATGGGAACGCAGCAGGCTTCAGACTGATTATTTTGTCAGTTAATTTGTCACAGTGCCAAAAGTGGCTTAATGAACCAAGGGCTAGAGAAGTAGGGGGGGGGGGTGCCAGTGAATGCAACAAGCTGTAGGAGGACACAGTTGAGAACTTCATGTGTTATGAAAAGAGCCAATCAGGTTTTCAGGATATCTGAAATCAATATGTTTGAGAGGCAGACATGCATTGGAGGCAATGCATGCAAATCAATCCTGTGTATATTCGCTGTGGTTATCTGAGCATACTTCACATATGGGTGACGTCAGCACTGACAGAGCCCCGCACAGGAACACTCCCTAGCATCCAATAGGAATGCTTTTGGGAACATCCCTCCACACATGCATGCCTGCCTTCCCAGCAATTCTCTTCACTCAGGTGTAGCGCTTAGAGAAAAAACAGAAAACAAAACCCATTCTACAACTCCCCAGGAGGAGGATGGGTTGTGAAGACCGATATCCTGCTGTTCCCGGAGATCACCTGTTACAGGTAAGTAATTACACTATGTCCACGAGCAAGCAGGAATGCAGTCTTCACATATGGGACTCACTAGCTCCTGGCTACCTTCAAGGACAGAGAATGAAGGTGCGACTATGGGGGGGGAACCTGAACCGCAACATGGGTAGAGTAGGGATCTCTCATACCCAAACCCTTGAGCACACTCTCCGCTGGGGTAGCTGGTAGGAACAGAGGGCCAGTGAGGAGGTGGTTTAGTTAAGATGGCGATGAATAGCTTGGCCAAAGAGTGTCCCTACTAGAATCCCTGTCCAGACAGTAATGGGCAACAAAAGTATGAACATAAGACCATATGGCAGCTCGGCAAATCTCCGGTTATGGAGACAGAGCATAGATTGGCCACCGTGGAGGCCACTGCACAGATGTTATGAGCTGTGATGTGACCCTCTTGGGAAAGTCCAGCATGTGCACAAGCAAAAGGAAATGCAATTGACAATCTAGTTAGAAAAAGTACACTTCATGACTGGTAGGCCAAAGTGACTAGGGTCAAACGAAACAAAAAAGTTGAGAGAACTGTTGATGAGTCTTAGTTCTGTCTAAATAGGCCAAAGCTCTCTTCCAATCAAGGGTATGCAGTGTAGCTTCTGCCCGAGAAGAATGAGGTCTTGGAAAAAAGGTCGGAAGAGAGAAAGACTGGTTAAGGTGGAAGGGAGAAACCACCTTTGGAAGGAACTTGGTATGGGTTCAGAGAATCACCCTATCATGGCGAAAGCGTGTGTAATGAGTATAATCCACTAGAACATGCAATTAACTGAGCCAACGTCAGAGCAATCACGAAGGTAACCTTCCAAGTGAGGAATTTCAGTGAAGCTGAGGTGAGGGGCCTAAAAGGAGGTTTGAGCAGTTGAGCTAGGACAACATTACGGTCCCAGGTTTCTGGAGGTAGTCTGATGGGTGTCCTTGTTAAGAGAAGGGTGGTGAGAGGCTGAGAAAACACTAAGGTGGACTCTGAATTTGTCTTTAGTCCTGCCTTAGAGAGATGGAGAAAATACTGAAAGTAGAGGCTCCACCGGGAAAGTAAATGGGCTGAGAGCCCTCTGGGAGTGCCAGAGAAAAAACTGGCACCATTTAAAAGCGCAAGTACATCTAGTGGAGTCTTTTCTAGATGCTAGGACATCTTTTATGTCCTATGGAAGGTCTAGATGAAATAAGACTAGGCTATCAGCAACCACACCATCAACCATAGCGCTCTCAGATTAGGGTGAAGGAGCATCCCCTGGTCTTGCAACAGGAGATTGGGTGCGCATTGCAGTCTGAGAGGTTTGAGTAGCACAAGTCAAAAGAGCAGAGGAAACCATGGTTGATGTGGCCAGAATAGGGTAATCATCATTCCCTTGCCCACTTCAAGTTTGAGGAGGGTCTTCGGTATCAATGGAATGGTGGGAATGCATAAAGCAGTCCGTCCCCAATGAAAGAGAAACACATCTGAGGACATGCTCTATGGAGACGGAATCCAGGAACGGAAGTGAGGAAGCTGGGAATACATTTGAGTAGCAAAAAGGTTGATGATGGGAGTTCCCCATAATCAAAAGATATGCTGCGCTCTTTCGCAATGGAGTTTCCATTTGTTCAGTCAAACGACTCTGCTCAACTTGTCTGCTAGCACATTTTGGCTCCCCTGAAAGATAAACTGCTCGAAGAAGAATCTGATGAGATATAGCTAAGGTCCAGAGGCAAATCGCCTTCCTGCAAAGGAAGTGAGATACGGTTCCGCCTTGCTTGTAATACATTGCAACTTGGTTGTCAGTCCGAACAAGTACCACTTGTCTGGTCAGCTGAGGACAGAACACACGAAGGGCACTGACAATTGCCCTGAGTTCCAAGAGGCTGATGTGGAAAGTGGCTTCCCTGAGGGACCATAGGCACTGCGTAGTGAGGCTGTGGAGATGAGCCCCCTAGTCCTGTTTGGAAGCATCTGTTGTCAGGATACACTGCGGTACAGACATCCGAAAAAGTAACCCGACGAGAAGATTTTGAGGTGTGCACTACCACTTCAGGGAGTCTACAAACTGAGGCGCGATGATGATGTTCTTGTCTGTGAGACAACCTGTTGCTTGTTTCCACTGATCGGAAAGAGTCCACTGCGCTGTTCGCATGTGAAGTCGAGCATATGGGACCACATGGACTGTGGAGGCCATGTGCCCTAAGAGACTGAGCATGTCTCTTGCACTGATACTGGAACGGCTTTGGCAGTAATTTGCCAGGTTGATGAGACAGTGGAGTCATTCCCTTGGAAGAAAGGCTCAAGTTTGCGTAGTGTCCAGAGAGCCCCAATGAACTCCAGTGTGAGATGGGGTGATATGGGACTTTGGATAGATGACCACAAAGCCCAGGTGCTGAAGCACGGAGATGGTGCATTGTAGCGATATGGTCACAACATGAGGGGAATCGCCCTTGATTAGCCAATCATCTAAGTAAGGAAAGACGAAGATGCCAGCGTGCCGAGATAGTGTCTGGCAGTTATAGCGGCCTTTGTGTAAAAACTCTTGGTGCGAACGCAGGACCAAATTGTAGAACACGGTAGTGGCAACGGTGTCCCTGGAAGAAGAAAAAGGTATTTCCTGTAGGAGGGATGTATTGGAATATGAGTGTGGGCATCTTTGAGATCTAGAGAGCAGAGCCAGTCTTTCTCCTAGAGGTAAGGAAATAAGGATCGCAGTGAGACCATCTAGAATTTTTCCCACAACAGAAAACTGTTCAGATTGGAGGTTCAGAATGGGCCTGAATCATCCAGTTTTTTTGGGGATGAGGACATATCAGGCATAGAACCCGAGGACTTGCTGAGGGAGTGCTACTTTCTCTATGGACCCCTGCACTGTAAGGTTTGCTATCTCTTGCTGAAGTGGAGTGGAGTGCAGGAGATCCACGGGGGAAACATAGAAACATGACGACAGAAAAAGATCACATGGCCTATCTAGTCTACCCTTCCATATCAACTACTATAGTCCTCTTTTTCCCTTTAGAGATCCTGTGTTTGTCCCACGCTTCTTTGAATTCGGATACTGTCCTCATCTCTATCACCTCTACTGAAAGACTATTCCACAGATCCACCACTCTTTTCAAAAAGAAATATTTCCGCATATCACTCCTGAATCTATCCCCTTTCACCTTCATCCCCTGTCTCCTCGTAGCAGAGCTTGCTTTCAATCGAAAGAGGCTCTCCTCCTGTGCATTTATGCCAAGGAGGTATTTAAACTTCTGAATCATATCACCTCTATCACGCCTTTCCTCTAAGATGTACATATTAAGATCCTTAAGTCTGTCCTCATATGCTTTATAATGAAAACCACTAACCATTTTAGTAGCCACCCTCTGTACAGACTCCAGACTGTGTATATCCTTTTGAAGGTGCGGGTCTCCAAAACTGCACACAATATCCCAAATGAGGTCGCACCAAAAACTTATAAAGAAGCACTATCACCTCCTCCTTTCCTCTGTTGGCCATTCCTCTTCATATGCACCCAAGCATCCTTCTAGCTTTTAATGTCGCCTTTTCTACCTGTTTAGCTACTTTAAGATCATCAGACACAATCACACCTAGGTCCCACTCTTCTTTAGCGGACAAAGCGCAGTTACTCACCTGTAACAGGTGTTCTCCAGGGACAGCAGGAATCAGTCCTCACTTATGGGTGACGTTGGTACCGACAGAGCAATTCTGCAGCTTTCAAACAAAGCCTTTGGGATTGCTACCATGCATGGGTGATCCTCTTCCAGCCCAAGGGTGCCATCTTTCTCAGTCAGGTCCCTTAGCTCGAGCCTTACCAAGCAGATGGCAAGGGAAGGACAAAAATTCAGCAACTCATCAGGGGAGGCGGGAGGGTAGTGAGCACTGATTCCTGCTGACCCTGGAGAACACCTGTTACAAGTGAGTAACTATGCTTTCTCCAGGAACAAGCAGGAAGTCAGTCCTCACATGGGACTCCCTAGCTACAGGCTACGGAACCTGTAACCAAAAAACGCTACCCGCCAGGCCGAAAGCAGAAGCTGAAGCACGAAGGAGCCAGAGTCCTAGAATCCTCGGGTTGAAGCCCTCGGTAGCCGTGAAGAAGGATAGGAGGACAGGAGTTGCTTATACTCCGAACAGATTAAGGAGTACAGCCTGATCGAAGGCGCTGTCCCGACGAGACTCTCTCTCCAGGCAGTAGTGGGCAGTGAAGATCTTTGTCCATCAGGGGCACAAATTGCAGCGAAGCCGAGGCCTCTGGCTCAGACCCCGTGTGCGGTGACTCGACGATCCAGAGGGAGGGATGACCGCCTTCGCATGGGCAAAAGAGATGCAGTCCGCCACCAAAACTAAGAGGGTGCGCTTGGTGACTGCTTGCCCCGGTCTATTGGGATCATAGGTCACGAAAGTCTGTCAGACTTGCGATGAGTCTGGGTATGCTGCAAATAAAAGGCGAGGGCCTGTCTGCAATCAAGGGTGTGGAGAGACATCGACCCCTGGTCGGCGTGGGACCTCAGGAAGAAAGTCGGCAGCACTATCTCTTGGTTGAGATGGAGGACCACCCTGTTCCGATAAAACCTGGTGTAAGGGGCGCCAGCCATGAGAACCTGGAGCTCACTGACTCGGCGGGCCGAGGTCAGCGCCACAAGGAAGGCCGCCTTCCAGGACAGGTGCCGGAGCGAACACATCGCCACCGGCTTGAAGGGTGGACAAGTGAGCTGCATGAGAACCACATTTAAGTCCCATTCTGCCAGAGGACGGATGGGTGGCTTGGATAGCAGAAGACCCCTCATGAAGCGGGAGACTAACGGCTGCCCCGAGAGGGGTTTTCCATCAATAGGGAAATGATTAGCCGATATGGCGGTCAATTGAACTCTGACAGAGTTCGACTTCAGCCCTTCCCTTGAGAAGTGGAGGAGGTACTGGAGAACCCACTGAACAGGGAACGAGAAGGGGTCGATCTGATGTTCCGAGCACCAGACCAAGAAGAGATTCCACTTAAAGGCATAAGCCTGCCTAGTGGAGTCCTTCCTCGAGGCGCGGAGGATCTCCTCGACCACCTCCGCAAGGGCCAGAGAGGTTAGGGAGACCCATTCAGCTGCCAGACCGTGAGGGATAGGAAAGTTAGGTTCGGGTGCAGCACCCGACCCTCCTCCTATGTTAACAGACCCCTGGCAGAGCACAGGGAACCGGAACAGGAGCGGGAACCAAGGCTGCCGAGGCCACAAGAATCAATGATGCCCCGTCCCGTTGAGCCTTGAACAGAGTCCTCGCAATGAGGGAGAAAGGAGGGAATGCATAGAGAAGACTGGTGGACCAGCCCAGGAGAAATGCATTGGGGCTCTCCCTGCTCGGGTGTGGCACCGGGCCGTAAAAGCAGGGGAGCTGCGTGTTCTAGGGGCTGGCGAAGAGTTCCATCGCTGAAGTCCCCCAGCGGAGAAACAGCCAAGTCTGTTATTCTGGGATCCAGCCATCATTCATGGGGGAGGATTCTGCTGAGTCTGCCCGCCAGGCCATTCTGCTGACCCGAGAGGTACGTCGCCCTGAGGGATATCTTCTGTCAGGCAGCAAAAGAACAGATAAGGAACGCTTCCCGGCAGAGGGAGCGCAATCCATGCCCCACTCCTTGTTGATGCAGAACATCGCTACACAGTTGTCGCTCTGTACTAGAACCAACTTACCGCTGAGGTGTTCCTCGAAGGCCCTCAGGGCCCACCAAATGGCCCAGAGTTCAAGCAGGTTTATCTGCTGCTGAGACTCCTCGGGTGACCACTGCCCCTGCGTGCAGAGAGATCCGCAATGGGCTCCCCACCTTAACAGGGAAGCATCTATCGTCAGCACCACATCGTGCCGTGGGGCCTGAAAGGGCAATCCCAGAAGGAGGTTGCAGGGTTTTGCCACCAGCTCAGGGACAAGCAGAGGTCAGGAAGAACCCTGACGGGGTTACTGAGGTGTCCGAAGGACTGGCTCCATTGGGCACCGAGACACCACTGAGAAGTCTACATATACAGTCGAGGCCATGTGGGCCAGGAAACATAGTATGAACCAAGCGGTGACCTGGTGAGCGTTTTTGGACTCGAGCTGCCAGAGCTCGGAGGCGGGTGGAGCGATCCACTGGCAAGAAGGCCTGCTGAGTATCGAGGCGCGCCCCAATGAACTCGAGAGCCTGCACCGGCTCGAGGTGAGACTTCGGGTAGTTGACCAAGAACCCCAAGCTCTCCAAGAGGAGGACAGTCCGTGACATCGCTTGCCGAGCCTCCTCGGCAGAGGAGCCCGTAACGAGCCAGTCGTCAAGATAGTGAAAGACCAGCACGCCCTGGTGCCGAAGTTAAGGGGTGAACATGACGAGGCCCTTTGTGAAGATCCGTGGGTCGGACGCAAAGCCAAAGGGGAGCACCCTGTACTGGACATGTTCTCCCTGCACCCTGAAACGCAGATACTGCCTGTGTTGGGGGTGGAGTAAGATGTGGGCGTACGCGTCCTTTAGATCCAAGGAGCATAGCCAGTTGCCCTGCCGGAGAAAGGGCAGCAGCACGCCAAGAGATAACATCTTGAATTTCTCTCGCACCAGGAACTTGTTTAGCCTGCGGAGGTCGAGGATGGGCCGCAAAACCTCCGTCTTTTTCGGGACGAGGAATTACCGGGAATAGAAGCCCCAACCTCGAAGGTGGGGGAGGGACTTTCTTGACTGCCCACTGGGCGAGGAGAGAGTGCAATTCCCGCAGCAGAAGAAGCTGGTGTGCGGGGAGTCGAGGAGGCTCCGCCGGGAAGAAAGGAGATGGAACCCTGATGAAATGAAGGCGATAGCCGTCACAGACGACTTGGAGGACCCAAGTGTCCGAGGTGATGGGAGCCCACAATGGGGCGAAGCGGGATAGGCGTCTCCCCACTGGCTGCTGCATCGCCGGAAGGCGAGAGTCTATGCCGATGGCATCAAAACCCCTGAGTAGGTTGCAGGGGAGCCGGCATTTGGGCCTTCGGTTCCTTTGTCTTACGATGCCCCTGGCCAGACTTAACCTGCTCCAGAGTGGTTGGTGTTTGGGTAGCTAGATACGGTGGATAGCCTCAATACTGGAGATCCTGTCTAGGGAAGAAGGGCTTCTTGGTTGGCTGCTTCTTCCGAGGCAGGGTAGAGGTTTTGCGGGAGAGACGGGTCCTGGTGACGAACTCCGTCTCAATTTCCACAGCCTTCTCCTCCATCGGCTTGCCAAAGAGCTGCTCGCCGAGGCAGGGCACATCCAGGTGCTTCTCCTGCACCCATTGTTCCAAATCCAAGGATTGCAGCCATGCCTGGTGGCAGGCCCCAATGCCCATGGCCGCCACCTGAGCCGATGTCTCGAAGCCATCATAGGAGGCTCGAGAGAGGTACTAGGAGCAGTTGGCGAAGGACTTTAGCAGGGCACGGAATCTGTTGAGGGGCTCTTCTTCGAGGCCTGCGGAGAAAACCCCGAGTTCCTTAGCCAAATCGTGCAGGAACATATTAATGTACAGTTGATATGCCTGGATGTGACAAGAGGGCATAGAACCCTGGTAGGCCTTGCGGTCCAGGGCATCAACGGCTCTCAACCGGGTGGTACTGACGACTGCAATTTCGGGCTCTTTTGCTTCCTAATGGCCGATTCCACCACCATCGAAGTGTGTGGGAGCTGAGTCTTCCGGAAGTCTGGCCCACGCTGCACCTTGTTTTTAATGTTTTAGCTTTTTATCTTTTTTTCAGTGCCATTAGCCTTCTTACACTGTCAGCTTTTTAAAGGCATCAGATTATACCTTAATATGTCCTCCTCATCATCTTTTTATCACTTTTTAATTTATGTTTCTGTTTTTCGTTTATGTGGCACTTATATGTATATGTTTTCTAGATGTTAACAATGTGCTTCATTAAGTTATTCCTTTATATAATTGTAACATATTTTACATGTGGTATGCTTTTAAATATGCTTTTTAGATGCCATTATTACACTTGAGTTACTTATTGTTTCCTTATATATTCATATAATTTGCATGTGGGCCCATGTGTCATGCTTTCTAGATATCACCTTTGCACCTATTTAACATATTTTTTATAATTTTATGACATAATTTACACGTGGGTATTCTTCTCTCTTAATTTATTACTTAGTTTTAATTTTGGTTTTATTAATTACCAACTGTAATATCTATATGTTATTCTACTGTTTTATTATTTATTTATTGTTTTATCATTTACATATTTTTAATTTACATATTATGTGACTATTTTTAAAATGAATCTTTTCGAGGTTTGTCTCCCAAATTTCCCCGAAGAAGGCCTAAGGCACTGGAATCAATAAAGGAAGGGGATTGTCAATACCTGCAAATAGCACAAAAACAGCAGCAGGGGCAAAAGCAGCCTTTATTATTCTTAAAAGGACGAGTGTGCCAATAAACCAGACACTGGCCGTGTTTCGTAAAATACTTCCTCAGGGATATTTTATTTTTTATTTTTGGCTCACTTATGAGTATATAAGGTCAATCGCTAATACCACGTTGTTTTGTGTAACTATGTAGCCCTAGAATCGTCTTCGGACTTTATTTGTGAAATATCCACAGCTCCTGCAGCCAGCCTCAGAGAGCCAAATACCCCTGAGGAAGTATTTTAAGAAACACGGCCAGTGTCGGGTTTATTGGCACACTCGTCCTTTTAAGAATAAAGGCTGCTTTTGCCCCTGCTGCCACGTTTCTAGACTGGTTTTTGTGTTGGTTGCTTTCGTGGCAGCTTGCTGTTTTTTTGGTGGACCAATACCTGCAAATAGGCCAGTCTTGGTACCAGCTCTTTTCGTCATTAGTTGCTTGCTGCAGGTACTTTGTGCTCTGTTTGGTTGGTCCACGCTGCAACCTTGTACATCATGTCAAGGCACTTGCTCACGATGGGGACCAACCTGGGGCCTCGCACATGCAGAGCAACAGCTGAGAGAATCGGCAGTACAGGCACAGTGAGGGATTCCCTGGGCAGAGACTCGTACTGAATAATGTTGAGTTCTTCAGCGCGAGGGTCCTCCTCAGTCTGGGTGAACAGGTTAAGGACCCGTGCCATGTTCCGAATGAACACCAGGAAGGAGGTGTCTTTGGGTGGCAAGCACTGCTGGAATGCGGGCGGCGAGGGGTCCGACGGAAGATCCTGGTGGGTACGGGTTTCCGGGGAGGTGTCCCCATCGAACTCACAGTCCGAGAAGTCTGTCGAGGAGTCCGAGCCGGGCAGGTCGCCCAGTCCAATGGCAGGCGGCCTGGTGCAAGAGGCCCTGGACGATCTCGCCTCCAAGGAATGGGAGGGCAGGCGAGACCGATGTCGAGGACCCTCACGAGGCCCGAAGCTCTGGGGGTTTCCTGGACGGATTTGGGTGTCCCACGGTCTCTGGGCATGAGTCAGCAAAGCTGACTGTGAGCGCCTGCTGGAAAGCAATGAACACAAACGCTGCGTTCCAGCGCCAGCATGATGGACTCCCACGCAGGTGTTGGGCCCTGTGACGCCGATACCAGGGTCACCGGATCGGGCATCGTGTAGGAGAGGGGGTCCTCACCGGGACGACTCTCAGGAGACTGGGTGCCTTCGCTGGAGGCCTCCACTTCTGTGCGGGGTATTGTGCAGGTCCGCTCATAGTTCGACTCTCGCGAAGGGGGCATAGCGACCGGGCGCGGGAGCACTCGCGTTTGTCAGGAGCCCCGGACAGCTACTTCGAGGACGCCTTCTTTTTGCACCGCTCCACCTCGGGGTACCCCTGGTCGGAGTGCAGCCGAGAGCGCGGGGCCGCAGGTGAAGAACCCACCGGAGGACAGATGACCGAGGGCACCACCGGGGACTCCGAGGCAGCCTTTCGGAAAATGTCTTCGGACTTCTTCTTACGACTGAGCAGGGCCTTAGAAGACATTTTCTTGCAGCGCGAACAGAGCTTTGGGTCATGGTCAGCTCCCAGGCATCGCAGACAACAGTCATGAGTGTCTTTAAGCGACATGTTCCTAGAACATCTATCACATTTTTTAAATCTGGTGGCCATAGGGGCAAAAATGGCCCCTGCGAGGTCGAAGACCTATGAGGCCAGCGGTTAGAGAAGAAAAAAGGGTGCGAAGCAGGTAACGAAAAAGTAAGAAAAGAGTATCCCCGATAGCTCTAAAAATGTAGAGCAGCAGCAGGACGAGTTGAGGAGCGGTGCAACAAAAAAAAAAAAGAGAGCCTGTTAAGGCGAAAAAACGAAACGTTTTCCAAGGGACAAGGACGTGCGTCCGAAAGGTTCCGTGGAAAAAGGGAGACTGGGCAAGATGGCACCCTTGGGCGGGAAGAGGACCACGCATGCATGGTAGCAATCCCAAAGGCTTTCTTTGAAAGCTGAGGAATTGCTCTGCACAGGCTCCGTCGGTGCCGACATCACCCATAAGTGAGGACTGACTTCCTGATTGTTCCTAGAGAAAGCGTAGTTACTCACACCTGTAACAGGTGATCTTCGGGAATTTAGTCTTCACATATGGGTATAGTCGGTACCGACGGAGCCTGCGCGGGAACACTCCCCAGCGTCCAATAGAAAAGCTTTTGGGAGCATCCCACAGCGCCTGCGTGATGCCTTCCCGCCTTTCCAACTGTCCCTCTCCAGTTGAGTTTATAGCTCAGACCAAAGAGAGCGGGAGAGAGAAAGAGATACAATTACTAGGGGAGGTAGGCGGGTTGTGAAGACTAAATTCCTGCTGTTCCCGGAGATCACCCGTTACAGGTGAGTAACTACTCTATCTCCAGGAACAAGCAGGAATGTAGTTTTCACATATGTGGACTCCCTAGCTGCAGATGTCAGGGAGATGGCCCCAGGAAGTTGTTAGCCCTTGTGAAAGGGCTATGCTCCCCCCCATTGATCTCTGGCATCCTACCAGGGATGGTGGGTAGGAGTTGACTTAAGTCTGAAAAAGGTGTTGAAGAACAGCCTGACCAAACAAGGCATCCCGGCGGGAGTCCTTGTCTAAGCAGTAGTGGGCCGTGCAGGTATGTACCGAAGCCCAAGTAGCTGCTCGACAGATGTCGTCGATAGACACAGAGTGAAGATGAGCCATTGAGGCTGCCATGGCTCTCACATTGTGAGCTGTGACATGGCCTTCAAGAGGAAGGTTCTTACTCTCATAGGCAAAGGATATGCATTGTGCTATCCAGTTAGATAGAGTTCTTTTGGACACTGGAAGTCCCAAATGACTAGGATCAAAAGCAACAAAGAGTTGAGAAGATTTTCGATGCTGCTGTGTCCTCTGCAAGTAAAGCACAGTTACTTACCTGTAACAGGTGATCTCTGGGAACAGCAGGAATAAGTCTTCACATATGGGTACGTCGGTACCGACGGAGCCTGCGCAAGAACGCTCCCCAGCTTCCAATCAGAAAGCTTTTGGGAGCATCCCACAGCGCCTGCGTGCTGCCTTCCCGCCTTTCCAACTGTCTCTCCTCAGTTGAGTTTCATAGCTGAGACAAAGAGAGAGAGAAAGAGGAAAGGAAGATAGAGAGATACAACTCCTAGGGGAGGTGGGTGGGTTGTGAAGACTTATTCCTGCTGTTCCCAGAGATCACCTGTTACAGGTAAGTAACTGTGCTATCTCCAGGAACAAGCAGGAATGAGTCTTCACATATGAGGACTCCCTAGCTATAGATGCCAGGGGGAGATCCCATAAAATGCATGTCCGTGGAACAGGACTGCAGTTCCCACACATGGACCTCTGACATTCCATGAGGGATGGTGGGTAGGAGTTGAAAAGAGTGGAGCTGTAGGAAAAACAGCTAACCTAAGGACTACAGGAAAGAGTCCTTGGTATGTATGATTGTTCATTCAATATTTTTAATGGAAACTATCACAATATGGACCTTACCTACTGGATTGTACGAAGTAGAGAGGGTGATTGAGTCTACTGGGAATTCAGTAGAGGAATCCTCAAGGTGACCTCACGGCGGTGAAGGTGAAGGTCCAAATCTGGAATTGGCAGGTGACCCAGGTGTCAACTGGGGTAGTATGAAAACGGCAGGTCTTCAGCGGAAAGCTTTGTGGGAAAAAGCTGAAACTCTTTTAGCTACAGAGCCATTAACATGTAGGAGCAAAAGAGGAAGACTGACCGATTTGGACAACTAGCCCAGTACTGGAGGGAAGAAAGGGCATGTAAAAAAGCCCGTATTCCCAAGGAGGACAGATGTGTGAAGGGCTGAACCTCAGAACTACTGAAGATCTACACTGTCTTTCCTAGCTGGTGAGAGATAGGAAAGATATTGAAGCATGATGCTTCAGGAATAGCGAGACCTAGAGTAAAGTGGAAGCTGTCAGTACCACAGTAGTGGTTGTGTGCATAACACCCCCAACATACTGAGGGACAGTATGAACATATGCAAGTCCACTGTCTGGAACCTCTAAGAAGGTAAAAACCTGCATAGCATAGACAGTTAGGGAGATAGTATGTAAATACATATATATATATATATATATATATATATATATACACACACACACACATGTATATAGATGTGTATATATATATATATATATATATATATATATGTGTGTGAAGGGAATAACCCATGCACACACAGCTTACAGACATATGTATCTATAGAAATATTTGGAGATATATACATACATGAATATGTATGTCTGAAGATACATGTCCGCAACTAAGCCCCATAAGAACATTCACATGAGAGATGTGAAGGAGAAAGATTCATCTAATAACAAGAAGGTAGAACTTACTTGAGAAGATATATAGAGAATCTATTCCTCCAGGCTAAGAAGGTGCAGGAATGCTATCCAGTAGAATAACCAGGATGGTTGCGTGAAAAACAGAGGATAATATCAGTCTGTAAACCGCAAGTCCGGAGTTTTGTAGGACTCTGACATGATAAATGGACAGAAAACGCATAGGGGAAGATACCAGGATGACCCAATGGAGGGACACAGGGGTAATCATGCGTTACTAGTTGAATATGTGCTGTCCATAAAAGAGTAGGATAGCATGAGGACAAGCTGTAAGGAAAAAAGAGCATATTCCTGCAGGATTGGAAAACTCTTTGGACATTAATGCAGAAAAGGCTTATATCCTGTATTAAAACAGGAGACAACAGGGTGTGGAGAACCCTCACAGTCATGGGAATGACTGATAAGCCTTTTCCACCATATAGAATAGCCATCAGAGAAAAAGTCCAATGCTCTCCAGCAAGGGCCCATAGTGGAAAGCTTCTCTGAAGATTGCAGAGAGCATTATGCATGAGAATTAGGAGATAAAACTGACTGTGGGTCAGCTGTGCTGCCAAATCCAAGAGAATGGAGATGGCAAGAAAGAAGATAATGTGAGAAGCCTGAAATGATTAGGATTATCCAAGATAGATGAAGCACTATCATGGAATCAACTGCTAAGGCTAGACAGAAGTAGTGGAAGACATACTGGAAACTTATGGAAAAGTACCAGTGGTTCAATCACTAGAACTCCTGCAAGAACAGCAGCTGAGAGAGACAGCAGAAAGAATCTTCCTGTGTAAAAGAGAGAAAACAGACAAAGGGAGAGTAAAAATTCCAGTCCCTGTCTGATAACTGTCCAGAGAATTTATTCAAGGAAAAAACTCCACACTGGAAAGAAAGGCAGAGGAGCTCTGCAGTATGGTACCACTCATTCAGAGTAGTTACTCACCTGTAACAGGTGTTCTCCAGGAGCAGCAGGAATCAGTCCTCACATATGGGTGACGTCGGCGCCGACGGAGCCCTCGCGGAGCAATTTTCCCCAGCTTTCAAAGAAAGCCTTTGGGAATTGCAGAGCGCATGCGCGGTCCTCTTCCCGCCCAAGGGTGCCATCTTGCTCAGTCAGATGACATAGCTAAGCAAAAATTAGCAAAAAACGAAAGCATATAACTGCAACTCCAAGGGGAGGAGGGAGGGTTGTGAGGACTGATTCCTGCTGCTCCTGGAGAACACCTGTTACAGGGGAGTAACTACGCTTTCTCCAGGACCAAGCAGGAAGTCAGTCCTCACATATGGGACTCCCAAGCTTAAGGCTACCGGAGACCCTAAGCACAAAAATGAGCTCCCTCTAGCTCAGCAGCACAGAAGGAAGAAATCTTCACTGAATACGTCTCCAACCGGTAGCCCAACATCCGGGATGGAGGATAGGAGTTGCCTATACCTCGAAGAGCTTACGGAGGACTGCCTGTCCGAAAGCACTGTCCCTGCGGGACTCCCTCTCCAGGCAGTAATGGGCTGCAAAAGTCTGGCTTGAAGACCAAGTAGCGGCCCGGCAGATATTTATCTGCCAACGGAACAGAGCGGAGGTAAGCCACTGACGTAGCCTTCGCCCGAACACGATGAGCGGTGACTCTACCTTCCAGCACGAGGCCCGCAGCCTCGTAAGCCCAAGCGATGCAGTCCGCAATCCAGATGGACAGAGTACGCTTGGAGACAGGGAGCCCCAACTTGTTGGGGTCATAAGACACGAAGAGCTGAACCGCCCTTCGGTGCCCCCGCATACGGTCCAGGTAGAAGTTCAGCGCCCTTCTACAGTCCAGGGTATGCAGGACCATTTCAGCTCGGCTGGAGTGTGGCCTGGGAAAGTAGGTCGGAAGTACCACCTCCTGGTTGATGTGAAAAGGGGAAACCACTTTAGGAAGAAATTTAGGGTGAGTCCGTAGGACTACCCGGTTCTTGTAGAACCTAGTGTAAGGAGGGTCAGATACCAGGGCCTGCAGCTCACTAACGCGTCTAGCCGAAGTGAGGGCCACCAAGAACAAAGTTTTCCAGGAAAGAAAACGAAGAGGACAGGTAGCCATAGGCTCAAAAGGCAGACAGGTAAGCCGCTGTAAAACCACATTGAGATCCCAGTTCGGGGCTGGCGGGCGCAAAGGTGGTTTAAGGAGAAGGAGGCCTCTGAGAAAACGAGCCACCAGAGGGTGGCTGGAAAGAGGTCTACCATCCACCGGCACGTGATGTGCAGAAAGAGCGCTGAGGTGGACCTTGACCGTGTTGGACTTAAGGCCAAGATTGGAAAGAGAAAGCAAGTACTGCAAGACCACTGATGCCGAACAGGAGAAGGGGTCTTGAGACTGCTGAATACACCAGACAGAGAACCGACGCCACTTAAGAGCTTAGGACTTCCGGGTGGAAGGCCTCCTGGAGGCCAAGACGACCTCTTCCACATCTGGAGGCAGCTGGAGAGGAGCAAGGACTACCCTTTCAGCAGCCAGGCCATCAGATGAAGGGACCGGAGGTTGGGGTGCAGGAGTGTCCCCTGATCCTGCGAGAGGAGGTCGGGCTGATACCCCAGAGGAAGAGGGGTGTCCACCGCCAGCTGCATCAGAAGCGGGAACCATGGTTGCCTCGGCCACCGGGGAGCTACTAAGATCATCGAAGCTCTGTCTCTCAGAACCTTGAAGAGCGTCCGAGACACCAGTGGCATGGGAGGAAAGGCATACAAGAGGCCGGTGGACCATGGAATTAGAAAAGCATCCGCCGCTACTCTGAGAGGATGCGGCTGTCGAGAGCAGAATCTGCGAAGCTGCCGGTTCAGAGGACTGGCGAACAGATCCATGGTGGGGAGGCCCCACCGTAGAAAGATCCGCTGAACCACAAGCGGATCCAACCTCCACTTGTGCGGTTGGAGGACCCTGCTCAGTTTGTCTGCCAGGTAGTTTTCTTGACCTGGGAGATAGACAGCTTTGAGGACGATGTTGCGGTGGACGGCCCAAGAGCAGAGCTTCTGTGCTTCCTGACAGAGAAGGAAGGAGCCGGTTCCGCCTTGCTTGTTCACGTAGAACATGGCAACCTGATTGTCTGTCTGGACAAGTACTGACTGGCGGAGAAATCAGGTGAGAGAAGGCTTTGAGCGCTAGGCGGATGGCTCTGAGCTCCAGGAAGTTGATCTGCTGAGCGGACTCCCAAGGAGTCCAGAGACCCTGAGTACAAGTCCCTTGGCAATGTGCTCCCCAACCCTGGAGAGAAGCATCGGTCGTCAGGACCTGAGAATGTGTAGGGGGCTGAAAAGTCACCCCGAGTACTAGGTTTGGTAGGTGAAGCCACCATCGGAGAGAGGAGACCAGCTGGTCGGAGATCTGTACGGAGTCCGTTAGGCTCCCAGTGGCCTGATGCCATTGTTTGCGAAGGCACCATTGAGCATCTCGCATGTTCAGGCGGACATAGGGGGTTACATGGACCGTGGAAGCCATATGGCCGAGCAGTCTCAGAAATTAGCTGCCGAGACCAGGGAATTGCTGTGAAAGCGGCTGGCGAGATCCATGAGCCTTTGGGCCCTGTCTAGGGGCAGGAAGGCCCGCGCTTGAAGAGTGTCCAACCTGGCGCCGATGAATTCTAGATCTTGAGAGGGGAGCAAAGTGGACTTTGCGAAGTTTATGACAAATCCCAAGTGCTGGAGCAGAGCTACCGTGCGATGAGTAGCCTGAGTGGCTTCTTGGGCAGACTGGCCCCTGATGAGCCAGTCGTCCAGGTATGGGAACACAAAGAGACCCTGAAGCCTCAGATAGGCCGCCACCACTGCTAGGCATTTGGTGAACACTCTAGGGGCGGAGGATAGGCCGAAAGGCAGTACTCTGTACTGGTAATGGCGTCCGTCCACCACAAACATTAGGTATTGTCTGTGGTCTGGATGAATAAGGATATGAGTATACGCATCCTTCAGATCTAAGGAGCATAGCCAGTCTCCCTGCTGGAGGTAGGGCAGCAGGATTCCAAGGGTAAGCATTTTGAACTTTTCCTTTGCAAGGAACTTGTTGAGGTTTCGCAAGTCCAGGATGGGTCTGAGGCCTCCTGTTCTTTTTGGAACCAGGAAGTACCTGGAGTAAAACCCTTGACCCTTCAGGTGGTGGGGCACCGGTTCCACGGCTCGTTCCTGAACAAGACTTGCTAACTCCTGAAGGAGTAAGTCCCTGTGCAGAGGGAGTCTGGAAGGCTCCCCTGGAAAGTAGGAGGGAGGTACCTGGTGAAAATGAAGAAGATAGCCCTTTTGAACTATCTGAAGCACCCAGGTATCTGTGGTGATGTTGGACCACCTGTGGGCAAAGTGGACCAGCCGGCCTCCTGTGCTGAGAGAAACCAGCTGAGGGGGAGAGGCGATGCTGAGAAAGTCAAAAAACCCCCACCCTGCTGAGCAGAGGCCGGTGGTGCAGGCTTGGGGGCTTGCTGCCTACGGGACCCATTACCCCGTCCCTTGGCCTGCTTTCCCTGTGGGGGAGCTGCTGAGGCCTGATACTGAGGGTAGTATTTATAGGCAGCACCTTTCCTCGGGTAAAAGGGCTTTTTCCCCGAGGCCTTCTTCTTTTGAGAAGGGGCAGAGGTCTTCCTTGAGAGACGAGTCCTGGTGAGAGTCTCCGTCTCGATTTGTGCAGCCTTCTCATCCATGGGCTTGCCAAAGAGGTTATCACCTCGGCAGGGGACATCGACCAACTTGTCCTGTACCCAGGGCTCGAGGTCGGACGTCTGAAGCCAAGCCTGGCGGCGTCCACCGATGCCGGCCGCGGCTACTCGAGCCGAAGCCTCAAAACCATCATAGGCTGCTCGAGAGATAAACTTGGAGCACTCCCGAATGCCAGTAGACAAGGATTGGAACCTCTGCAAAGGTTCATCGAAGAGACCAGCAGAGAACCCGGCTATTTCTTTAGCCAGGTCTCGGAGATACATGCCCACGTAGAGCTGGTATGTCTGGACTCGACAAGCAAGCATAGAGCCCTGGAAGCACTTTCTACCGAGGGCATCCAGGCTTCGGGCCTCCCTACC
Organism: Ichthyophis bannanicus; assembly: GCA_033557465.1. NCBI lineage: Eukaryota > Metazoa > Chordata > Amphibia > Gymnophiona > Ichthyophiidae > Ichthyophis > Ichthyophis bannanicus. The sequence continues at coordinate 808,833,359 of CM066032.1, read as the reverse complement.
AGGGGGCACCGAGGAGTGCATTTTTGGACTCTTCAGTCTATGCATGGCCGATTCCACCACCATGGAATGGTGCGGTAGTTGTGCCTTTTGGAACCCGGGGCTCTTGCGGACTCGATAAATGGAATCGACCCGCTTGCTTAACACCGGCGACGACGCCGGGCTCTCCCACATGCGGAAGAGAAGCCGTTCCAGCATCGGAGGAACCGGTACAATAAAGGCCTCCTTCGGGGGAGAGTCATATTGGAGGGCATCGAGTTCCTCGACTCGAGGCTCCTCCTCGGGGTCCGCAGGGAAGGCCAAGGCTTTGGCCATATCCCTCACGAAGTCCGAGAACCGGGTATCCTCCGGGGGGGGACCGTCTCCGAGGTTTGGACTCGGGGGAGTCCGAAGGGACACACCAAGTCCGAAAGGAACCAGGCGACTCTTCGTCCTCGGATTCCCAGGCTGACTCCTCGGAGGAGGAGTCGACCGGCTCCAGTCAGGCGGGCACTGATGCCTTCCGCCCCGACGCCGAGGGAGTCGGCGTCGACGACCTCGGTCCCGAACGGGAGGCTGAAGGAGACCTCGACCGAGGATCGACTCGAGCCCTCATGGACTCGAGGATCGGCTCGGTCTCCGGGGTCGACTTGGAGGTCGACGTCCCGGCAGTCAGGGCAGAAGCGCCAGAGAGGCCAGCGATCAATGCCCGCTGCTGGTCCAAGAAGGCAGACAAACTGCACTGCAATGCCGTCAACCTGAGTCCGAGCTCATGAGACCCAGCAGCCCCCGACTCGGGCCCCGACGGTGTCGGGCCCGACGTCGGGTCCTTTGGAAGCGAGTCCACGAGGACAACCGTACTTACGTGAGCGGGCAAGTCCATCTTGAGTCGAGGATGTTTTGACGGCCTCTCCGACTCCAAGGACCCGGGACGGGAATCGGGGCTATGCGACCTGGCCCTCGAGGAACCAGGAGCGTCCACCGATCCTGCCCTCGCGGGTTTCTTCTTCCGATGATGCTCCCGGGTAGGAGACCCCCTTTCAGAGGAACTCCGACGATGCTCAGGACCAGAGTCCCGAGACGTCGAAGCCTCTGACGAGGTCCGAGCCCGGCCGGAGTCAGAGAAGATACGCTCCCGCTGGTGCTGCCGACTCCTCAATGCTTTTGAGGACATTTTGCCGCATGGCCCGCAGATCATGGGGTCATGATCTGGGCCGAGGCAGCAGAGGCAGAAGTCATGAGTGTCTGTAAGAGACATAAGTTTCTTACAGAGGTCACACTTTTTAAAACCACTGGCCGCCATCGGGGGAAAAAGGGCCCCTGCGAGGTAGAACGACCGGGCAGCCAGGGAAAAAAGGAAAAAAGCGCGAAATCTGTCACGAAGGACAAAAAAACGAAAAATAAAGGACGGACTCGTAACCGGCGTCGCGAGTCCGGGCGGGAAAAGAACCGGCGTCGAACCGAAGAAAAAATAGATAAAAATAAAGGAAAAATCAACTTTTCTGCGGGGATTCACAGGCAACGTCTGTAGGGCTCCGCGGAAAAAAGAAGACTGAGCAAGATGGCACCCTTGGGCGGGAAGAGGACCGCGCATGCGCGCTGCAATTCCCAAAGGCTTTCTTTGAAAGCTGGGGAAAATTGCTCCGCGAGGGCTCCGTCGGCGCCGACGTCACCCATATGTGAGGACTGACTTCCTGCTTGGTCCTGGAGAAAGAGGAAATCCTGGATGAGAGGGTAGAGAAACAGGAGCTGAATGGTGACTTACCATATGATAAGTCTGCTGAAGGAAAAAATGTTCATGTTGGGACAGAAAAACTATCATGGGATAGTTGTTAACTTTTCTTCTTGGTAGGAAGAAGAGGAGAAATCTGTAACCCATAGACATGAATATCCTGACAGCTCAACATAGCTAGGAGGGAAAAAGAAGTCCTGAAGAAAGGAAACCATATGTGAAGAGCTTTAAAGAAAAAAACAGTGAACAAACTTCTGGTAAGAAGTTAACTGTAGGTTGCAACCTTCAGGAACCTATGGTTGCTGGGTTTGCTGAGTCTGGCTAGAGTTTGGATTCTTCAGAGCAGGAGGAGGTGTCCCCTGCTTGGGTTCATCTGGATGATGGGCAGGAGAAGAGCGAAACCTTCTTTTCTTAGGGAAAGAAGGTTTGCTAGGACATTTCCTACCTCCTGGGGAAGAAGGCGGCTTAGGGTGGTCCCCAGAACCAGGGAAGTCAGTGGAGCAATGAGAAACCTGACGTAAAGCCTCCGTATTGAAGAGATTTTCTCCAGTACAAGGAGAATTACCCAGTGTGTGTTGTGCCCATCTGCTCAAGTCTGAAGCCTGGAGCCAGGCTCTACGTCGTGCTCCTATGGCTATAGCAGAGGTTCTGCTAACAGACTCAGAAGAGTCTAGAGAAGCACGAGAAAGAAACCAAGAGAGATTCTGGCCTCTGACTAAGAAGTAAGGAATAGTCTGCAGCCTTGGGCTCTGATAGAAAAGGAGTCAAAAGAGATAATTTCCTTGTGACCTCCTGGAGAGATAGACTCATATAGAAAATATAAGAGATAATCCTTGTTGCCAGCATAGATGTTTGGAAGGTTTGACGTCCAAACGCATCAAGTCCTCTAGATGCACGACCTGGCGGATAAGAAGAATGCTTTTTCTTGCTTTTCACCTTCCTCATTGCTGATTCCACTACAATGGAATGATGGGGAAGTTGAGTCCTTTGAAACCCTGGAGAGGGGGTCACCTGATACAGAACATCAGTTGCTGTAGAAGGTGAGGAAACCCTTAAAGGTGTTTCCCATATTCGCAGAAGAAGATTCTGCAAAGAATGATGTAAAGGAAGCATTATATTTTCCCTTTCTGCAGGAGAGCCTCGAGTAGGATCATAGCCAGGGATAGGAATAGCAAGGAATGTTGCCATGTCAAGGAGAAATTTCTGAAAAGAAGGATCTCCAATGGGAACTATCCCTGGATAGGCTAAAGTTGAAGCAGCAGCCTGGGCACCAGAGGATGTACTTGTCTGATGCAGAAAAAGAGCCCTACTAGATGGATACTGGTACTGGCAGTCACGATTTGAGGCAGTCAGTACTGCATCGTCCATGCTAGGTATCGACTCCAAACTAGGCATAGAAAGGAGCGATGGAGAAAAAAGTATGGAAGTGGCTGGTCCCGATGTAACTGCAGGAACCGACATCGATACCGATAACGGTAGCTGTGCCGGAATCGGAGGCGATAACGCCATCGAAGCAGTCATCGGAGGCTGCTCAAGCGGTACCGAAGTAACCAGAACCCCTTGGTGAATATCTTCGGTACTGCGTATCCGGAATCGACAAGGGTCGGTTCCGAGACGCGTCGGTACCCAGTCTTCTAGACTAGATATCGATTCCAGACTCAGCATCGAAGGGAGCAAGTCTATCGATGCATGTCTAGAGGGTACCGACGTAGGTGGTGGTATCGGCGATGCTGTCGATACTGGAAAGGCAATCTGGGACGTATCGATCGGTCCTGAAGGTACCGAGGACGCCAGATGCCGATCCCTGGCGAAGAGTGGATCACTCAACACCGGTGCCGATGCCGGGGTATCGGTACCGCTCGAAGCGGATGCCACCACCGAGCATGGTTCAGATACAGGAAAGTCAATCTGGGACGTATCGATCGGTCCCGAAGGTACCGAGGACGCCAGATGACGATTCCTGGTGAAGAGTGGATCACTCAACACCCGTGCCAATGCCGGGGTATTGGTACCGCTCGAAGCGGATGCCACCACCAAGCATGGCTCAGGTATGTTCTGTAAGGGGTGAGCCCCAGGAACAACCTGAAACCCCTGAAATGCTTTGGAGACCGAAGACTCCCGCCGGGGTTTTGAAGCCAATAGGGTCTTGAGGGCAAGGCCGGAGCCGTCATCATGCTTGGCATGAGACTTACCACTCAAGGATTGGCTAGTCTTAACAGACTGTTTGTGGGTTACCTGATCCTGTAGAGAAGAAATGGTCGGTGCCCTGACACTGGAAGGGAACTCGGTATCGAGGGAAACTCGAAATGGAAAATCTCTTCTCATAAAAATGTAGCCTAATGGCTCCGGAGTGAAAGGGTCAGGACCCAAACAGGTTAGACACCAGTTATTGGAGTCTAAAAAGAAAGCTGTATTTCCACAGTTAAGGCACTTCTTAGAAGAAGGCTCCATGATGGAGAGGCCTTACAGGCCCAAAAATTTAAGACAGAAACTGAGGGAAAACAGTCCCTGAGTTTAAGAAAAAGAAAAGAAAAAACCCACCGGCGGTACCGGTGGAGGCAGAAAAAGCAGCCGCGACCACAAGAAAACAAAAAATTTAAAGAATTAAAAAAGAAATTTTCTGCGGTGACAGGAGTACGTCCTTCCGGATCCGCGGAAAAACGAAACTGAGGAGAGACAGTTGGAAAGGCGGGAAGGCAGCACGCAGGTGCTGTGGGATGCTCCCAAAGGCTTTCTGATTGGACGCTGGGGAGCGTTCCCGCGCAGGCTCCGTCGGTACCGACGTACCCATATGTGAAGACTCATTCCTGCTTGTTCCTGGAGATCAGAACAGACTGGTGAGCCAAATTGTGAGAAAAAGTCTTGAGGGCTAAACGGATAGCTCGAACCTCTAGTAGGTTGATCTGTTGCGTGGCCTCCCATGGAGACCAGAGGCCTTGAGTGCACCTTTCCAGAAAATGCGCACCCCAGCCCTGCAAGGAGGCATCTGTCGTCACCACCACTGTGGGGACAGGCACCTGAAAAGGCACCCCCTGAAGCAAGTTGGGGGGGGGTGTAGCCACCACTGCAGGGAATTCAGGAAGGGTTTGTATACCCGTACATTGTCTGCTAGGCTCCCTGTGGCTTGCTTCCACTGAGTTCTGAGGCACCACTGTGCAGGCCTCATGTGGAGGCGGGCATTGGGGGTCACATGTACTGTCGATGCCATGTGGCCTAGGAGCTGTAGACAGAGTCGGGCAGAAACCCTTGGCATGCTGAGAAACCGAGATGCCAACTCCATGAGCCTTTGTGCCCTGTCTGCTGGCAAGTAAGCCCTTGCTTGTAGAGAGTCCAGGCGCGCCCCTATAAACTCTAGATTCTGGGAGGGAAGCAAAGTGGACTTTGCGAAGTTTATGACAAAGCCTAGGTGTTGAAGGAGTGACACAGTTTGAAAGGTGGCCTGTCTGGCCTCCTGGTAAGTCTGACACCTGATGAGCCAGTAGTCCAGATAGGGGAAGACAAAAACACCTTGAGTCCTCAAGTAGGTCGCCACCACAGCCAGGCACTTTGTAAAGACCCTTGGGGCAGAGGTTAAGCCAAAAGGCAGTACTCTGTACTGGTAATGGTTTCCTCCCACAATGAACCTGAGGTACTGTCTGTGGTCTGGATGAATAAGGATGTGAGTGTACGCATCCTTCAGATCTAAGGAGCATAGCCAATCTCCTGCTGGAGATAGGGCAGAAGTGTTTCAAGAGTAAGCATCTTGAACTTTTCTTTCTCCAGGAACTTGAGGTTCCTGAGGTCTAGAATAGGCCTGAGGCCACTTTGGCCTATTCTGGAGTAGAAACCGTGCCCGTGCCCCTGTAGGCGAGGAGGTACAGGCTCCACCGCCTTGTCCAGAAGCAGACCCTGAAGTTCTTGAAGGAGGAGGTCTGTGTGTAGAGGAGGTCTTAGAGGCTCTCCTGGGAAGTAGGCAGGGGGGCAACTGCTGGAAATGGAGCATATAACCTCTGTGGACTATGCTCAATACCCAAGCATCCCCTGTAATGGGTGGCCACCTGTGAGCAAACAGGGCTAGACAATCTCCTGTGCAGGAACGGGGCAGCAGAGGTGGAAAGGCTATGCTGTGGGAGCCAAAAAACCCCTCCCTGCTGAGTAGAAGCAGGAGCCGGAGGCTTGGTGATCTTCTGCCTACGGAGCCCATGTCCCTGCCCCTTGGCCTGCTGACCCTGCTGGGGAGGATAGGTATTGAGGGAAAGGTTTGTAGGCAGTTACCTTTCTCGGGTAAAAGGGCTTTTTACCCGAGCCCTTCTTTTTGTGAGAAGGGGCAGAGGTTTTTCTGGACAGCCTTGTCCTAGTCAGGTGCTCAGTTTCGAGCTCAGCTGCCTTCTCGGCCATGGGTTTGCCAAAAAGGTTTTCACCTCGGCAAGGGACATCGACCAACTTGTCCTGCACCCAGGGTTTGAGGTCCGATGACTGCAGCCATGCCTGGCGTAGGGCTCCGATACTGGCTGCCGCTACACGAGCCGAAGCCTCGAAGCCAAGGTAGGCCGCTCGGGACATGAACTTCGAGCAGTCCCGGATTCCTGAGGACAAAGTCTGGAACCTCTGCAAAGGTTCCCCAGAGAGGCCAGCAGAGAACCAGGCAATCTCCTTCGCCAGGTCTCGTAAGTACATGCCCATGTACAGCTGGTAGGACTGGACACGGCAAACAAGCATCGAGTCCTGGAAGCACTTTCTGCCGAAAGCATCCAGGCTCCGGGCCTCCCTGCCGGGAGGCACCACAGAGTGCATCTTCTGGCTCTTCAGACGATGCATGGCCAATTCCACCACCATGGAATGGTGCGGCAGCTGCGCCTTCTGGAATCCAGGGCTCTTACGGAGTCGATAGATAGAATCAACCCGCTTGTTCAAAACCGGCGCCGAGGCCGGTGCCTCCCACATCCCGAAAAGCTGCCATTCCAGCATCGGAGGGACAGGCACAGTAAAGGCCTCCTTCGGAGGAGAGTCATACTGGAGGGCCTCGAGCTCCTCGGCTCAAGGCTCCTCCTCGGGGTCCGCGGGAATCGCCAATGCCTTGGCCATGTCCCTGACGAACTCCGAGAACCTAGTGTCCTCCGGTGGGGACCTACTCCGGGGCTCGGACTGCGGTGAGTCCGACGGGACGCACCGAGTCCGAAAAGTATCGGGTGACTCCTCGTCCTCCGTCTCCCACGCGGACTCATCCGAAGAGGAGTCGGGGGTCTCAGACTGCGTAGGTCTCGGTGGCACCCACCCTGACGCCAAAGGCACTGGCTTCAATACCCTCGGTTCCGAGCGAGAGGTCGAGGGTGACCGTGACCGAGGACGACTTCGAGCCTTCATGGTCTCGAGTATCGGCTCGGTCTCGAGTATCGGCTCGGTCTCGAGTATCGGCTCGGTCTCCGGGATCGACTTAGACGTCCCGGTGGTAAGGGCAGATGCACCAGCGAGGCTGGCCATCAGTACCCGCTGCTGATCCATGAAGGCAGACAGTCTGCACTCCAAGGCTGTCAGCCTGAGTCCAAGCTCAGGAGACTCAGCAGCCACCGACTCGGGCCCTGACGGCGCCGGGCCCAACATCGGCTCCCTCGGAGGAGAGTCCACGAGGACTACAGGACTTGTGTCTGACGGGCTCCGGCTCCACACGAGGCATTTTGGATGGCTTCTCCTGTTCCAAGGGCCCGGGGCAGCGGTCGGGGTCTTAGACCTGGCTCTCGAGGAACCAGGGACCTCTTCTGACGCCGCCCTCACGAGCCGTTTCTTCCTCTTACGTTCCCGATCGGGGGAAACCCTGTCCGAGGAACCCCGGCGATGCTTGGGATCAGACTCCCGAGACGTCGAGGCCTCAGACGAGGTCCGGGCCCGGCCGGAGGCAGAGTCCGAGAAAATCCTCTCTTTCTGATGCTGACGGCTTTGGAGTGCCTTGGTGGACATTTTGCCACACAGGCCACAGATCTTAGGATCATGATCTGGGCCGAGGCACCGAAGGCAGCAGTCGTGTGTGTCGGTGAGAGACATCAGTTTCTTGCACCGATCACACTTTTTGAAACCACTGGAAGCCATCAGGAAAAAAAGGGCCCCCGCGAGGTCAAAGGACCGGCTTTCCAGGGAAAAAGCAAAAAAGGGCGCGAACGCCAGCCACGAAGGGCAAAAACCGAAAAATAGAAGACAGGCTCGATACCGGTGGGAAGGGGAACCGGCATCGAACCGGTGAAAAATAACGAAGTAATCGCAGAAAAAACATCAACTTTTCCGGATGACACGGACGTACGTCCGATGGGCTCCACGGAAAAAGAAAGACTGAGCAAGATGGCACCTTCAGGCGGAAAGGGGACCGCGCATGCGTGCAGTATTCCCAAAGGCTTTCTTAGAAAGCTGGGGAAATGCTCCGCACAGGGGCTCCATCGGCGTCGATGTCACCCATAAGTGAGGACTGACTTCCTGCTTGGTCCTGGAGAATAGGCAGGTACTTTCACTATTTAAGCTCCTTTCAATTTTGTTTTTGGTCACTGCCCGGATGCACGGTTAGTGCTGAGATCTGCATACAAGATCAGATAAGTAAAATGCCACCCCCTTTGCATTTCTTTTCCTGGAATCCTGCTAAACCAGTCCAGACAAATGGCTTATGTCCTCCTGCCTGAAAATGAAAGAGAAAGACTAGAGGCTTCCAGTGGTGCAGCTAGGGACTCCCCTTCAGTATTTACATGACATGCTCTGATGGTGAAGAAGTCCCAGGAAACCTCAGAAACCTAAGGAGAACAATCCTAAGAGGGTCAAACTCCAAATTTTGTAGTGCAATTGCCCTATACACTAGTAAACTTTAAAAAACAACTCTGAGAATCTAAGACAGAGCAGTGGCACCACTGAACTTCCATTGGGAGAGTCCTGGAATGGTCTGGCAGGATTCCTAGAGGTTGGGGCAAGTTACCACAGGCCGGAATGTCGGGGGCTCAAATCCCACTAGAGGATAGCAACCTTGGGCTGGAAGGACTGGGGTTTCTAGTCCCACAAGTGCTCCTTGAGGTCTTGGGCAAGCCACTTAACCCCTTCAGAGCTGTCAGCATCAATGTGAGAGAATTTTCTCAGAGTCCGTGTCCGGTCAGGCCCGGACTTCGTCAGAGGCCTCGACAACTCGTGAGTCTGACCCCAAGCGCCATCGGGGTTCCTCTGAGAGGGAGTCTCCCACCCGGAAGCACAGAAGGAAGAAGCAGCTCGCGAGAGTGACGTCGGTGGAGGCTCCTAGATCCTTGAGCCACTTAACCCTCCATTGCCCATGTTCCCTGTAAAATAGTTATCTCCAAGTTGTTACTATGTTATAATGCCCTGTTCAATGTAAACCACCTTGATATCATGAAAGGCGGTATATAAGAAATGTTAAATAAATAAAATAAATAAATATTATTGGGTAAGTAGAATTTCACCTTCCAGTTCATCTTGCTACACCAGTCCAGAAAGCGTGAAGTACCAAAAGCTACAACTTGACAGAGTGGGAAGACGACACGGCTACTAAGAGAATGACAAACTGAACACAGTGTCCATCCTGGCCTGCAGATCCAAATGATGACTAACAAAGGCACTCAGAGAAGACCAAGTAGCCACCTGACAGATGCCTATTGGGGCTAAATCCTTGGATACTGCCCAAGAGGACACCTGTGCCTGAGTAGAGTGAGTAGAGTAGTTACTCACCTGTAACAGGTGTTCTCCAGGAGCAGCAGGAATCAGTCCTCACATATGGGTGACGTCGGCACTGACCAAGCCCCCGAGCGAAGCATTTCCCGAGCTTTCAAAGAAAGCCTTTGGGAATGCAGCGCGCCTGCGCAGTCTCCTTCCCGCCCAAGGGTGCCATCTTGCTCAGTCTGATGACCGCTAAAATAAGAAACCAAACAAAACCATGGATCTTGTAGGAAGAACTTGTTTATTGATATAACCCAGCCAGGCCCGACACAGGCCGTGTTTCGCAACACCTTCTTCAGGGGCTCATTGGCTAAACATACAAATGTTAAAAACAATAAAAATAATAATTGTAACCTATCCATTCTTAATATAAATAATATAAAAGAGGAATTAAGAAAAACCAATATGACACAGACTACATAACCCATAAAAAGATGAAAAATAGAAAAATAAAAAAATAAAACCAAATTATGAATTACTTAAGAATTACATAAAAACCATAAAACTGAACTATAGGTGGAGCACTAAACATGCATATCATTAGATACACCATGAACCACTAAACATATTAATAAATACATACACATATATATCAATCAATAAAAAGTAAACAACATGCCTAAAAATATAAATAAATAAATAATATCATGTTAATAACTAATATAAAAATGTTAAATTATGAAACTAAAAACTCAAGAAAAAAACGAAACAGCAAACTGCCGGAGTGTGACAACAAACAGCAGGCTTTTTAAAGAAAAACTTCAAAACGAGGAAGGGGGGACGAGGAGAGGTTGATAGTGCAATCGTACATGGCATGCTTAGAAAATTGTAACCGAGAATTATCAATACACATATATAAAAAATTTTTTAAAAAACTTTTATAAAACAATTACGTGTATGACAATGACCATTTGTAAAAATATATGTAAAACCATAAAAATTAATAAATAAATAAATAAAAGGACAAACCGAACCATCATTAATACATGCCTGTTCTGTGAACCTATCAGTGATGTCTTGATGGATATCCAGAGATTCTGACCCAGAATATATAAAAAGGTTAATAAATAAATGAAAAAAATAATATTACATATCTTTTACATATCACATTGTGAGATCAACAAACAAACCAAAAATGGGTCATAGAACAAGATTGTTATTATATTGACAGGGCCTAACCGAGAACCACACTAAATTGATTATTTTAAATAAGGATAGTACCTAAAACCGGCTGTTGAATATGTAGCCTATCCATTGTGCCTAGAACTGGACATCGGAGCATATCTACTTAATAAAATGATTGCTTAAAACGATATGACCCAATCGTTTGTGTGGGGCACAGCTTGCTCAAGATGCATGTGATAAACATTTTCAACCGGAATCATAAAAACTATGAACACATTCGCGAGGTCTGGAACTTTCACTGACATGAAAGATTATACTAACTAAGTGCATGCCGAATAGTACCTAAACCGGCAAAAGATAATATAACCTATCTAATGTGCCTAGAACTAAACATCAGAGTATATCTACTTGATAAAATAGTTACTTGAACCAATCTAAACCAAATGTTTATGTGGGACTCATCTTTCTCAAGGTGCATGAGGAAAACGTTTTCAACCGGAGTTATAAAAACTTTATACACATTCACAAGATATGGGACTTTCACTATCATGAAGAATTATACCGACTCAGTACATGCCGGTATATCATGACCTTCAAGCAATGGAACTATAAAAATAAAAGTGCTCAACATTGCCTTATTGACCATACTTATACTTGTGTAGAAAAGGGGCTTACAAATTTGGGAACACTATAATCGAGGACAAAAATCCTATGCGGAAACTAACCATGATTTCGTCTCACTGAGAAGCGATAACCATAAATGAAGGGTGCTGCAATGGGTTGCCAATAAAAATTGAAAAATGTAAAATCAGAATTTTAAATGCTGTCCGAAAGCTAAACATAATTGTTTAAAATTCACTTACTACAAAAATGCCGCTCGTTTCACCTCCTGTGAGATGACCATAAGTTGTAGGCTGTTCCTTCTTTCAATACAAAAAACGCTAACGCATGCGTACTTGGATATATTTCAACGATGTGAACTGACGTGATTAGCGTCATATACAAATCTTAATACATGCATATAAACCGATTCTAAACCAAAGTAAACAAAGGATATTGTATTGTGAAGGGCATATTAATCTCCCAATAGTGAAAAATAAACTTAGACACAAAAATTGAAAATTGTGAAAATCGTAAATGGATTTAAAAGAAAACATATAAAATGTGATAGCATCAGAACCCAATTTATTCTCCATGAATCAAATGATTCTTCTATTTAGGACCTATATATGTATACACCTGAAATCACTAACACTCTAGATATGCTCCTGCGTGTACTAAAGGGAAGGAAAAGGTAGCCATATACTTTTGTGATCCTTAATAAAAGAAATGTCTAATACTATACACTAATAAAGTAGGCTTATTAAATGATGGTATCTCGAACTACCATACAAATTGTACAACCCATTCTCAGGTTAAACCCACTGATTCAAACCCATAGATAAAAAAAAATTTTGAACCAGAACGGCCATGTCTTGAAACTGAGGAAATTATCTGACCTGCATAAAATAAAACAAAAAGACTATAGACTATGTAATAGAATACCGGGATGAAAGCCAATATATGAATTGGATTTTAAACCAAACCCACAAAGAGAATTACCATGCTTTTATAAGAAGACTGTCAAGTCTCGATCCATATTAAGTCCATAAGGATGTAGACTGCAAGTTAAAAATAAAACGTTGTTCTAACCATAGAATAGTCCGGTCAATATCACCCCCTCCCCCCCCCGCCAATTCAACTTGATTTTCTTAATAATAAAAAATCGTAAATCTGCAACCGTATGATTAGCTTCTTGCCAATGAAGTACTAGGGGCTTATCCACAACCCCCTCTCTTGATACAGCTCCGATGTTCTGTGATTCTATTGCGAACCGGCCGTATAGTCTTTCCCACATACAATTTATTGCAGGGGCAAACAATGACATAAACCACATGACTTGTGGAACAATTTGTAAAGTCATCTAAGTAAAATTTGAACTTGGTAACGGGGTGAATGAAAAAATCTTTGACTGTTAATACTAAACTACATACTGAACATTGTCCACACGGATAATGGCCTTTATATTTGGAGAGAAACCGTCGTTCCGTGAAGGCCGAAGGCACAAGAAAATTGCGAAGATTGACATTCCTTCGATATGCTGTGATCATAGGAACATCTTGAAAACCTGGTAAAGACTGAATGAGATACCAGTGCTTTTTCAATAATTTGTTTATTTTGTGAGAATGGAAAGAATAGAGAAGTGAACACACAATCCCATCTTGAGGTTGACGTTCCCTAAGTGATAAAAGATCATCACGAGAGGATTCACGAGCTCTAAGATAGGCTCTGTCTATCTGAGATTGGGGATAACCTCGTTCACTAAACCTATGTCTCATCTGAGTAGCGTGATGTTCAAAGTCTTGATCAGATGTACAGAGACGTTTGGTCCTTAAAAATTGGCCAACTGGAAGATTGTTCCGGAGAGATAAATTATGAAAACTTGTATAATGTAGAAGATGGTTTCTATCAGTGGGTTTTTTTAAAAAGAGACGTGTGTAGCTTATTATCCACTTTTTTGATTAAAAGATCTAAAAACGGAATCTGGACGGGGTCAAAGGTGACCTGAAAACGTAAATTTTCGTCACACTGATTGATCCATGTGTTAAATTCCAACAACAAGTCTATAGAGCAATCCCAAAGCATTAAAATGTCGTCTATGTATCTGACCCAAAGCTTGATATAGGCACTATAAGGATTGGTTTTGATAAATTTGTCTTCAAAATGCGATACATATAAATTGGCAATGTCCGGAGCCATGGAGGACCCCCATTGCAACACCCTTAATTTGTTTAAAAAATAATTCTCGAAAACAAAAGTAGTTCTCGCACAGAGCATAACACGCTAAATCCAATAAAAATATTGTAGGTAATTTTTTATATGTCTCCCTGTTATATAAGGGAAACTCTATAATCTGAAGGGCTTCCGCCTGAGGAATATTGGTATATAGGGATTCAATGTCTAAAGTGACTAAAATCATACCCTGATTAATGTCTTGTATAGACGTCAAAATATTTATAACGTGAGACGAATCCCTGACATAGGACCACATACGAGAAATGAATGGCCGTAAAATGTGATCTATTAATTGTGAAATAGGCTCCAAAATGGATCCTATGGCAGAGACTATAGGCCTACCTGGGGGATGCTCAAGTGATTTGTGGATTTTAGGGATTATGTAAATGGTTGGAATTATAGGGAAATCAACAGTGAGGAAATCTTTTTCTTTGACTGTAAGATATCCAATATCATATGCGCTTAACACAAAGCTATCTATAGACTTTTTTAATGACGGAGTTGGATCTTCATCTAATCTCAGATAAAAGGAGGTATATCTTTAAGTTGTCTATTGATCTCTGCAACGTAATAGGCCTTGTCTAAAACAACTACAGCTCCACCCTTATCAGCGGGCTTTATAATAATGTCATTATTGCGCTGCAAAGATTTTATAGCCGCCATTTCACCCTTGCAAAGATTTTATAGCCGCCATTTCACCCTTGATAGGGGGTCTTAACTTTGCTTTTAAACTTATCTACTTCTTTAAGGATAATCTTTTCAAATGCTTCTATTAAGGGATCCGTGTTGGGAGGTGGATTCCACCTGGACTTCTTACTAAGAGTAGAAAAATCTGAACTTAGATTAGGTTGATCATTAAAAAAATGTCTAATTCTGATTCTGCGAAAGAATTTAAACAAATCAACTTAAACTTCGAAAGGATCAAAGTTCTTAACAGGCACAAAAGATAACCCCTTACTAAGTACCGACTCTTCATCTGAGGTAAGTGTGTATTTTGAAATGTTAATTACGTTACTAATATTTTGTGAGGAGATCATCTCCTTTCCATGGATCTCTCCGAATCCCTCCGAGCGATTCCCCTGCCACAACCTCGACCCCTGCCTCTTTGAGGATAGAAGGTTCTGTATTTCCCTGGATCTTGCTTGTCGACCCATTGAGCATTGCCCTGAGGTTGTCGCGTCCGAGATCGATCTCTTCCTCCCCACTTCCACAGTGAATCCATATCCAAAAGGGTTTTTTTTATTTTTAATAACTCCATCATCTTTTTCAGATACTTTTTGAGTAGGAAATAAAGGGGCCGAGGAGGGTTCGTGAGATCCAGATTCTTTTCTACTCCTTTTCTTTTTCCGTTCTTGTGCTATTGAGCAGTTAAATGGGACTTTAACTGAATTTGTGAGGCTATCTGCACCAAGCGTAGACAATGGGCCTGGGGAAGATTCGCCCTTGCAGTTGGGGTATCCAGCAAGGCCCCTATGAACTCTAGTGACTGAGTAGGAGGTGAGATGGGATTTTGGGATGTTTATTACAAGTCCCAGATACTGAAGAACACGGCTTGTGCAGGCTAGGGAAGCCTGGGCCTCTGACTGGGACGGAGCTCGGATGAGCCAGTCGTCCAGATATGGGAATACAAATATTCCTAAAGTGCGTAGAAATGCAGCTACTACTGCCATGCATTTTGTGAACACTCTTGGAGCAGAGGCCAGACTGCAAGGAAGCACTCTGTATTGGTAGTGCTTTCCTTGATAAAGGAACCGAAGGAACCTTCTGTGTGTTGGATGGATGAGGATATGGGTGTACGCATCCTTGAGATCTAGAGAACAAAGCCAATCCTGACTCTGAAGGTATGGAAGGAGAGCACCGAGAGAAATCATCTTGAATTTCTCCTTGCATAGAAACTTATTCAATTCTCCGAGATCTAATATGGGTCTGTAGCCCACTGTTTTCTTTGGGATAAGAAAATAGGGGGAGTAGAACCCTGAGCCCTGTTGAAGAAGGGGTACTTCTTCTATTGCCCTTTGGGCAAGAAGGGTAGCAATCTCCTGACCCAGAAGGTCGAGGAGAGATGTTGGAGAATTGAACTGTCTCACCATGGTAAGAGGAGGAAGGTTTAAGAAATGAAGCTTGTACCCTTCCCTTATGATGGAGAGGGTCCACTGCTCTGCCGTGACTTGCTCCCATCTGGGAGCAAAGTGGGCTAACCTTCCTGGAATGGTGAGAGGCTCTGGTGCTTCTAGAGCCAGAAAGGCTAAGTTCTCTAGTTTTAAGTCAAAGGCCCTGAGGAGGCTGAGGAAGTTGGGCCGTAGCAGTCCTTTCAGTCTTAGGCTTGGCTTGTTTAGGTTGTTGCTGACGCTTTGCAGCAAAACGACCTGCAGAAGATGCCTGCTGACCATAAACAGGATAATATTTCCCCTTTTTGGGAAAGAAAGCCTTTTTGAATAACCTTTTTCTGACAGGAGCAGAAGTAGACTTTGAAAGTCTATCTAAGGCAGAATTCTCAGCATCCATTTGAGTGGCCTTTGCTTGCCAATCCTTGCCAAAAAGGTTTTCACCTGTACAAGGAAAATTTCCTAATCCATCCTGGACCCAAGGTTCCAAATCAGAGGCTTGTAACCAAGCAACTCTGCGTGCACCTATGGCAATAGCCGAGGCTCTGCTGGCACACTCAAAAGAGTCAAAGGCTGCACAGTTGGAAAATTTGGAAACATCCTGGGCATGTTTAAGTCAGGTGAGAAACTCCTCCCTTTTATCTTCTGAGATAAAAGGAGATAAAGTTTGCAGATGATCTGTAACTTCCTTTAGAAACATCCCCATATAGAGACTATAGGAGTTGATTCTGGCAGCAGGCATATTGGCCTGGAAAATTCTCCGGCCAAAAGCATCCAAGGTTCTGCATTCTCTTCCTGGAGGATTAGATGAGTGTCTTTTTGCACTCTTTATCTTCTTCATAGCAGACTCCACCACAATAGAGTGGTGAGAAAGCTGAGTCTTATGAAAGCCAGGACAAGGAGTAACACGGTACATGGTGTCCAACCTACGAGAATGAGGGGAGGTGGTGAGAGGTGTCTCCCATATGCCCAACATGTGATCATAAAGGATCTCATGAATTGGTAAAGTAGCTGCCTCTTTAGGAGCCTTAGGATATTGTAAAATATCCAATTTCTTGGCTCTAGGCTATGATTCAGGGGCCACTGAAATGGAGAGGCCCCTGGCCACTTCCCTAATGAAGTCTTGAAAAGACAAGTCTTCTGGAGGGGACATTCTTCTTTTTGGAGAAGAGGGCTCCTGAGGAAGGAGTACCGATGCTTCGACAGAAGCCTCTGATTCATCAGAGTCTTCGGAGGAATCGAAGTATCGCCTGTCTGGATGCTCCTGTAGAGCCCGATACGCGTACCGAGTGGTATCGACATCGGGAGTGATCTGTACCGATTCGGTACCGATGGGCATCACAGAACAGGGTACCGCTGCAGTCGACACCGAAGCCGATGTCAATGATATCGGTGCCGGAACCGGTACTGACAACGGGGTTTGTTGTGGTACCGGAGGCGTTGCAGCTTGTATGAATGCCGTAATGGCACGCTGCATGGTCAGAATATTCTGATCCATCGACGCAACCAATGTCTGGATGTCGGTATCAGTGGAAACCACCGGTACCCCAGAACATGGCAACAGGTGATCGGTCGAGGCCGAGCCATCGATGTCAACCTGTGACACCATAGATAAAGCTTTGGAAGCCGGAGCTTCCCGCCGGGGTAATTTTGCCGGTGCGGGATCCTCGAGAGCAAGCCCGGAGGCATCTCGATACTTAGAGGGAAATCTACCCTTCGAGGACCGGCTGGACTTATGTTTGGTTACCTGAGATCCATGGGAGGAAGAAGCAGCCCTGGAAGATGTCGATGCCACCGAAGCTGCATCAGAGGGAAACAGGGTACTGAGCTTGGCCGCTCGATTCTGTCGACCTCTTTTAGACATCATGGAACAGGACTCACAATCGGTGATGGAGTGGTCAGGACCCAAACATTTTAGACACCAGTCATGGGTGTCGGTGATAGAAATAGTACCGCTGCACTTCGTGCACTTTTTAAAACCGGAAACGGGCTTTTCCATGAGGAAAATTTTTCTAGGCCTAAGGCCCAAAAGGAAAAAATGCACAGTAGTGGGAAACTGTAGTTTTTTGTTTTTTTTTTTTTTACAGAAGAAAGAAGAAAAGACCGGCGGTACCAGTCTGACATCGAAGGCGGCAGACGCGCGACCAAAGAAATAAAGAAATAAAAAGAACTTCTTCAGCGGTGACAGGAACACGACCTGCTGGCTCCGCGGAAAAGAAGAACTGGAGAGAGGCGGTTGGGAAAGGCGGGAAGGCAGCGCGCAGGCGCTGTGGGATGCTCCCAAAAGCTTTCTTTCTGGACACTGGGGAGCGTTCCCGCGCAGGCTCCGTCGGTACCGACGATACCCATATGTGAAGACTCATTCCTGCTTGTTCCTGGAGATCCATGTTTAACTACTACTAAATCCAAGTCAGCCTCTCCCATTAAAGCATTAACATCTTGGATCTTATTTCCCTTACTACTGGCATTTATACACACTGCTTTCCATGTGTTGCCCCTTTTACCCATTTCCATAAAAGTATAGCATAGTTACTCATCTGTAACAGGTGTTCTCCGGGGACAAGCAGGAATCAGTCCTCATATATGGGTGACGTTGATGCAGACGGAACCCTCGAGCAGAGCAAATCTCCAGCTTTCTAAGAAAGCCTTTGGGAATTGCATCTCGTATGCACGGTCCCCTTCCCGCCCAAGGGTGCCATCTTGCTCAGTCAAATGACTTAGCTAAAAAGACGGCAAAAGAACAAAATATAATAGGACTGCAACTCCAAGTGGAGGGAGGGAGGGTTGTGAGGACTGATTCCTGCTGTCCCCGGAGAGCACCTGTTACAGGTGAGTAACTATGCTTTCTCTGGGAACAAGCAGGAAGTCAGTCCTCACATATGGCTACCGAGAACCCACAGCTGAAAAATAGGCTTCCTCTACTAGAGCTGCAAGCAGCCACAATAGGAATCTAACAGAGAGAAGCTCTCCAGTAGCCTGACACAGAAGGGTTGGAGGGCAGGAGTTGCCTAGACATCGAAAAGGTTATGGAGTACAGCCTGGCCGAAAGCACTGTCCCATTGAGGCTCCCATTCCAGGCAGAAATGGGTTGCGAACATCTGACCTGAAGACCAGGTGGCAGCCCGGCAGATGTCTGCTAGCGGAACAGAGCAGAAGGGAGCCACTGATGCCACCATAGCCCTGACCCAGTGGGCCTTAACACGACCCTGCAACGGAAGCTCGGCCGTCATGTATGCCCAGGCAATACAGTCTGCTACTCAGGTGGACAGCGTTCGCTTGGAGATGGCCATCCCCAGCTTACTGGGGTCGTAGGATACGAAGAGCTGAAAAGCCCTCCTATGGTCTTGCGTACGCTGAATGTAAAAGGCCAACGCCCTCTTACAGTTCAGGGTATGCAGAATTGTCTCTGCCTCACTGGCATGCGGCCTTGGAAAGAAGGTAGGTAGCACTACCTCCTGGTTGAGGTGGAACGAAGAGACCACTTTCGGAAGGAACTTGGGGTGTGTGTGTGGAGCACAACCCAGTTCCTATAGAACCTTATATAAGGCCTGTCGGACACCAGGGCCTGAAGCTCATTTACTCGACGAGCCGATGTGAGCGCCACCCAGAAAACTACCTTCCAAGAAAGGTAGCGGAGATGGCAAGTTGCCATCGGCTCAAATGGCGGGCGAGTAAGCTGCCCTAAGACCACATTCAAATCCTACTCGGTTGCCGGAGGGTGAACCGGGGACTTCAGCAGAAGCAGGCCTCTCAAGAACCTGAACACCAAAGGATATGCAGAAACAGGCTTTCCTTCTACTGGAAAGTGGTGTGCAGCCAAGGCACCGAGGTGAACTCTGACAGAGTTGGACTTAAGGCCCAAATCCGAAAGGTAGAGAAGATTCTGTACCACCACTGCAACCTGGCAGGAGAAAGGATTCACTTTCTGCTTTTCGCACCACACCCCAAACCTACACCACTTAAAGGCATAGGTCCGTCTAGTTGACTGTCTCCTTGAGGCCAGCAAAACTTCTTCCACGTTTTTCGGAAGGAGTGGTGCGAGAACTACCCTTTCAGCATACATGCCATTAGGTTGAGGGAGCTGAGGTTGGGGTCAGGAGAGTGTCCCCCTCTTGAGACAGGAGGTTCGGAGAGGACCCCAGGGGAATTGGGGCCTCCACCACTAGCTGAAGTAGAAGCGGAAACCAGGGTTGCCTCGGCCATCTTGGGGCTACCAGAATGACTGAGGCTTTATCTTGGAGAATCTTGAACAGAGTTTTGGCCATCAGAGGTGTTGGAGGAAACGCATACAGGAGGCCCACAGACCATGAGATGAGAAAGACGTCTGCAGCTACCCTGTTTGGATGTGGCTGCCTGGAGCAAAACCGGGACAACTGGTGATTGTGTGGGCTCGCAAACAGATCCAGTGTCGGCTGTCCCCAGGTCTGAAAAAGCCATTGGGCCATACTCCTGTCCAGTTGCCACTCGTGGGGCTGCAGAATCCTGCTTAGCCTAATTTTCCTGGCCTGGCAGGTAAACTGCTCTCAGAGGCATTCCATGCTGGACTGCAAAGGAGCACAGGTCCAGGGTTTCCTGACACACCAGGCAGGACCCCGTGCCTCCCTGCTTGCTTACACAGAACATCGCTACTTGGTTGTCTGTTTGTACCAAGACAGGCTGATGGGCCAAAGTGTGACAGAAGGCTTGTAGAGCCAGGCGAATGGCACGAAGTTCCAAGAAATTGATTTGCTGTTTGCTCTCGTTCGGAGACTACACACCCTGAGTGAAGTCCCTGGCAATGGGCTCCCCAGCCCTGCAAGGATGCATCCGTAGTCAGGATCCTCGTGTGTTGAGGAGCCTGGAAGGTAATCCCCACCTCCAAGTGTAATGGTTGAAGTCACCATTCCAAGGACTGTACCAGTCTTCTGGACACTTTGACTCTGTCTCGGAGTCCACCGGTGGTTTGCGTCCACTGGTCCCTGAGGCACCACTGAGCTGTTTGAATGTGGAGGCGGGCATCCGGTGTCACATGGACTGTGGAGGCCATGTGGCTGAGGAAGTGCAGGAAGTGTCTTGCTGATATTTGGGACCTGCGACTCACTTGACGTGCCAGGGCCAGGAGTCTCTGTGCCCTGTCTACTGGCAGGTAAGCCCTTGCCTGAAGGGTATCTAGTCTGGCTCTAATGAATTCTAGTTGTTGAGTGGGCACTAGGATAGACTTTTGGTAATTGATTACAAACCCTAGATGCTAAAGCACCTGAATGGTGCGAGATGTGGCCTGTTGGACTTCCCTAGCTGACGTGGCTCTGATGAGCCAGTCGTCTAGATAGGGGAAGACAAAAACTCCTTGGATTCTGAGGAAGGCGGCCACCACCGCCAGGCACTTTGTGAATACCCTGGGGGCGGAGGGCAGGCCAAAGGGAAGTACTCTATACTATTGCGTTTTCCCCCCACCACAAAGCGCAGATATGGTCTGGGTTCTGGATGAATTAGGATGTGTGTATACACATCCTTTAGGTTTAAGGAGCATAGCCAGTCTCCCTGGCGGAGGTAAGGCAGCAATATTCCAAGGGAAAGCATCTTGAACTTCTCCCTCACCAGGAATTTGTTTAAGTTGCCCAAGTCGAGGATGGGTCTGAGGCCTCCTGTCCTTTTTGGTAAAAGAAAGTACCTGGATTAGAAGCCCTTGCCCTGTAGGTGGTGGGGCACCGGTTCTACTGCCTGAACCTCAAGAAGACCTGCTAACTCCTTCAGAAGGTGGTCCCGGTGAAGAGGAGACCTGAGAGGCTCTCCTGGAAAGTAAGGAGGCAGCACCTGGGTCAAATGGAGTAGACAGCCTTGATGGACTATCTGTAGGACCCAGGCGTCTGTGCTGACGGCTGGTTACATATGGGCATACAGGGCAAACCTTCCTCCTGTGCATTGCCTGTCTCCTGTAGTGAGAGGAGCTATGCCTTGAGAGTCAAAAGCCACGCCCAGGCTGAGCCGGAGCCGGTACCTGGGGTTTGGGAGCTTTCTGCTTACACAGGCCATGCCCCTGTCCCTTGGCCTGCCGCCCTTGTTGGGGAGCCAGGAAGGCCTGAAATGGGGGGGTAGCTTCGGGAAAAAGGGCTTCTTACCCGAGTCCTTCTTTTTAGAAGGGGCAGAGATCTTCTTTGAGAGTCGTGTCCTGGTCATGTACTCTGTCTCGAGCTCAGCAGCCTTTTCGGTCATGGGTTTGCCGAAGAGGTTCTCTCCCCAGCATGGGACATCGGCCAACTTGTCCTGAACCCATTGCTCGAGGTTTGACGACTGTAGCCATGGCTGGCAGCGTGCACCGATGCCCGCCGCAGCTACTCTGGCCGCCAACTCGAAGCCGTCATAGGCCACTCGAGTCATGAACTTCGAGCACTCACGGACTCCAATGGACAGGCTCTTGAAATGCTGCAAAGGTCCCTCGGAGAGACCAGCCGAGAACCCGGCAATTTCCTTCACCAGATCTCACAGGTACATGCCCATGTACAGTTGGTATGCCTGGATCTGACATATCAGCATAGAACCCTGGAAGCACTTCCTGCCGAGGGCGTCCAAGTTGCGGGCCTCCCTGCCAGGAGGCATCGAAGAGTGCGTCTGCTGGCTCTTGAGCCGGCGCATGGCCGATTCCACAACCATGGAGGTGTGTGGCAGTTGTGCTTTTTGGAACCCATGACTCTTGCGGACCTGATACATCGAGTCGATCTGCCTGCTGCTCACTGGCGCCGACGCCAGCGTCTCCCACATGCGGAGCATCAGTCGTCCCAAGATTGGAGGCACTGGTACAGTAAGGGCCTCCCGAGGGGGAGAGTCATACTGAAGGATCTTGAGCTCTTCGGCTCAAGGATCCTCCTTGGACTCTGCAGGGAATGCCAAAACCTTTGACACGTCCCTTACGAAGTCCAAGAACCTAGTGTCCTCTGAGGGGGGACCTTCTCTGAGGCTCGTACACCGGGGAATTGGATGGGGCATCCCTGTGCCAGCAGGTGTCCAGGGACTCTTCATCAGTCTCCCACCCCGATGCCTCTGAAGAGGAATCAAGTGGCTACGGCCTTGAGGGCTTCGGCCGCGGTCCCAAACAGGAGGTCGAGGGGGACCTTGGCCGAGGATTGACTCGCGTATGCATGGTCTCGAGGATCGGCTTGGCCGTCAGTGGCCCGATGGTCAGGGCGGAAGGACCAGTGAGACCAGCTATCAGCGCCCGCTGCTGCTCCATGAAGGCAGACATGCTGCGCTCCAGGGCCACCATTCTGAGATCGAGCTCAGAAGGCTCCGCAGCCACCGGGTCGGGTCCCAGACGCCAGTTCTCCCAGAGAAGAGTCCTGAACGAGGACAGTTGTTACCTGCCTCAGCTGCTCTGTATCCCGTCGAGGAAGCTTTGCTGGACACTCCATCTCTGAGGATCCGGGCCGGAGCTCTCGGCTCCACAATCGGTCCCGGGAGGAATCAGGCCGTTCAGAGCAATCCAACGACGACGCCTTTGAGGATTTTTTTCTTCCTTCGATGTTCCCGCAAGGGAGACCCCCCTCTCCGAGGAACCTCTACGATGCAGGCTCGGACTGTTCCCGAGACGTAGAGGCCTCAGATGAAGTCTGGGCCCGAAAAAAACAGACTCAGCAAAAATTCTATCATGCTGCTCCTGGCGGCTTCTCAAGGCCTTCGAGAACATTTTCCTATACGGGCCACAAACCTTCAAGTCATGGTCAGGCTGGAGACAGCAGTCATGTGTATCGGTGAGGGACATTAATTTTGTACACCGATCACATTTTTTAAACCCATTGGCAGCCATTGGGGGAAAAAGGGTCCCTGCGAGGTCGAAGACCCGGGCTGCCAGTGAAAAAGAAAGAGCGCGAACGCTACTCACGAAGGACAAAAACCGAAAAATCAAACCAGACTCGATACCGGTGTACTGAGTCGAAGGCAGGACGGGGAATCAGTGTCGAACCAGAGGAAAAGAAGAAACTTTAAAGTATTTTAATCACTTTTTTCACGGCAACTATTGGACTATGTCTGAAGGGCTCTGTGGAAAAAAGGAGACTGAGCAAGATGGCACCCTTGGGCAGGAATGGGACCGCGCATGCGTGATGCAATTCCCAAAGGCTTTCTTAGAAAGCTGGGGATTTGCTCCGCACAAGGGCTCCATTGGTGCCAACGTCACCCATATGTGAGGACTGACTTCCTGCTTGTTCCCGGAGAATTAATGTTTCACTTACCTGGGGGCTTTCCTTCACCCATCCCCAATGAATCTAGTTGAAAGTCCTCTTCAGTAGATTAGCCAGTCTGCTACTGAAGACATGTTGACCTTTCTTAGACAGATGGACGCCACCTCTGCTCTGCAACCCTTGGAACAGCATACCATGGTCCAGGAAACCAAAATGCTCTCGATGACATCATCCACACATTCATCTCCAGGATGTGAGCTTCTCTGCCTTGGCCTTTACCCTCAACAGGGAGGATTGAAGAGATCACCTGCACCCCTATCTGCTTCACCCTCTGTCCCAAAGCTATGAAGTCAATTTTGATACGCTCAGAGGGATACCTGGCAGTATCACTTGTGCCAACATGGATTAGCAACATTGGGTAATAGTGGGCTTGATGAGTCTCGGCAAACTCTCCGTAACATCTTGGATTTTGGCACCTGGCAGACAGCATAACTCTCTGGATATCATGTCTGGTCGGCAGATGGATGCCTCGGTACCCCTCAGAAGAGAGTCACCAACCACCACTACCCTTCATTTCCTTGTGGTCACTGATTCTGCAACTTTGGGGTACTTGAGCTCTAGTTCTTCCTTTTTCAGAGATGCTTTCACCTTCTCCACTTCTAGGGCTACATAATGGTTCTTCAATTCAAGGGCTGGAATTTCAGCTTGGAGCTTGTGGCCATCAGATCCAAGGCCAGTCAGCCCAATCTGTTCAGGATACAACAGAAGGGCCACAAAGCCCAATCTGTTCAGGATACAACAGAAGGCCCACAAAGCAAGCTCCTACTCCCCTGGACTGAGACCATAGTGGCTGAGGAAGTTGGGCACAACATCCTCCATCCCTGCTATGTGTTGTGCAGACCGCTCTCGACTCAGGGAAACAGGAGACATTTACAGCCCAACCCCCATGGTCTTGGTCCCTCCCTTCCCGGCCATGGCATTTGTCAGAGAACACTTGGATTGCCTGGCAATGAAGCAAGGTGAAGAAAGTGCCTCAGTGCCAGCTAAACTGCCCAGGCTTCAAAAGTCTGTTGATGGTCACTTCACCTCTGAACTGGACCACAGCCCCTGTTGCTCAGTAACCCAAGCAGTGAAACCCCCAGCCTAGTAGACTGATATCCATTGTTACAATCTACCAGGAGGGGTTCTCAAGTGACATCCCCTTTAGCATTTTGTCAGAAATGGACCACCAGTAGAGACTGCTTAGCATCTGCATTGGGAAAAAGCTGACGGTTGTAGTCTTGCAAAGGAGACCACTGCTCCAATACTCCTCTCTGGAGCAGACGCATGAGAGCCCAAGTGCTCAAAACTAGGTCTATTGTGGCTGCCATAGAGCCAAGTAGTTTAAGATAATTCTAGACTTTGGGTGATTGGCAACTAAAACTATCACAAGCTGACTGGATAGTTTGCACCATCTATCTTCGATGAGGAAAACCTTCCCCTGAGAAGCATTGAACTTAGCCCAGAGAAACTCCAAGTTCGCTACCCAACCAAAACGTTCCAAAAACTGCACCACCCCGCCCACTGTGTTGACCACTTCGAGGTGGGACTTTGCTCAGATAAGTCAACCTTCCAAATTAAGGATGCAAAGCACTGAGTACTGCAGCTATGACCACATCACCTTCAAGGTGGTCTTGAGCATGTTCACCAACCCGAAGGGCAGGGCACAAAACTGAAAATAGTCACCCAAGACAGCAAAGTGGAGAAAGCATTGCTAATCTGCTTCATTCGGAATGTGAAATTAGGCTTCTGTGAGGTCTAGGGAAGGCTAGAAAGCGTAGTTACTCACCTGTAACAGGTGTTCTCCAGGAGCAGCAGGAATCAGTCCTCACATATGGGTGACGTCGGCGCCGACCGAGCCCTCGCGGAGCAATTTTCCCCAGCTTTCAAAGAAAGCCTTTGGGAATTGCAGCGCGCATGCGCGGTCCCCTTCCCGCCCAAAGGTGCCATCTTGGCCAGTCAGATGACATAGCGAAAAGACAGCAGAAAAATTGCAAAAACTAAATCAGAAGATTGCAACTCCAAGGGGAGGAGGGAGGGTTGTGAGGACTGATTCCTGCTGCTCCTGGAGAACACCTGTTACAGGTGAGTAACTACGCTTTCTCCAGGACCAAGCAGGAAGTCAGTCCTCACATATGGGACTCCCCAGCTTAAGGCTACCGGAGACCCTAAGCACAAAAATGAGCTCCCTCTAGCTCAGCAGCACAGAAGGAAGGAATCTTCTCTGAGTAATCTCCAACCGGTAGCCCAACATCCGGGATGGAGGGTAGGAGTTGCCTAAACCTCGAAGAGATTACGGAGGACTGCCTGTCCGAAAGCACTGTCCCTGCGGGACTCCCTCTCGAGGCAGTAATGGGTCGCGAAAGTCTGGCTCGAAGACCAAGTAGCGGCCCGGCAGATGTCTGCCAATGGAACAGAGCGGAGGTAAGCCACTGACGCAGCCTTCGCCCGAACCCGATGAGCGGTGACTCGACTCTCCAGCGAGAGACCTGCCGCCGCATAAGTCCAAGCGATACAGTCAGCTACCCAGATGGACAGAGTGCGCTTGGAGACAGGGAGCCCCAATTTATTAGGGTCGTAAGACAGGAAGAGCTGAACCGTCTTACGGTGCTCCCGCGTACGATCAAGGTAGAAGTTCAGCGCTCTTCTACAGTCCAGGGTATGCAAGACCCTCTCAGCTCGGCTGGAGTGTGGCCTGGGAAAGAAGGTCGGAAGCACCACCTCCTGATTGATGTGAAAAGGGGAGACCACTTTTGGAAGAAACTTAGGGTGAGTCCGCAGGACTACACTATTCTTATAGAACCGAGTGTAGGGAGGATCAGACACCAGGCCTGCAGCTCACTAACATGTCTAGCGGAAGTGAGGGCTACCAGAAATAAGGTTTTCCAAGAGAGAAAACGGAGAGGACAGGTAGCCATGGGTTCAAAAGGCGGGCAGGTGATCCGCTGTAAAACCACGTTCAGGTCCCAGTCAGGGGCTGGGGGGCGCAATGGTGGTTTGAGAAGGAGGCGGCCCCGGGAGAACCGAGCCACGAGGGGGTGGCCGGAAAGAGGCCTGCCTTCCACCGGCACATGATGTGCCGAAATAGCACTGAGGTGAACCTTGACCGAGTTGGACTTGAGCCCAAGATTGGAGAGGGAAAGCAAGTACTGCAAGACCACCGACACCGGGCAGGAGAAGGGGATCTTGAGACCGTTGAGCACTCCAGTTGGAAAAGCGACGCCATTTAAGGGCGTAGGATTTCCGGGTAGAGGGTCGCCTGGAAGCCAGCACGACTTCCTCCACCTCCGGAGGCAACAGGAGGGGAGCAAGGACTACCCTTTCAGCAGCCAGGCCATCAGATGGAGAGATCTAAGGTTGGGGTGTAGGAGGGACCCCTGATCCTGGGTCAGGAGGTCGGGTTGAAACCCCAGAGGCAACGGGGTATCCACCGCCAGCTGCATCAGAAGCGGAACCACAGTTGCCGGGGCCACCGGGGAGCGATCAGGATCACGGAGGCCTTGTCCTGAAGAACCTTGAAAAGAGTTTGAGACACCAGCGGCATGGGAGGAAAGGCATACAGAAGGCCCGTGGACCATGAGAGCAGAAAAGCATCCGCCGCCACTCGGAGGGGATGTGGTTCCCGGGAGCAGAATCGAGGAAGTTGCCTGTTCAGAGGACTGGCAAAGAGATCCAGAGTGGGAAGGCCCCACTGGAGAAAGATCCCCTGAACCACCAACGGGTCCAATCGCCACTCGTGCGGTTGGAGGATTCTGCTCAGTTTGTCTGCCAGGTGATTTTCTTGACCTGGGAGATAGACCGCTTTGAGGAGGATTCCCCGGCTGACGGCCCAAGCGCAGAGCTTTTGTGCTTCCCGGCAGAGAAGGAAGGAGCCCATGCCCCCCTGCTTGTTCACGTAGAACATAGCAACTTGATTGTCCGTCTGGACCAGCACTGACTGGCGAGACGTGAGGTGGGAGAAGGCCCTTAGAGCCAGGCGAATGGCCCTGAGTTCCAGGAAATTGATCTGCTGGGCAGATTCCCACAGGGTCCAGAGACCCTGAGTACATGACCCCTGGCAATGTGCTCCCCAACCCAGGAGAGAAGCGTCGGTCGTCAGAACCTGAACCGGCGGAGGAGACTGGAAAAGCATTCCGAGCACTAGGTTGGGTAGGTGAAGCCACCATCGCAGAGAAGAGACTAGCGGGCTGGAGATGCATACCGAGTCCGCCAGTCTCCCCGAGGCCTGACGCCATTGAGAGCGAAGGCACCACTGAGCCGGCCGCATGTTCAGGCGGGCATTGGGGGTCACATGGACCGTGGACGCCATATGGCCGAGCAGCTTCAGGAAGAGCCGGGCCGAGACCCGGGAATGGCTGTGAAAACGGCTGGCGAGAGCCATGAGCCGTTGAGCCCTGTCGAGCGGCAGAAAAGCCCGCGCCTGAAGCGTGTCCAACCTGGCGCCGATGAACTCGAGGTCCTGAGAGGGGAGCAGAGTGGACTTTTCGAAGTTTATGACAAAGCCCAAGTACTGGAGCAGAGCCACAGTACGCTGCGTGGCGTGAGTGGCCTCCGTGGCGGACGGGGCCCTGATGAGCCGTCGTCCAGGTACGGAAAGACAAAGAGGCCTTGAAGCCGGAGATAAGCCGCTACCACTGCGAGACATTTTGTGAAGACTCGTGGTGCGGAGGATAGGCCAAAGGGCAGTACTCTGTATTGGTAATGATTGCCCGCCACCACAAACCTTAGGTATTGTCGGTGGCTGGGGTGGATGAAGATGTGAGTATAGGCATCCTTTAGATCCAAGGAGCATAGCCAATCTCCCTGCTGGAGGTAGGGCAGCAGGATTCCAAGGGTAAGCATCTTGAACTTTTCCCTCTCCAGGAACTTGTTGAGGTTCCGCAAGTCTAGGATGGGTCTGAGGCCTCCAGTCCGCTTCGGTACCAGGAAGTACCGGGAATAGAAACCGTGACCCCGCAGGTGGTGGGGCACCAGCTCCACCGCCTGTTCCCGAATAAGACTTGCCAACTCCTGAAGGAGTAAGTCCCGGTGGAGAGGGGTTCGCAGAGGCTCCCCTGGAAAGTAGGAGGTACCTGGTGGAAGTGCAGCCGATAGCCCTCTCGAACTATGCGGAGTACCCAGGCGTCTGACGTGATGTTGGACCACCTGTGGGCAAAGTGGACCAGCCGGCCTCCCGTGCTGAGAGAAACCAGCGGAGGGGGAGAGGCTATGCTGAACGAGTCAAAAACCCCCACCCTGCGGAGCAGGGGACGGTGGCGCAGGCTTGGGGGCTTGCTGCCTACGGGATCCGTTACCCCGTCCCTTGGCCTGCTGACTCTGATAGGGAGCTGCGGAGGCCTGATAGTGGGGGTAGTGTTTATAGGCAGCCGCCTTCCTCGGGTAAAAGGGCTTCTTTCCCGAGCCCTTCTTCTTCTGGGAAGGGGCAGAGGTTTTCCTGGAGAGCCGAGTCCGGGTGAGAGTCTCTGTCTCGAGCTGGGCAGCCTTCTCGTCCATAGGTTTACCAAAGAGGTTATCACCTCTGCAGGGAACATTGACCAACTTGTCCTGCACCCAGGGCTCGAGGTTGGAAGACTGGAGCCAAGCCTGGCGGCGGGCTCCGATGCCGGCTGCGGCCACTCAAGCCGATGCCTCAAAGCCATCATAGGCTGCTTGAGAAATGAACTTGGAGCACTCTCGAACACCAGTGGACAGGGCCAGGAACCTCCGCAAAGGTTCCTCGGAGAGACCAGCAGAGAATCCGGCTAGTTCTTTAGCCAGGTCCCGGAGATACATGCCCATGTAGAGCTGGTAAGTCTGGACCCGACAAGCAAGCATAGAGCCCTGAAAACACTTCTTACCGATGCCATCCAGGCTGCGGGCTTCCCTGCCGG
The DNA here is from genome assembly GCA_033557465.1 of Ichthyophis bannanicus. Taxonomy (NCBI): domain Eukaryota; kingdom Metazoa; phylum Chordata; class Amphibia; order Gymnophiona; family Ichthyophiidae; genus Ichthyophis; species Ichthyophis bannanicus. The sequence continues at coordinate 808,803,850 of CM066032.1, read as the reverse complement.
GAGGCACCGAGCAGTGCATCTACTGGCTCTTGAGCCAATGCATGGCCGATTCCACCACCATGGAATGGTGCGGCAGCTGTGCTTTCTGGAAGCCAGGGCTCTTGCGGACTCGATATATGGCATCGACCCGCTTGCTTAATACCGGCGACGACGCCGGGCTCTCCCACATGCGGAAGAGAAGTCGTTCCAGCATCGGAGGAACCGGTACAGTAAAGTGCTCCTTCGCAGGAGAGTCATACTGGAGGGCATCGAGCTCTTCGGCTCGAGGCTCCTCCTCGGGATCCGCAGGGAAGGCCAAGGCCTTGGCCATATCCCTTACGAAGTTCGAGAACCGGGCATCCTCCGGGGGGGGGGGGACTGCCTCCGAGGCTCGGAATCGGGGGAGTCAGAAGGGACACACCGAGTCCGGAAAGAACCAGGTGACTCATCCACCTCGGATTCCCAGGCCGACTCCTCGGAGGAGGAGTCGAGCGGCTCCGGTCGGGCGGGCACAGACGCCGTCCGCCCCGACGCCGAGGGAGTCGGCGACGACGACCTCGGCCCCGAACGGGAGGCCGAAGGTGACCTCGACCGAGGATCGACTCGAGCCCGCATGGACTCGAGGATCGGCTCGGTCTCCGGGGTCGACTTAGACATCGACGTCCCGGCGGTCAGGGCAGACGCGCCAGCGAGGCCAGCGATCAATGCCCGCTGCTGGTCCATGAAGGCAGTCAAGCTGCGCTCCAAGGCCGTCAACCTGAGTCCGAACTCAGGAGACCCAGCAGCCCCCGACTCGGGCCCCGACGGCGTCGGGCCCGACGTCGGACCAGTCGGAGGCGAGTCAACGAAGACAACAGCACTTACGTGAGCAGAGGAGTCCAGTTCCAGACGAGGCTGTTTGGACGGCCGCTCCAGCTCCAAAGACCCGGGACGGCTGTCGGGGCTATGCGACCTGGCCCTCGAGGAGCCAGGAGCGTCCACCGACGCCGCCCTCGCGGGCTTCTTCTTCCGCTGATGTTCCCAGTTAGGGGACCCCCGCTCGGAAGAACTCTGGCAGTGCTCAGAGCCAGATTCTCTGGACACCGAAGCTTCTGACGAGGTCCGGGTACGGCTGGGGTCAGAGAAGATTCTCTCCCGCTGATGCTGCCGACTCCGCAAAGACTTCGCGGACATTTTGCTACAGGGCCCACAGATCATTTCTTCATGATCGGGGCCCAGGCAACGGAGGCAGCAATCATGTGTGTCGGTAAGAGACATGAGTTTCTTACACTTAACACACTTTTTAAAGCCACTGGCGGCCATCGGGGGAAAAAGGGCCCCTGCGAGGTCGAACGAACGGGCCGCCAGGGAAAAAGGAAAAAAGGCGCGAAGATGTCGCGAAGGACAGAAAAAACCGAAAAAGAAGGGGAGGCCTCGCAACCGGCGTCGCGAGGCCGGGCGGAAAAAGGACCGGCGTCGAACCGAAGAATTACTGACAAAAATAAGGAAAAAATCAACTTTTCGGCGGTGACTATTAGACAACGTCTGTAGGGCTCCGCGGAAAAAAGAAGACTGGCCAAGATGGCACCTTTGGGCGGGAAGGGGACCGCGCATGCGCGCTGCAATTCCCAAAGGCTTTCTTTGAAAGCTGGGGAAAATTGCTCCGCGTGGGCTCCGTCGGCGCCGACGTCACCCATATGTGAGGACTGACTTCCTGCTTGGTCCTGGAGAAATTCTCCTTTCCTTACCGCCTCTATGACTAATCTCAACGATTCCATATGAAATAGTTATTCAGACTGGCATTGACGTCCTTGAGATACAGGAAAGAGTGGAAAGATCCATACCTCCCTCTGTCTCTTTTGGGGCCAGGGGTGCAATGGGACAACAGTCCTGAAGCTTCTGTAGGGTTGATCGCACTGCTACCTTTCTGGACATGGAACCACAGAGACCATGAAGGCATATCAGATAGGTTCCATACACTCTAGTACATAGCACTGACGAAATGTCGAAGAAGCCAGACATCTGATGTGATTTAGGCCCACTCAGTAAAAAAAAAAAAAGAAAGGTAACTACCTAGGGCTGGCCCATCCAGTAGGCGAGCAAGGTGGCCACCTAGGGCAGCCAACCCACGTAGGCGGCAACAGCACAAATGGGTGGCCACCCTCCCCCCCTCAAGCTGCCGTCGATTCTGTTTGGAGGGGGGAAGCTGGCAGTATTTCCAAAAGCAGTGGCAAAAAGATGCCACTTTTGGAAATAATGCCACTGCTCGCCTCCCCCTCCCAAGATGGAATTGGCGGCAGTTGAGGTTGGGGGGGGGGGGGTGGGAGGTGGCACAGCAAGGCTGGGCCCGCTCTGCAGCCACCAACCTGTGATGCTGCAGAATGGGCCTCCTGCCTATCACTGAGATGAATGGAAGGTAGAGGGTGGTCTGTTTGAGGACAAAAAAAGGCCTCTCGAGATCTTCAGAAACCAAAAAATGACTGAACCTTTACATAGAAAAGGAACCAGACTGCTTCCCCAGCCTAGCATCTTGGAAAGGAGTGTGAGAAGAGGAGAAGATGCATGTTTGGAGGAATATCTGAGCTTATGTTCCAGTATATGCTGCAGCTTGACCTCGTCAAAGTTCTTCACCAACTTTAAGGTTCTCTCCAAAAATAAGCTCGCCCCTGAATGGGAGCTTAGACAACCAGGACTTAGAAGCAGCACTGGCAGCCCAGTGAGAGAGTCAGAGCCATCTTCGAGTGACCATAGTGGCCACAAATCCTCAAGCAGTTAAGCGCAGGAGATCATACATTGCCTCTATCAGGAAAGCAGTCAGTGATGCTAGACAGATGCCAAATCTCTGAATCCTCTGGTAAGAAATGAATCTAAGGGTGTGAGCTGCCAGGCCCCCACAGATGGAAGCTTCCAGACAAAGTGAAGAGGATGAAAACATATGGGGGGGGGGGGAGATTTTCAGCAGCAGCAGCCACCAACAAACTTAAAGTGGTTGGCTGTCTCCATTTTAAATTTGCCCTTGGATATTCAGTGCCAAGGCATATCCAGGCACTGGCACTGAATATCCAGGTTGCCTGGACTGCGATTTTGCAATTTGGTCAGTGGTGATATTCAGCCACTGGCCAGACTGCAAAACCATTGTTTTCTCCGGAGACAGCAGGAATCAGTCCTCGCATATGAGTGATGCTGACGAAACCCGCAAGGAAGCATCTCCCTAGCTTTCAAAGAAAGCCTTTGGGAGATACACCATGCATGCGTGGTCCTCTTCCCACCCAATGGTCCCATCTTGCCTCAGTCTAGTAACATAGCTAAAACGGCAAAATTAAAATACGGTAAAGAAGCAACTCCAAGGGGAGGAGGGAGGGTTGTGAGGACAGATTCCTGCTGTCTCTGGAGAACACCTGCTACAGGTGAGTAACTATGCTTTCTCCGGGAACAAACAGGAAGTCAGTCCTCATATATGGGACTCCCCAGCTACATGTTACAAAGGACCTGAACAAAATGCCATGGGTGACCAGAGAAGGTGAGTTATGAGCTGCAGCAGTTGAGTCCCAACTGGGTAGCCTGAACACAGGAGGGTCGGAGGACAGGAGCTGCCTACAACCCAAAGAGATTACAGAGTACGGCCTGGCTGAAGGTACTGTCCTGTCAGGACTCCCTCTCCAGGCAGTAGTGAGCTGCAAAGGTATGGACCGAAGTTCAGGTGGTGGCCTGGCAAATTTCTATCACAGATATGGAACACAGATTTGCCACTGAGGTAGCCATGGCCCTGATGCAGTGCGTCGTGACCCAGTGGTCTAATCAGATCCCAGCCTGCTCATAGGCAAGGCCAATGCAGTCCGCCACCCAAGTGGACAGAGTTCACTTGGTCACTGGAAGCCCAGTTGACTGGGGTCATAGAAGATGAAAAGCTGAGGCACTTTGTGGTGGCCCTGAGTCTGTTGCAGATAGGACAGGGCCTTCTTACAATCCAGAATATGGAGAACTGTCTCTGCCTTGCCGATGTGAGGCCTTGGGAAAAAGGTGGGGAGCACCACCTCTTGACTGCGGTTGAAGAGGGACACCACCTTTGGCGGAAATTTGGGCTGTGTGCAGACCACTCCCCTGTTCTTGTAGAACTTCATGTAGAGAGGCTCTGCCATCAGAGCCTGGAGCTCCCCTGACCCTGCGAGCCGACATGAGTACCACGAGAGACAATCTTCCAAAAGAGGTATCGCAAGTGGCAAGTAGCCAGGGCCTCAAACGGCAGCTTTGTGAGCTGTGACAGCACCACATTGAGACCCCATTCCACCGTTGGTTGGCAGATGGGGGAATGGACAAAATGAGGCCCCGCAGGAAATGAGAAACAAGGGGCTGAGCTGAGAGGGCCTTGCCCTCAGAGTGGTGGTGCACCGCAATAGCGCTTAGGTGCACTCTGAGTTGGACTTCAGTCCCACCTGGGACAGGTGGAGTAGCTGCAAAGAGTAGGAGAACAGGTTTGCCCGCCTCTCAGTACACTACACCAAAAATAGATGCCACTTGAAGATGTACTGTACATCCTTCTTGTGGAGTCCTTGTGGGAGGCCAGAAGGACATCCTCCATATCTCATGGGAGGTTGAAGGAAGCTAGAGCTACCCTTTCAGCAGTCAAGCTGTGAGCAACAGGGACCTAAGTTGGGGTGCAGAAGAGAGCCCTCTTCCTGTGAAAGTAGTCCTGGGGTGCAGTCCAGGGGAATCACACATGACGCTGACAGGTAGAGAAGCAACAGGAACCAAGGTTGCCTGGGCCACTGGGGGAGGGGGGTTATCAGTATCAGTGATGCTCTGTTGCGCTGGTTTCCAAGACCCTCTTCAAGGTCCAGCGCAACAGAGCATCACTGACACTGGTAACCCCCCCGGTGGCCCAGGGACTCTGTAGCCACAGGACTCCGAGGCAGCCTGGGCATCATGGACCCCGAGGTACCGGAACAGGGCCTGGAGTGTGGTGTCGCCGAGGACACTGAAAGGCAATGTCAGGAAAGCATAGTTACTCATCTGTAACAGGCGTTCTCCAGGGACAGTAGGAATCAGTCCTCACTTATGGGTGACGTCGGCACCGATGGAGCCTCTGCAGAGCAATTCCCCAACTTTCAAAGAAAGCCTTTGGGAATGCTGCCACGCATGTGTGATCCTCTTCATACCCAAGGGTGCCATCTTGCTCAGTCAGGTCCCTTAGCTCGAGCCCTACCAAGCAGATGGCAAGGGAAGGATAAAAATCCAGAAACTCAGAGGTGGGAGGGTAGTGAGGACTGATTCCTGCTGTCCCTGGAGAACATCTGTTACAGGTGAGTAAACAGAAATTACACTTACCTGGTAATTGGCGTTCCTTGAGGAACTACAGTTTAGTCCTCCACCTCTGGGTAGTGAACCTCCTCCTGCAGCTTGGAGACTGGGCATGTCAAAATCGTGACATCACTGGATATAGCCTGCTGGTCTCTCCCATCAGCCCCCAGTGAACTATTGACTAAGCAGACTCAAAGGAGCAACAAATAAGTAGCTATCATAACAAATTCAACCTTAAACTTAAACTGAATGCATAATCTGACATGTTTAACTATGAAACCCCCTTTCCCGAAAGAAGGAAATTTTTTTTTTTTATCCTCTCTTTCGCTCTATGCCTGACCAAGGATGAGAGAGAGAATAATAGACAGAAAAGCGAGAAGAAGAGTAGAGCCCACCAAGACCCAATTAAAGGCTCAACTCACCTGTAGTCTTGCACTTCTCCCAAGTGAACCACCACTGCAAACCACTTCATCCTGGGCGGGAATGAGGACTAAACTGTAATTCCTCAAGGAACGACAATTACCAGGTAAGTGTAATTTTTATTTCCTTATCATTCCTACAGTTTAGTCCTCCACCTCCGGGATGTAACAGAGCAGTAACCATTGGGAGGGACCTTTCCAGCCGGAACGCAACACCACCGACCCAAAACAGGCATCGTTTGCCGCCAGAACATCCAGAAGGTAGTTCTTACTGAAAGTATGAAGCGAAGACCAGGTGGCCGCTTTACAAATTTCCACTGGCGGAACCAAACTGTGTTCTGCCCAGGAAGCCGCTTGCGCTCTAGTAGAATGAGCTCTTAAACATGCCGGTACCGGACAACCTTGCAACAGATATGCTGATGCAATTGCTTCCTTAATCCACCTGGAAATGGAAGCTTTCGCAGCTGCCTCCCCTTTGCGGGGACCTCCAACCAACACGAATAGATGGTCCAATTTGCGAAACGTTTCTGAGACTTTTAAATACTGTCGCAACACTCGTTTTATGCCTAAAAGGCATAAACTATGGTCCGAAACGCTCCCCTCCACCGAACTCAGAGTTGGAAGAGAGACCATTTGGTTGAGATGAAACGGAGCCACTACCTTTGGTAAAAACGATGGCACTGGCCGCAACACCACCTTTTCCCTGGAAAAAGTCAAAAATGGCTCTCGACATGACAGCGCCTGCAACTCTGAAATTCGCCATGCTGAACAGATGGCTACCAAAAACACTGTCTTTAAGGTCAAATCTTTAACAGACGCCTGGTGTAAAGGCTCAAATGGTTCCTTAACTAACGCCCCCAAAACCAAGTTGAGATCACACGGTGGAACCGTGATTCTACGAGAAGGTCGCAGCCTGGAAACTGCCTTGAGAAAACGCAAAACATCTGCATGCGACCCTAGAGCCACTCCCTGGACTTTGTCTCTATAGCATGACAGGGCTGCTAATTGAACTCTCAAGGAACTGGCAGCCAGGCCCTTATCAAACCCGTCTTGCAGGAAACTTAACACCAAGGAGACAGATACTTGCCTACGTGAGCACCAGTCCTCAAAAATATGCCATATGCGCACATACGCCAAGGACGTGCGCCGAGTAACCCTTCTTTCTCAACCTTGTCCTTTCAATGGCCATACCGTAAGCGAAAATCAATCCACCTGAGGCATCTGCAGAGGTCCCTGCAACAACAGATTTTCTGACACTGGTAACCTCCAGGGATCCTCGTTGAGCAACTGAATGAGATCGGCGTACCATGGGCGCCTTGGCCAATCCGGGGCCAACAGCAACACCTTTCCCCGATGAGTTTCGATCCGCTGAACCACTCGACCTATGAGCGCTCACGGGGAAAAAAACGGAGGAGTCCTGATGACGGCCAACGTTGCATCAGTGCGTCGATTCCTTCTGACATCCCTTTGCGGCGCCTGCTGAAGAAGCGACTCATTTTCGCTGACTGAAAGGTTGCCATGAAATCCATTATGGGCCGTCCCCACCTGTGAACTATCCACACGAACATGTCTGGATGCAATTCCCATTTGCCGGCATCCACTCGGACGCTGCTGAGAAAATCCGCCATCACATTGTCCTTCCCTGCAATGTGAACCGCCAATATTGCCAACAGACGGGTTTCTATCCAAGAGAAAAGAGACTCCGCCTCTTCCTCCATGGCCACTAGGGTGGTCCATAAAAATGAATTCCTGAATTCCTTTGCTCCCTGGCCTGATTCTGGTTCCATTTAGGTAGAAAACACTGTGTACAAAGTTTGAAGCCAATCAAATAATATTTAGGGGTGGCTCAAGTCTTGAGATTTCCCCCTGGGAGCAGATGACGAAATGTTGCATCATCTTGTATCATCCACTCAGTTCCACGCTGATTACATTTGATTGCGTCATATTTGAACTAATCTCGTCTCTGAGAGGTGGCAAAGACTGTACTATTATCTTTGTATCTTTATTCTTTTCAGATGGCGAAAAAACGTGGTTTTTATCTCATTGAAGAAATGTCCACCACAATTCTGGGGGCCAAGCTCCCCAGCAAGGAGCAAGTGTTAAGTGTATTTTTACATCACCATATGACATTAAACAAAGGCGTTAGTGAAAGTGCATCTATTGTAACAAGTGAAGTAGAAGCTTACTGGGAAAAGGCCAGGCTTCCTGTTCAAAGAAATGACAAAATTCAAGAAAAAGTAAAGAAATTGTTCAATCAGTGGAAACTTTTGAAGAAAAACAAAGGGAGAGGAGGGAAACAAGAGGCAAATGAAAAGGAATTCCAGGTTGCAATGAAAAACCTATTTGATGTGGCGCATGCCAATGCAATGTCTTTAATTCATATTCAAGAAGACAAAGAATTCTTAATAGCGCAACGAGAACCAGGGCGCCGCGGCTCAATGTGCGCGATGGACAAGAAACTGGCCAACACGGAAGCAAGATCGCAACAGCGAGAAGAACTGAAAAGGCGCAGACAAAAACATGTTGCCGAAGCCGAGGCAACTACAAGCCAAGTTCAGCTGGAAGGATCTTCTTCCTCAGCAGAGTCAGGTGAAGACTCGCCGACATCTGCGGATTCAGATAACGGACAGAAGAAAGCAACTCCACAAACAAAGCAGTTTCGACCTAACAATGTCTGGACCCCAGAGCTTACAGCAGCCCTGGATCGGACAGGGACAACGGATCGCAATGCTCTGTTTGTGGTAGCTGAAACCGCCAGAAGTCTGGGACATTATCCTGGGGAGCTCAATATCAGCCGCTCCAGCGTCAAGCGCCATAGAGAAAAGCACCGTCAGCAACAATGGACGGACCTGCACAAAGCATTCAAAGCCGAAGGCAAAACATGCATTGTGCATTGGGATAGCAGGTTATTGCCATCTCTCCTCTGTTCAACCACATCCGTTGACCGCCTTCCAGTTTTGATAACGGCTGTCTCCACTGGAGAAACACAACTTCTTGGTGTACCAAAACTGACATCAGGAACGGGCGAGAATCAAGCTGCAGCAGTTTATGAACTGTTACAGGAATGGTGTTTGGATGAAAAGGTTGCAGGCTTCTGCTTTGATACAACTGCATCGAATATGGGACGTCGATCAGGAGTGTGCATTCTTCTAGAACAGAGACTCCGTCGCACAGTCCTTCATTTGGCATGCCGCCATCACATTTACGAAATAACTCTTGGTGCAGTATTCTCTACATGCTCTGGAGCTTCATCGGGTCCCGATGTCCAACTCTTTCGCCGGTTCCAAAAGAATTGGGGCTCCCTTGACAAGTCCAACTATCAAACTGGAAAAGACTTGGAGGTGCTGCAACCTGACAGGGATCACATCATGAAGTTTGCGGAATCCAAGTTTGCACAGGGCAATCACCGAGATGATTACCTGGAATTCTTGGAGTTAATGATTGTCTGCCTTGGAGGGAATCTTCCTAGTTTCAATTTCAAGAAACCCGGAGCTTTCCATCATGCCAGATGGATGGCAAAAGTCTTGTACTGTCTCAAGATTTGGATGTTCCGAGGACAACTCAAAGATCTTACCCAACGGGAGGAGTCCTGTGTTCGTGATGTGAGCATTTTCTCCATCCTGATTCATGTGGAAGCCTGGTTTTCTGCCCCTGATGCCGCAGTTGCTCCTCGAACAGATTTGGAGATGCTGAAGAAACTACACTCTTACCACAATGACCGTGTTGGAAGAGCGGCCAGAGACAAACTGCAACAGCATCTGTGGTATGTGTCAGAGGAGCTTGTGGCACTGTCACTGTTCGATGAAGCTGTTTCAGCACCGACAAAGCGGGCCATAGTGTCGGCCATGATCCCGGCAGAATCAGATGAAAGCGATGAGGATGATGACGAAGATCCTCCAAAGCGGGTCGAATTGAAAAGTTCCATGATTCCACCACTTGAATCTTTTGCAACTCGCAAGTCAATTCGTTTCCTGAAACACCTTGACATCAACAGTGATTTTCTTAATGCAGACCCAGAAGACTGGGAAGAGAATGCATCATTCAACGACGGTCTGAAGAAAGTAAAAAATCTTCCAGTGATCAACGATGTGGCTGAGCGAGGGGTCAAACTCATTGAGGAGTTCAACGGCCGACACACCACAAAAGAAGAGCAACTCCAGTTGCTTCTGAGTGTTGTCTCGCAACACCGTAAGATGTTACCCACATCGTCAAAGTCCTTACTAGCATCTGGACCACATTGAGTGCTTGGCAAGCATGATACCCCCGTCTATGAGCGGATAATACCCAGTGGTCTGACGAACCCTGGGGGGGATCCAGGGGCCTGATAGATAGGGACCTTGAGCCACCCCTAAATATTATTTGATTGGCTTCAAACTTTGCACACATTGTTTTCTACATAAATGGAACCAGAATCAGGCCAGGGAGCAAAGAAATTCCTACTTTTATTTTTTTCCCTATGGCAGTGGACCACCCTAATGGCCACACTTCCTGTGCCGCCCTGCCGATTGATGTAGGCCACCGTTGCGGAATTGTCGGACAGCACTCACACTGCTCGACCGTCACCGTAGCCTCGAACATTCGCAACGCTAGACTGACCGCTCTGAGTTCTAGCCGGTTGATCAACCACTTGCTCTCCTGTAGTGATCAGGTGCCCTGTGCGAAGTGAGCTCCGCAATGTGCTCCCCATCCCGCAAGGCTCGCATCGGTTAGCAAGGGAAGCCACTCTGGCTGTTCCAGAGGCATTCCTGCCGTCAGAGTTCCCGGAAACAGCCGCCACTGAAGGGATTGCTGGACTGAGAGAGGACAAGGGAGTCGTTTGCTCAACAAGTCAGATTGATGCGACCACCAGTGAAGCAGCGCTCTCTGTAATGACCGCATATGAAACCTGGCCCACGGCACCACCTCCAACGTTGCCGCCATGGTTCCCAGCACACGAAGGTAATCCCATGCCGAAGGTGCCGACGCGGACCTGAACTTGGGAAATAAGCGTCGTAGTACTTGGACTAGGCAATGCGGCAGAAATACCGCTCCGCTCTTCGTGTCAAACCGGACTCCCAGATATTCGAGATCCTGGGACGGAACTAGGTGGCTCTTGGACGCATTGACCACCCAACTAAGGCTCTGGAGAAACTTCACCACCTTGTCTGTAACCCGAACGCTCTCGGTATCTGACTTCGCCCGAATCAGCCAATCGTCGAGATAAGGGGTTCTAGTTCACCCCTCTTTCCGCAAAACCGCCGCCACCACCACCACCACAACCATAATCTTGGTGAAGGTGCACAGCGCCGTTGCTAGACCGAAGGGCAACGCCTGGAATTGATAATGTCCCCAAGGAAACGTGAACCGCAGAAACCTGTGATGAAATTCTCTGATGGCAATGTGTAAATATGCTTTGGTGAGATTAAGGGAGGTTAAGAACTCCCCTTGGCGCACCGTGACGATGACCAACTGCAGCGTTTCCATTCTGAAATGCGGTACTGGAAGACAGCGATTGACCCCTTTTAAATCCAGAATAGGTCGGAGCGACCTGTCTTTCTTTGGTACCACAAAATAAATGGAGTATCGACCCACGCCGTAATCTGCTACAGGGACCGGCACGACTGCTCCCAATTGTAAAAGGCGGTCTAACGTCTTATGAATCGCTAGCATTTTCTGCTGTCCTCTACATGGAGACATCACAAACGAGTCTCGCACTGGCCTTGCCAACTCCAGTGCGTAACCCTCGTAAATGATCTCCAACACCCACTGGTCGGACGTGATTTGGGTCCAAGCAGAAAGAAATGCCCGAAGACACCCCCCTAGCGGGTGACTTTCCACCTGGACCCGCCTTCCTTCATTGTGGTTTCCTGGTGGTCGCTGCAGAAGCTGCTGCGAAGCCTCAACTTGCTCCCTGAAACACACAAAACCCCTGGGGCTCTGGAGGCAAATCTTCCTCTTTGGAAACCACCCGACCTAGAAGTCCGAAATCTTCTGAAATCCCTAAACTGACGCCCGAAGTTCGGTAAAGATTTTCCTTGTTTAGGTTTATCCTCCGGGAATCTACCACCCTTAGACTCACCCAGATCCTTCACCAACTTGTCAAGATCTTCCCCAAACAACCTTCCCTTAAAAGGAAGCTTACTAAGACGCGACTTAGACGACCCATCGGCCGCCCAATTTCTCAACCACAAGGATCTCCGGGCAGCGACCAACGAAGCCATACTATTCGCTAGCGCTCTGATCAGGTCGTAATGCACATCTGCCAAATACGCTGAACCAGACTCTAGGCAATCAATCTCCCTTAGGCCTTCTTGATCTAGATGCGGAGACTGGCGTACATGTTGCGACCACCTGAGACAAGCTCTCGCCACCCATGCCCCACAAATGGAGGCCTGTAAAGATAAAACGTTAGCCTCAAATGACTGTTTCAACCATCCACTTTCCTATCCTGTGCATCCTTTAAGGCCGCGCTACCTTCCACTGGAATAGTGGTCTTTTTTGTGACTGCCGAGACCGCCGCATCAATTCGAGGGGAACGGAATCTCTCTTTGTCCTTATCCACCAAGGGGTAGAGTCTGTTCATGGTGCGGACCCCCTTAGTCCTGCCTCGGTTTGATCCCACTCCTCCTGGATCATGTGATCTGCCACGCGGTGTACGAGGAATACCACTTGCATCTGCCTAACTGCCTGAATAACAGGATCTTCCACATCCTCTACCATCCATTGGTTGCGCCGTGGCGAGATTCAGAGTCTGAAGAGATTCCGTAATCAGAGCCGTTAGCTCCTCCACTCCGGAATACCTGAATGATCTTCGCCTGATCCTCAGATTCAGGGATCTCTCCTTCTTCCAGATCCAACTCGGTCTCGTCCGTGTCGTGCCATTCCAGATCTGTAGGGGAAAACTCACCAGGTTGATCTCTCTTGAGGGCCCTCGGAGAAATGCCCCCCGGGTCCCCCGAGCGAGGTGGCTGTATAGAGACCGCCAGCTGTACTGGGTCAGGCAACTTCCCCTGATGCCTCAAACAGAACGCCTGGTGCATTAGCAACACAAAATCCGGACAGAAATCCCCTAACTGTGACTCGGAACCTACAGTGAGCACCACACCTGAAGGACCTGCGAGACCTTCCGGGGAAGACACCGAAGGCGGAACCACTATGGCCTCACTGCTGGACGCAGCCTTTGGGCTCGGGGCCTCCACAACCCCCATCTGCTCCATCTGCTGCTCCACAGTGGAAGAAACAGTAACAGTACCGACAGACTCCGGTGTCAGCAACCGTGCCCCTGCATGTACCGCAGACCACACACTGCGGACGCGTTGACATCAGTTGAACCCTCAACCACTGCCGTGCCCAAATCAATGTGGATGAAGGTAATCTACTCCCTTGATCTTAAATCTTCCCCCCCCCCCCAAAGAGGGAAAATGCAAGAAAATGCCACCCCAAGTAACACAGAACTAAAGCACCAGCCAAGTCCCCCTCCCCCAAAGGGACCGAGATGAAAAAACCTCAAACACAAAAATGAGAGGGTAAAGGAAACGAAAAGAAAAGAAAAGAAAAAGAACAATGAAAGGACAAGAAAAAAAAGGAAGTTCTCTGCCCGCAGTACGGCCCTCTGGTTCGGAAGCCGTCGGCTGCAGCAACTCCCACCACGTGGCTCAGACTAGAGGCCTAAAATGGCGCCATTGCTCGTCACGCTGAAAATGGTGCCAAAACCGCTGGTCTAAAATAAAGCCTGAAAGCCTCCTTAGAAAGTGAAGGGTGCTTACCCACGGTACCAGAAACCCCAGAATCGCTCCCAGAGCTTGAATAAGGCAGTCGCTCCAGCCGCGATGTCATCCGGCAATGCCACGGCCACTGCCGTGGCGAGAACCGCTGTCCTGGCTAGGAGAGGCAACGTGCTGTGTTTGCCGCAACCTTCTACCTCAGCACACAGCCCAACCAAGTGCCGAAACTGCCTGCAGAGCTCACCCCAGTCTAATCAAGGAGGAGAGATCCCCAGTAACTGCCCCAAAAGGAAGAAAATGAGAAAGGCAGTTAGGCGAGAGGTTTGTCTTATTTATTTATTTTATTTTTAAAGGCCATACACCAATAAGCAAATTAATTAAAGTAGATTAAAGACCAAGGAAATAAAATTAAAGGAAAATTTAGGATCAAAACTAACACCCTGACTAAAATGCTCCTTATCTGTTCCTCTAGTGAGCCCAGCACCTAGGCTCACTACGTCCTCCTGCTGCATGGAGACTGGACACACTGGGGGCTGATGGGAGAGACCAGCAGGCTATATCCAGTGATGTCACGATTTTGACATGCCCAGTCTCCAAGCTGCAGGAGGAGGTTCACTACCCAGAGGTGGAGGACTAAACTGTAGGAATGTTAAGGAACTAAGCTTTCTCCAGGAAAAAGCAGGAAGTCAGTCCTCACTTATGGGACTCCCCAGCTACAGGCTACCAAACCTGTAACCAAAAAACACCTCCGCGAGGTTGTGAGCAGAAGCTGATGCCGGAAGGAGCCCAATTACTCGAGCCCTTGGGGCGAAGCCCTTGGTAGCCGTGAAGAAGGATCGGAGGACAGGAGTTGCTTATATCCCGAACAGATTATGGAGTACGGCCTGACCGAAGGTGCGGTCCTGACGGGACACCCACTCCAGGCAGTACTGTACAGTAAAGGTGTTCGCTGAAGACCAGGTCGCCGCCCGGCAAATGTCCTGCAGGGGCACTGAACACAGCAAAGCCAGCGAAGCCACCTTGGCTCGGACACTGTGTGTGGTGACTCGTCGATCTAATGGGGCACCTGTCTTCACATGGGCGAAGGCGATGCCAGTCTGCCACCCAAATGGAGAGGGTGCGTTTAGTGACTGCCTGCCCCAGTTGATTGGGATCTTAAGTCACAGTCGGCCAGATCTGCGATGAGCCTGGGTGCGCTGCAGATAGAAGGCAAGAGCCCTCTTGCAGTCGAGTGTATGCAAAGCCGACGATACCTCGTCGGCATGGGATCTCGGGAAGAAAGTCGGTAAGACTATCTCCTGATTGAGATGGAAATCCGAGACAACTTTCGGCAGCAACTTGGGGTGAGAACGGAGGACCATCCTATTCCTATAGAATCTAGTATAAAGGGCTTCAGCCATGAGAGCAAATTTATTTGCTGTTGAGACTCCAAGGATGACCATTGTCCCTGTGTGCACAATGCACCGCAGTGAGCTCCCCACCCTAGCAGGGAGGCATTAGTTGTCAGCACTAGCTCGTGCTGCGGTGCCTAGAAGGGCAACCCCTGGAGAAGGTTGCAGGGGTCCTGCCACCAGTCCAGGGACAGGCAAAGGTTGTAAGAGACCCGGATGAGGTTCCTGAGGTAGCCAATGGACGGGCTCCACTGGGCGCTGAGGCATCACTGGGCTGTCCGCTTGTGCGGGTGGGCGTGGGGAATAACATGGACGGTGGAGGCCATGTGCCCCAGGAGGCGCAGCATAGTCTGGGCCTGGCAACAGCCCCAGGCAGTGCAGGTAGCAGTCATGAGTATCTGGTAACAGATATGGTCTGACTGCAGCGATCGCATTTTTTGAACACACAGGGGAGTCATGGTGGGGAACACTCGGTCGGGGTAGACGACCCCCGGATGAAAAAAGGCGCAAAGGTCGGTCAAGGCAAGCCTCGTAGAAAAGGGAAAACATGGGTCGAGAACAGTGTCTAGAAAGGTGCCTGCTCGAGGCTGAAGAGGAACCAGTACGTAAACCGGAATCACAAGAATAATTTAAGAGGGTTTTTCTGGAGAGAACTGGACAACATCCGTTGGGCTCCTTGGAAAAAAGGAGACTGAGCAAGATGGCACCCTTGGGCAGGAAGGGGACCACGCATGCGTGGTAGCATTCCCAAAGGCTTTCTCGAAAGCTGGAGAAATGGCTCCATGCAGGCTCCGTCAGCGCTGATGTCACCCATATATGAGGGCTGACTTCCTGCTTGTTCCTGGAGAAAAAGTGGATAGGGAGGCCCTAAGCCTCCTACTATCGAGGGGAGCCGAGAAGCACATCTGTTCACTGTTGAGATGTTTCCCCCTGTGTCTGCAGCACAGGCTGCACAGAGATCATCCATCAAAAGCCAGCAATGTTTCCCTCAGCCCAGGCAGCGCTGTAAAGGAGCCAGCATAGAGACACAGCAGTGACAGCAGCTGTGGGCAGCATCACATTCCTCCAGTTCACTAGGACGCCAGCGCTGCTACGGTAGCAAAACAAACTACCGTGGCAGTCGGAAGGCTCAAAATACGGTCTCTGCATGCTGCTGGCCCCCAACCCTTTCAAAGTTGCAAAAACAGCACCAAATAAGCAAAGAACTCCATGGTGAGAAAGGCCGGCGGGCTTAAGCACATGATGCACCCACAAGCTGGTTAAAACAAAGAAGTCAGAAACATTCAGTATCTAGCACAAGCACTTCCATTATGCCCCTTAATTAGTACAAGAGTGCTGCAGGTGGCTGGGGGGGGGGGGGGTGCTTTTCATTGCCTGTTTCCCTCTGAAAAAAATTAAAATTAAGCAGAATTAAGGCAAATTAGATGAAATTAATGGTACTACAGGAACAGATTCACCAAGGTTGATTCAACAACTGGTCCAGCTGATCAGGAGTCAGTCCTCCATGGGGAGCAGGAAACTCCAAAGGAGTGTTCAGCAATACACCCCAGAGATCTCCACTGGCAGGGCTCAACAGAAGGCACCCTTCCAGACAGCTGTCAGAAGTCCACAACTTCAGCTGCACCAGTTTACCAACCGCCATCTGCTGGAGATAGAAATACTGTAGAGTGCCCCTAGCTCAGCGATGGCGAACCTATGGCACGTGTGCCAGCTGTGGCACGCGAAGGCCTTGCAGCTGGCACGCGGGAAGGTCCGCAATCGAAAAAAAAAAAAAAACCCTGTCTGCTGCCGCTGTCGGGGCCGCCGCGGCAGAATCGAGCGTGCCGCGGGGCCCCCCTGTACCCTGCAGATCCTGCCCTCCCCGTAGCAGCTCTCTCTTCGAGCTACAGTCAGACGCGCCGGCTTGCAGAGCGCGAAGGGAAGAGTTTCCCTTTCGCGACTCCGTTAAGCCCGCGGGGGCTGATGGGAACTTCCCATCAGCCCCCGCGGGCTTAACAGAGCAGCGAGGGAACTCTTCCCTCGCGCTCTTGCAAGCCGGCGCGTCTGACTGCAGCTCCAAAGAGAGAGCTGCTACGGGAGGGCAGGCTCTGCCGGGTGGGTACAGGGGGTCCCCGCGACACGCTCGATTCTGCCGCGGCGGCCCCGACAGCGGCAGTAGACAGGTTTTCTTTTTTTTTAAAATTTTCCCTGGGCTGGGCTGGGCTGGGGGGGGTGGGGGTTAGGAGTGGTGATGGGCTGGGCTGGGGGGGTTAGGAGTGGTGATGGGCTGGAGGGGGGGTTAGAGTGGTGAATGGGCTGGGCTGGGGGGGGTTAGGAGTGGTGATGGGCTGGGCTGGGCTGGGGGGGGGGTTAGGAGTAGTGATGGGCTGGGCTGGGCTGGGCTGGGGGTTTGTTAGGAGTAGTGATGGGCTGGGGTGGGGGGTTTAGGAGTGGTGATGGGCACTGGGCTGGGGGGGTTAGGAGTGGTGATGGACACTGGCTGGCGGGGGGTCAGGCGTGGTGATGGGCCCTGGGCTGGCTGGGGGGGGTTGGAGTGGTGATGGGCGCTGGGGCTGGGGGGTTAGAGTGGTGATGGCGCTGGGGGGGTTTAGGAGTGGTGCATAGGCGCTGGGGGGGGCTTAAACTAAAAATTGAGTGATGGGGGATTAGGACTGGGAGTGGGCTGATGGGGAGGTTAGGACTGGAAATGGGCTGGTGGGATTAGGGACTGGAGTGGGCTATGGGGGCCTAGGACTGGTAATGGGTTGGGGGGGTTGCTAGGACTGGAAATGGGCTGAGTGGAAGGGGGCTTGAAAAAACTGCAAATACTGTTTGGGGATGGGGCTTGGAATGGAAATGGGCTGAGGGGAAGTGGGGGCTTGAACTGCAAATAGCTGATGGGGACGGGGCTTGGAATGGAAATGGGCTGAGGGGAAGTGGGGGGGCTTGAAGAAGGGAATGGATGCTGGTGAGACTGGAACTGAAGGGAGCTGATGTTGGGGGGAGGATTAGAATGGGATGTGGGCTGGGAGAGTAAAATGGAGAGGGAAAAATATTTTGTGTAGGAGGGATGAAAAATCTACAATTGGCCAGGTATTGGGAGAGTAATTGGGGATTGAGGATGGAGGGGTAAAATTTGTGTGGATGAAATAGGAATGAGAAAGAGCAAAAGGAGAAAGATTAGTATGTTAAAACAGATGTAGAGATAGAGAGAATGGAAAAAAAAACTAGAAAGAGAGAAGAAAGGCCAAATGGACAGCAGACGATGGAGAGTTAGCAGAAAACATGAAGAAACCAGAAGAAAATGGCTGGACCAATTGCAACTGAAAAAAAATGCACAAAAGGTAGAAAGATACTCTTTATTTTGAATTTATTAACTGGAATATGTCAGCTCTGGGAAATGTGCATCATTACCATCTGCGCTTTGTTTGGTACAAGAGGAAATTCCTATTTGACGTTGCCACTTGTTCTCTTTCCCCAGTATTCACTGAAATGTATTGGTTTAATATTTGCAGTGTTGCCTTTTGATAGGTAGGGTATGGTGCTTTGTGAGTCCTGGTAATGCTGTCAGGATACGGCGGGTTTGCTATGGGTTCTAAATGGGCAGCGTTTGTAGTAGTTCCTAATGTGCCTGGCGGTTGGCACTGGATTATAGTAATGTAGAAATCTTTTAGTCTTTCTTTATCCATACACTCATTAAGAGACATGTTTACTAAAAGTTAGTGTATGGTAACATTATGCAAATATTTATGCAAATAAGACCACTTATGCAAATGACGTGCTGGCACTTTGAGGAAATTCTTTGGTTTTGTGCGGCAGTTTGGGCACTCGGGCTCAAAAAGGTTAGCCATCACTGCCCTAGCTGCACCAGCCTTCGTACCAGTTATTTCACTGGAATCATCTAGTCTGTCGCCATCTGCTGGTAGGCGAACATAATCCACTTGTCCAGACTGGTCTAGCAGGATGAATTGGAATTAGATGTTCAACATCCAGATTGAGGGGTTCAGGGGCCCAATCCTGGAGATACAACATAGCTCCCTAAGTCTACATGATTAGTATTAGGGAAGCTGCAAACCTGTTCACTTTGCTGACAGACATCATATGGAGGAAGGGAAACTATCTTTGCCAATAAGGAGTGATGAGAATCTGTTCCCAATCTTGCCCAAATTTTAACGAGTCCCCATCAGGAGTGGAATCAGAGGACAAGCATACAGAACACCCCCCACACCAATCTAGGACGGCAGCACCCACGGCTAAATATCGCCAGAGTGCATACCCTGCAGTACAAAAAAAAAATTCCCCAATATCTGGCAAGAACTGTGTCAGCTGCACTCGTGGCCCTTAGCACCCATTGCTCCCAGCATATCAGAGGGCCCAACCATACGAGCCTTCCTTCCACTGCTACAGTCACAATTCCTCCGGCTAACCTTACAGCTCTAGCACAATCTTCTACATACAGTTTTCAGCTGCTAAGCCTTCGTTGCTTTCTTATCCTCTTAACCTTAAAATTTACTTACTGGCTGAAATTGCTCTTGCCTTAAAATCCCTAACCCGCCACTGCTCAGCAATCCCCTTGTATTTTTTTTTTAAACGGCTCAGGCAGGGGAAGAAAAGGAACTGGAGGAAGAAAAGAAAGTACATGAAGGCTCTTCCAAGTATCTTCCCTTTAGACTCATGGACTCCACTAGGCAGGCACAAGAGGACCGTCTGCTCCACCCAGCTGGATAGCTCCGTGTCTGCAGCCTACACTGTGCCCTATATGGGGAGAGATCCACAAACTTATCTTCTATCGCCATCTGCTGATAAAGGGGGGTAATCCATGCATTTGGACAGATATTGTAGGACAATAAGAAAAAGACACTTAAAATCTTGAATAAGGAAAACTTATTTTTTAATAGTTTCAAAAAGATATTGCTTTAGCAATAATTTTTCTGTTTCACAAACTAGGATTGAAGATTTTTCCCAAAACAAAACAAAAAACTACAGAGGAAAATGCAGTAACCCACCTTGTGTATTTCATTCTCAATTTTATCAACGAGGAGCCTTGGCACATTCAAATTAACACTTGCCCCGTCCAGGGTGTACTGGTCAACGTTTCCCTGAACCACAGAATCCACAGCCTCCTTTTCCTCTTCCAGAAAAGATAGCATTTTCATGATTGATGCCCACATATCCCGAATCTATCCAAGGAAATAAAGGCGAGCTTAATGTGAATGATAGTCATTACTACAGATTTGTGATAACAGTGCCTTACAGTAGTGCTTCTCAACCCTCTCACCTAGCCAGCTGTTTTCAGAATTATCATAATGAATATGCATGTGATAGGTTTGTATACATTGGCTCTCATCTCTCACACATTCACTGCAGTAATCCTTGAAAACTCAACTGGCTAGGCGTGCCTCCAGAAGAGGGTTGAAAAGCACTCCCTTTTATGGTTAACAACTATATATTTGTTTAATCCATATCTTATTTTATCACATTGCCTATCAATCTTAAAAGGACTTTGCAATATGCATCTCATTATTGTGCTTAAAATATAAAGCAAACTACTACTGGCAACTATGTGCAATAAAATTGGGCTGCAAAAATCAAAGAGAGTGGTATAGTATAGGTTGCAAAGTACTTCTGTCCATGAAAGAGGAGAGAGAGACCTGGGGGTGGTTATTTCTGATGATCTTAAGGTGGCTAAACTGGTAGAAAAGGCAATGGCAAAAGCCAGGATGCTAGGATGTATAGGGAGATGGACGAGCAGGAAGGAGGTGATAGTGCTTCTGTACAAATCTTTGATGAGATCTCATTTGGAGTGTTATGTACAGTTCTGGAGACCACACCTTTGAAAGGTTATAACAGAGCGCAGCTACAAAAATGGTCAGTGAACTTCATCATAATGCATATGGGGACAGACTTAAAGCGTAGTTATTCACCTATAACAGGTATTCTCCGGGGAGAGCAGGAATCAGTCCTCACATATGGGTGACATCGGCACTGATGGAGCCCTCGCGGAAGCATCCCCCCTACTTTCAAAGAAAGCCTTTGGGAGATGCTACCTCGCATGCGTGGTCCCCTTCCTGCCCAAGAGTGCCATCTTGCTCAGTCAGATGACATAACTAAAAGACAGCAAAAAAATACAAGATGATAAAGAAGCAACTCCCAGGGGAGGAGGGAGGGTTGTGAGAACCGATTCCCTGCTGTCCCCAGAGAACATCTGTTATAAGTGAGTAACTACGCATTCTCTGGGAACAAGCAGGAAGTCAGTCCTCACACATATGGGACTTTCCAGCTACAGGCTACCAAAAGCCCATAATGAAAAACATGATCGCCCTCAAGAGGAGCAGTGAGCAGCAGCAATTGAGTCCGTAGCTACAGACCACAGTAGAACCCCTGTGTCCGATGAAAACCAGCACTCCGGTAGCCTGAACACAAAGGGTCGGAGCAGACCCCTTAGGAAGCAGGTCACCAGCGGCTGGACCAAGAGGGGTTTGCCACCCACCGGGTGGTGGTGCACCTGACAGAGTTAGATTTAAGCACAGATTGCGAGAGGTGGAGATGGTACTGTAACATCAGTCCCACTGGGCAGGAGAATGGGTCAGTCCCGTGCTCTGCACAACAAATTGAAAACCTGAGCCATTTGAGAGCGTGAGCTTTCCTAGTGGAAGCCTTATGAGAGGTTAGCAGGATCTCCTCTACCTCACCTGAGAGGTTAGCAGGATCTCCTCTACCTCACCCGAGAGGTTGAAAGGGGCTAGGGTCACCCTTTCAGCAGCCATGCCATCAGTGACAGGGACCCCAAGTTGGGGTGCAGAAGAGAGCCCCCCCTCCTGAAACAGGAGCCCTGGAGAGTTCCCCAACAGGATGGGGGTCTCCACCAATAGACAGAGGAATAGAGTGAACCACGGTTGCCTGAGCCATCGAGGTGCTATCAGGATGAGAGAGGCCTTGTCGCGGAGGGACCTGAACAAGGTTTTGGTGTGGGAGGGAAGGCGTACATTAGGCCCTCCAACCACGAGACGAGGAACGCGTCTGCCACCACCCTGGAGGAATGGGCCTGCAAGGAGCAGAAGCGGGACAACCTGTAGTTGTCCAGGCTGGTGAACAGGTCCATCACAGGTTCCCCCCAGAGCCGGAAGAGCCGGTCAGCCACACTGGGTTCCAGCTGCCATTCGTGCGGCTGGAGTGCACTGCTCAATCTGTCGGCCAGTAGGTTGTTCTGGCTTGGCAGGTATACTGCCCGCAGGAGTATACCCTGTCGGACTGCACAGGAGCAGAGGATCACCGCCTCTTGGCAGAGGGCACAAGATCCCATGTCCTCCTGTTTGTTCACATAGAACATTGCTAACTGGTTGTCTGTCTGGACCAACATCAGCAGGTGATGTAGGCGGTGGCAAAAAGCTCGGAGGGCTAAGTGTATTGCCTGTAATTCCAGGAGGTTGATCTGCTGGATGCATTCATCCTGCGACCAGCTGCACTAGGTGCGGAGTTCCTCGCAGTGGGTTCCCCAGCCGAGCAGAGAGGAGTCCGTGGTGAGGACCCTTAAGGGGCTCGGAAAGGCATCCCCACCTCGAGATATTGGAGAGTCTGACACCAGGTCAGAGAGTCCGCCAACTGGCGGGTCACAGACTTTGTCTCTGAGTTGTCCCGTGGCCTGTTTTCACTGGTCCGGAGGCACCACTGCCTGGCCCTCATGTGGAGGCTGGCATCCGGGGTGACGTGGACAGTGGAAGCCATGTGCCCGAGTAGGCGCAAGAGGAGCCGAGCGGGCACCAAGGGATGGTGCTGTATTTTCAATGCCAGAGCTCTGAGGCGGTTGGCTCGATCCCCGGGCAGATAGGGCTTTGCCTGGAGGGTGTCCAGTCTTGCCCCAATCAACTCCAGACACTGTCAGAAGGAGGTGGGACTTTGGGTACTTTATCATGAACTCCAAGTGCTGTAGGACCTGGATGGTGCGCGCAGTCACCTGCTGCACCTCTGAGGCCGAGGCTGTGCCCCCCCTTTATGAGCCAGTCGTCCAGGTAGGAGAAGACAAAGACCCCCTGGAGGAGGAGGGAGGCAGCCACGACTGCCAGGCATTTTGTGAAGACCCTTGGGGCGGAGGCCAAGCCGAAAGGCAGGACCCTGTACTGATAGTGTCCACCCCCCACCATGAACTGCAGGTACTGCCTATGGTTGGGGTGACAGAGGATGTGGGGATAGGCATCTTTTAGATCCAAGGAGCATAGCCAATTTCCTTGCTGGAGGTAAGGCAGCAATGTTCCAAGGGAGAGCATTTTCAACTTCTCCCTCACCAGGAACTCGAGGCTGCACAGGTTGAGAATGGGCCTTAGGGCCCCTGTCCTTTTTGGCATGAGGAAGTACCTGAAGTAGAACCCCTTGCCCTTGAGATGGTGGGGCACTGGTTCCACCACTTTGTCCTCGAGAAGACATACAAGCTCCTTTAGTAGAAAGTCCCGGTGAAGGGTAGACCTGAAGAGCTCTGCCAGAAAATAAGAGGGGGGGGATGTCTGAGTCAGATGTAGGAGGTAACCCTCCTTGACCACTTGAAGTGCCCAGGAATTGATGGTGATGGTCAGCCACCTTTCGGCACAGTGGATCAGACGTCCCCCTATGGGCTGCTGATCTCCTTGGGATGGAGAGGCTAAACCCAAGGAGTCAAAAGCTCCCACCTGGCTGGGTCAGGGCCGGCACCTAGGGTTTGGGAGCCTTCTACTTACAAGGGCCATGCCCATGTCTCTTGGCCTGCTGACCCTATTGGGGAGCCGGGGACGCCTGAAAAGGTGGGTAGTTTCTGTAAGGGCTTTTTACCAGAGCCCTTCCATCAGGGAGGGGCAGCGGTCTTATTAGAGAGCCTGATCCTCATCATGGACTAAGACTCCAGCTCAGCAGCCTTGTTGGTCATGGGTTTGCCAATGAGGCTCTCTCATTGGCATGGGACATCGACCAATTTGTCCTGAACCCATTGCTCAAGGTCCGACGACTGGAGCCAAGCCTGGCGTTGGGCACCAATGCCCACCACTGCTACTCGAGCTGCTGACTCAAATCCGTCATAAGCTGCCCGAGACAAACTTGGAGCACTCATGGACGGCCTTGACCAGGTTCTTGAACTGCAGCAGGGGTTCCTCGGACAGACCAGCTGAGAACCCAGCGAGTTCCTTCTCCAGGTCTCTCAGGTACATGCCCCATGTACAGCTGGTAAGCCTGGATGCAGATGATGAGCATCAAGCCCTGGTAACACTTTCTGCCGAGGGCATCCAAGGTACATACCCCTCTACCAGGGGTCACTGAAGCGTGCGTCTTACCACCATGGAGTTGTGCGGCAGCTGTGATTTCTGGAAGCCTAGGCTCCAGCAGATTTGATACACTGAGTCAAGCCGCTTGCTCACTACCAGCACCAATGCAGTGTTTCCCACATATGGAGCATCAGCCATTCCAGGATGGAACAGATGGGCACCGTGAGCCATTCCCTCAGAGGAGTTTCGTACTGAAGAATTTCTAACTCATCCGCCCGAGGATCCTCCTCCAATCTCATCGGGAATGTTAGGGTCTTGGACATGTTCTTGACAAAGTCAAAGAAACCCACGTCCTCTGGTGGAGACCACCGCCGGGGCTCCAAAGTGGGAGTCTGAGGTGAAGTCGCGGTGGCGACAGGTGTCGGGTGACTCCTTATGCTCCATCTCCAAATCGGAGACAGACTCGAAGGAAGGATGGTACGCAGGCCCAGGGATCGAACCCAGCCCGCGGCCCTCCAAGGCCCAGTAGCTGGCACAGAGCGCACTGGCTGGGGACAATTGCAGCCCTGTTGAGTGGGAACCGTATTGAGACCGAGGCTGAGGATCAGCTCGGCCTCCAGGGACGTCTGACGTCGAGGGCCAAGTGGTTGGGGCAGATGAACCAGTAGTACAGGACATCAGAGCCCACTGCTGGTCCATGAAGGCAGACAAACTGTGCTCCAGGGCTGCCATTCTGGACTCCAGGCTAGAAGGCTCCGCAGCCATCGGCGCGGGCACCAAGGGACTCGGGCCCAAAGCCGGATCCCCTGAAGGGGAGTCCTCGGAAGAGGATGGTGACTGGCAACAGAGGCCAGTCCGAGGTCAAGTCCTTCTGGGGGACCTTTGCAGGTCGCTCCCTCTCCGATCCATAAGACGAGCATCTCGGACTGTGGGAAATGGCTTGGAGCGTAACTGGTCTGTCGGAGCTGTCCAGGGATGCCGCCTTAGAGGCTTTCTTCTTCTTCCCCCCACTCTGAAGAACTACGGCGCCGCTCAGGTTCGGAGGGGCCCACCCGAGATGTCATGGCTTCAGACGAGGCCCTGGCTTTTGGAGGTACCGAAGACTTGGGAAAAACTTATCGTGCTGCTGCTGACGGCTCTTAAGGGCCTTGCTGAACATCTTTTTGCAGAGACCACATGCAGTAGGGTCATGGTCTGGCCCAAGGCAGCAGTCATGTGTCATAATTTTGGTACACCGATTACACATTTTGAAGCCACTGGCAGCCATGAGGGAAAAAAGTATCCCAGCGAAGTCAAAGACCCACCAGGCTACCAGTTGGAAAAAAGGCGCGAAAATGCCAAAACGGAAAAAACTACAAAAGGGACCCGAACTTGATGCCAAGACAGCGAGGTCAGGTGGTGGGAACCAGAGGAGAGTATGAAACTCAGGCAGAAAAATCAACTTTTTCTTGGGACAAGCCAGACGGATGTCTGAAGGGCTCCACGAAATAAAGAAGACTGAGCAAGATGGCACCCTTGGGCGGGAAGGGGACCACGAATGCGTGGTAGCATCTCCCAAAGGCTTTCTTTGAAAGCTGGAGGGATGCTTCCACAAGGGCTCCGTCGATGCCGACGTCACCCATATGCGAGGATCGACTTCCTGCTTGTTCCCAGAGGGGCAGAAGAAAGAAGATCTGATAGAGACATTTAAATACATCCATGGCCTAAATGCACAGGAGAGCCTCTTTCAATTCAAAGCAAGCTCTGCAAGAGGGAGCATAGCATGAAGATGAAAGGAGACACTCAGGAAAAAATCTGCACAAATATTTCTTTACGGAAAGAGTGGTAGATGCATGGAAGTCTCCCAGTGGAGATGATAGAGACAAGGACTGAATACAAGAAAACATGTATGTATGTCTTTATGCTGTTCCAAGGGATGCAGAGCAGTGATGGCATCCATCTGTCCAAGAAATGTCAATGGGTCTTCGGTAGTAGACTGGCTAATCTACTGAAGAGGGCTTTAAACTAGATTCGTTGAGGATGGGTGAAGAAAGCCCCCAGGTAGGTGATACATTAAATACCTTTATGGAAATGGGTAACAGGGGTAACATATGGAAAGCAGTGTGTATAAATGCCTGTAGCACGGGAAATAAGATCCCTGATGTTGAAGCTTTGGTGGGAGTGGCTGACTTGGATTTAGTAGCAGTTACAGAAACATGGTTCACAGAAAACCATGATTGGGATGCAACTATACCCGGCTATACTTTATTCAAAAAGGACAGGGTAGGAAGAAGGGGAGGAGGAGTGGCAATTGTGGAAAAGGAAGAACTGACCAAGGCCCTAGAACAAGGTTAGAGACTATAGATGAGCTTTTGGGTGATAAGGCAACTTACACGAATATAGATCATCCTGTCTATGGCAATGTGGACTTGACAGTGGACAGTGATGAATCTATTTATGGTATACTGGATATAGGTACAGACAGAGATGCAAGCACAGATAATGGACTATAGAGGCAGCTATAGGTGAATATATTATATATATATATATATATATATATATATATATATATATATATATATATATACACATATATATATACTTATTATAATCAAACAGGTTTAAGTGAAAAATATATTTAAGATACAGGCTTCTGTCTTTCTCTCTCTCTGTGAAAAATTGCTGACAGTTAGTTGTAACAGAGATTAGCTAACAAAGTTGTGCACATAGTTCCTGGCGCAAAGGGTAGCTTCTGCATTCCAGACAGTTCTGCCTCTTTTATTTGAGGCAGATGATAGGTCGAAAATTGGACAACAACTAACATCAGCATTACTGCATGAACCTTCCGAGAATTAGAGACCTTAGGTCAATATATAACTGGAAATCAAATAAAGCTTGGTAAATTACCAAAATATAGAGAGAATTTATAGTGTGTAACTAATCAGCTTGTGTATAATGAAGGAATCACAGCGACACATACTGTCACTTGGTAACTACCGTATTTTCCGGCGTATAAGACGACTGGGCGTATAAGACGACCCCCTACTTTTCCTGTTAAAATATAGGGTTTGGCCTATACTCGCCGTATAAGACTACCCCCCTCTTCCAGCGCACACCAAAAAAAAAATAAAAAAACATCAGATTTGATTCAAACTGTGACAAGCAGGCGGTATTTAATATAGATCTGAAGTTCTCCAGAACTATAATTCTTGTGAAAGGAGATAGCATATGATCCTTGGTGAAGCGGCTGGCGGCTGCTATCGATAAGAAGTACCGGTACACACAGGGCCGGATTTACCTTGAGTGAGGCCCTACGCCAACAAAAATTGTGGGCCCCCAGAAAAGATAAAAACGAGCAAGCCGGATCAGCTGCGCGCTGTTGGCCCTGACGTCATAATTAAACTGGGAATCCCAAAAGACAAACTTGGAATGTACAACACTGTAGAAATAAAACTATACATTAATTTGCTCTTGTACTAAACAAAGCGCAGACGTTAATGATGCACATTTACCAGAGCTGACATATTCCAATTAATAAATTCAAAATAAAGAGATATTTTTCTACCTTTTGTGCATTTTTTTTCAGCTGCAATTGCTCCAGCCACTTTCTTCTGGTTTCTTCGTGTCTTCTGCTAACTCTCCATCGTCTGCTGTCCATTTGTCCTTTCTTCTCTCTTCTAGTTTTTTTCCATTCTCTCTCTACATCTGCTTTAACATACTAATCTTTCTCCTTTTGCTCTTTCCAGATTCCTATTTCATCCACTCAAATTTTACCCCTCCATCCTCAATCCCCACTTACTCTCCCAATACCCGGCCAATTGTAGATTTTTTATCCCTCCCACACAAAATATTTTTCCCTTCTCCATTTTACTCTTCCAGACCCATCCCATTCTAATCCTCCCCCAACATCAGCTCCCTTCTAGTTCCAGCCTCACCCAGCATCCATTCCCTTCTAGTCCCTGCATCAGCCCATTTCTAGTCCTAGCCACCCATCAGCCCATTTCCAGTCCTAGCAACCCCCCAACCCAATACCAGTCCTAGCCCCCCATCAACCCACTTCCAGTCCTAACCCCCCATCACCCCATTTTCAGTTTAAGCCCCCCCTATAACCCATTACCAGTCCTAACCCCATCAACCCATTTCCAGTCAGCCCCCCATAGCCCATTGCCAGTCCTACCCCCCCCATCAGCCCACAGCCCATTACCAGTCCTAACCCCATCAGCCCACCTCAAGTCCTAACCCCTCCCCATCAGCCCATTTCCTGTCCTAACCCCCCTATAGCCCATTACCAGTCCTAACCCCCCATCAGCCCACAGCCCATTACCAGTCCTAACCCCATCAGCCCACCTTCAGTCTCAAACCCCCCAGCCCATTTCCAGTCCCAGCCCCCCTCCATCGGCTCAAGTAACATTTAATAAAAAAAATAAAACGCTGGCTGCTCTCCCTTCGCGCCTCGCAAAGCCGGCACGGAGGGACTCAGCCGTCGTGGAGGGAGGGATTCAGCAGAGGGGGCCCCGCGGGACAGTCCATGCTGCTGCGGCGGCAGCTTTTTGTGGGCCCTACGCCACGGCGTAGCTGGCTATAGGTAAATCCGGCCCTGCCAAAGCGAGACAGAGCCATGT
The DNA here is from genome assembly GCA_033557465.1 of Ichthyophis bannanicus. Taxonomy (NCBI): domain Eukaryota; kingdom Metazoa; phylum Chordata; class Amphibia; order Gymnophiona; family Ichthyophiidae; genus Ichthyophis; species Ichthyophis bannanicus. The sequence continues at coordinate 808,775,277 of CM066032.1, read as the reverse complement.
CGCAGAACGTGTACCGGCGTATAAGACGACCCCCGACTTTTGAGCATATTTTCAGGGCTTAGAAAGTCGTCTTATACGCCGGAAAATACGGTATAATCATGGCCTTGTACCTTCCGTTTTTTAATGTATTTTTTTGCAAAGCATCAGCAGAAAAATAACCTTGTAAGCAGATTTTATTCCAGACCTGTAATTTTGTAATATGAATAATATCATCCAATGTTAATCAAAAATTAACCATGTCAGCTGATACTTCTTAATAAAAGGCAGATCTCTGGCAGAAGATTTTTGAAGATGGTTAGGGAGGAGCCATGATTTGGACCTCCAACTATCTTCCTTCTAGAGCTCTGGAATTAATAATATAATTAATTTTCGGTGTATGTGTCTTGTTTTTTTCCTTCCTGTTAGAAGGGTTAGGTAAAGCCTAAGAATCCAGGTTGGAATCTAGGTAGGACGGCCTGCCCCAAAAGGGCTACAACAGCAATATATGTAAAAACTACTATTAAAGCTTTGGAATTACAGAGCTTAAAAGGGAGAGAGGAGGCATTGTAGGTTAAACTAGAAAGAGGGAAAGAGAAATCTATTTGCATTGGTGTGATATACAGACCTCCCTCACAAGAGGAAGAGGTGGACAGAGAGTTAATTGAAGACATACGCAGCATTGCTAGGAAAGGGGAAGGGCTACTGATAGGAGATTTCAATATGCCAGATGTTGATTGGACCATTCCTGCTGCAGTATCATCTAGAAGTAAGGAGATCCTGGATTCTCTACAGGGAGAACTATTTAGGCAATTGATAACAGACCTCACAAATGAAGGAGCCATACTGGACTTGGTGCTTACCAATGGTGAAAGTGTTTCTGATGTTGTAGTGGGAGATCATTTTGCATCCAGTGATCACCAGATGGTGTGGTTCAGTATTAGGACTAGGGCTGTTAGAATCCATTCAAAGATGAGGATCTTACACTTTAGGAAGACTAACTTTGCCAAGATGGGCCAATACCTCAGGGAGTAGTTAATGGGATGGGAACAGCTGGGGGATGTAGAAAAACAGTGGGCAAAACTGAAAGAGGGATATTTTAAGGGCAACCAACCTTTTTGTTAAAATGATAAATAAAGGTAAAAGGAAAAGGAGACCACTATGGCTTTCGAAAGAAGTAGCTGAAAAAGTGAAGAAAAAGAGGGAGGCCTTCATGAAATACAAGAGATCATAGAGAGAGGAAGACAGACATCTATATTTGGAAAAACTTAAGAGAAGCTAGCAAAGTAGTCAGGAAGGCAAAGATTCAAAAGGAGGAGGAAATAGCCAATGCAATAAAATGGGGGGGGATAAGACATTTTTCAGATATGTTAGTGAGAAGAGGAAGGGCAAAAGTGGTATTGCCAGACTCAAGGGTGCAGGGGAGGAATATGTAGAAGCTGATAAGGATAAAGCGGAATTGCTTAACAAATATTTCTGTTCTGTGTTCACAGATGAAGAACCAGAAGCAGGACCTCAGAAAACACCCACAAACAGGAACAGAAGCGAGGGACATCTTGAACAATTTTCAGAAGACTGTGTTCGTGAGAAACGAGCTCAACTTAAAGTAGACAAAACGATGGGACCGGTTGGGATACACCCTAGAATACTGAGGGAACTTGGGGACGTTCTAGCAGCTCCACTGACTGACCTTTTCAATGCCTCGGAGTCGGGAGTGGTACCAAAGGACTGGAGAGAGGCTCATGTGGTGCCTTTATACAAAAGCGGAAGTAAGGATGTGGTTGAAAACTATAGGCCGGTTAGTTTAATTTCAGTGGTGAGTAAATTATTGGAAACACTGCTGAAAGAGAAAATAGTGAGGTTTCTGGAGTCCAGCAGATTACAGGATCCGAGGCAGCATGGATTCACCAGAGGCAGGTCTTGTCAGACAAATCTGATTGATTTCTTTGACTGGGTGACCAGGGAGTTGGACAGAGGGAGAGCCCTAGATGTGGTGTATTTAGATTTCAGTAAAGTCCTTGACACCGTTCCTCACAGGCGACTTATAAACAAACTGAGCACCTTAGGAATGGACCCTAAAGCTACTGCTTGGGTTAGAAATTGGTTGGGTGGGAGGCGACAGAGAGTACAGGTAAATGGAGCTCACGCTGAGGAGAAGGATGTTACCAGTGGTGTGCCCCAGGGATCTGGTCCTTGGTCCGATTCTTTTTAACATCTTTGTTAGTGATATAGCGGAAGGGCTGTCGGGTAAGGTTTGCCTCTTTGCGGATGATACCAAAATCTGCAATAGAGTAGACACCCACAAAGGTGTAGATAACATGAAGAGGGATCTAGCTAAGCTTGAAGAATGGTCTAGAATTTGGCAGCTGGGATTTAATGTTAAAAAATGTAAGGTCATGCATTTGGGCTGCAGCAACCCAAGGGAGCAATATGGTACAGGGGGGTGAAGTACTTTTGTCCACTAAAGAAGAGCAGGACCTAGGCATGGTTGTGTCTGATGATCTTAAAGTAGCTAAACAGGTAGAAAAGGCGACAGCAAAAGCTAGAAGGATGCTTGGGTGCATACGGAGAGGAATGGCTAGCAGAAAAAAGGAGGTGATAATGCCTCTGTGTAAGTCTTTGGTGCAACCTCATTTGGAGTATAGTGTGCAATTCTGGAGACCGCACCTTCAAAAGGATATGAACAGGATGGAGTCAGTGCAGAGGGTGGCTACTAAAATGATTAGTGGTCTTCATTATAAAGCATATGAGGACAGACTTAAGGATCTTAATATGTACACCTTAGAGGAAAGGTGGGATAGAGGTGATATGATTGAGATGTTTAAATACCTCCGTGGCATTAATGTTCAGGGAGAGAGCCTCTTTCAATTGAAAGCAAGTTGTGCTATGAGGGGACATGGGATGAGGGCGAAGGGAGATAGATTCAGGAGTGATATGCGGAAATATTTCTTTACGGAAAGAGTAGTGAATCTGTGGAATAGTCTCCCAGTGGAGGTGGTAGAGATAAGGATAGTAACTGAATTCAAAAAAGCATGGGAGAAACACAGAGGATCTCTAAAGGTAAAAAGGGGACTGTTGTTGTTGATATGGAAGGACAGACTAGATAGACCATGTGGTCTTTTTCTGTCGTCATATTTCTATGTTTCTATGTAACATGGGACAAACACAGCAGCTCACCAAAGGGGGGGGGGACTGTAAAGCTTAGTAGTTAGTATGGAAGGGCAGACTGGATACGCCATATAGTCTTTATCTGCTGCTATGTTTATAATGGTTTTATTCAATGTTCACAAAAGAGCCAAGAGATGCTACTTATGACCTGCTTTATTTGCTTGCAGACCGTGTATGTCTTTATGAAACTGTAAATACGTAAATTGTTCTAGATGATCTATGAAATTAAGAGGGCAAGATACAAGTATGCCACTATGTGGCAGCCCTAGATCCCAGTGAGGAGGGATCTGCTCCCTTACTCAGTGCTGCATACAATCATAAATATAAAACAGCTTGCTGCTAGTGACTTGAAAGACTTAAAATATATATTAAAATTTATTAACCATCTTTACAGTTGTGGTCAACATTATTGGCACCTTTGCATTTTAGGTATTTAACAGTTTTTTTTATACCACTTGTCAGACGGCTGCCTGGGTGAGAACCTTCACAGTCTTGGCAAGTGCATATATCTATATGATTTGCAAGGTATTGTGGGCAATGCAGTTCATTCACACCAGACACAGCTGCTCACAATAATTAGTTGTGCTTTTGGGTAAAGCCAATAAGATATTTATTTATGGGGTTATTTCTCCCAACACAGATATGCTTGGTAGCACATAAATCAGGTTACTTGCTTTCAGTGTTAAACTTGGAAAAAACAAAATAAGGAAAACAACATTTTAACTTATCAGGCAATCAAAAGCAAAAGAAATAAGACCTGGTTGATAACAAACTGGTCTTTTCTGTAGGCTTAGCTAATATCCTCTTAGCAAGTATCAAACAACAAACCAAAAGAACAAAGAAAGAAAAAACTGTTCTTTTCAGGTTAACTTATTATATCTTCCCACATAGATTCAGAAGTGATTCTCTCCTAGCTCACAAGCAATTAGGTAAGGCTCAATTGCTAGCAGTTATCCAGCTGAAAACCCTTAGCTGGCTTGCTTTCTACTGCGTGGGTCAAATCCTGCTTCAGGAGCTTTCCTGAGTAGATTAAAGAACAAGTTTGTATTTCTTTGTGATGGTTGCTGTACTTTATAACAGAAAGTTACCAAAGGAGTTTAGACAGAGAGCAATCCATGTAAATACAGCCTTCATCTGAGACTTCTCCTTCTTCCTCCACAATCATCGGTTCAATATCATGGATTGGCACAGAGGAATTTCTCAATGGAGCACTTTCAGGACAATACTTGCCTCCCTGCTGTCTTTCAAGGGTATAGCTAGGGCATAGATCAGTGTTCATACCTGAGCTTCCATTGCTGTTAGAGTTTTCTGACTGTGCACCCTTGTTGTATGTAAACCGCACTGATAACAAATAGCGCGGTATATAAAAGCTGTTAAATAAATAAAAATAAATAAATAAATAAATATAGCCTGGCCAGTATGTAGTCCAGTTCTTATGTCCAGCCTTCCAATCCAGATCCCTGGACACTGGATCTCTCTTCACATACCTTCTGGCACGGGTCTTAGGGTCCCTTCCACGTGCAGCCGTCTCTCACACAGGTACCGTCTGGAGATTCCTAGCTCTGCAGCACCATTCCACTGGCTTTCCCCAGTCCAATGGTGTATGCTGGCCCTTGGAATGCCTCCCAGTATACGTACTGTTCTGGACTCTTCTAGACCTCTTAAAGGCTTTTCTCCTCTTTCTTCCAAAGGGTTTCTTTCCCTCTCTGTCCGTCCGGTTTGGCTTCTGCTTCTGATGATCCTCCTGATGATGAAGATGATCAAGCTCAAGCTGATTCTCAGGATAATTCTCTGTAGAATAAACTCTACCTTTATTCTGCTTAGATGAGTGCTCCTCCCTAACACAGCGCAGCTGTGCTGAATCAGGCCCTGCCCTTTGAGATGAGTGCTTAGGGATTACCTCATAGCCCTCCTGATTGAACACACGTTTCCCCACTTCAGCTCCTCTAATGGCTGCTGGAAACCTGGTGCATTCTGGGACTGGTAGTCTTTTATGGGAAAATTCTGTTTTCTTATTTCTACCAGAACTGACAGGTTGCTTGTTCAGAGTTACTTCACCTTTTCTATAGCTCCTTCCTGAGCTATGATAAGCTTCCTTATCACACACTTTATCATTTCAGTCAAAGCAGTTTACACTGTAACAAACTTGATAATGTACAGGGACAGTGATAGCTTGGATTTTTCTGAGAGAATGGAAGGTTAAGTTACTTGCCCAAGGCCACAAGGAGTGCTAGTGGGAATTGAATCTTGGGGTCTCTTGGTTCCCAAGCCAATGCTTTAACCATTAGGCTACTCCTCCACTCCATACCATATCATGAGAAATTGGAAATATTCGAACTGTATGTCATTATACTATTTTAATAGTATGTTCAAAGGTACTGCATACAACAAAAAAGGATGTGCAACTTAGACAGTAATTTCTGAGGGAAAAAAACCCAAAACAAAATATGACCTGGATACGAATAATGGCTCCCTTCATTAATATTTGGTTACACAACGCTCGGCAGTGATGACAGCCTCCAACTTTCTCCCAATCCAACTGTGATTCGTTCCAGCTCATGAATGTTTCCAGGATTCTTTTTACCAATGGTAGATTTCAGCTCGGTCCAAAGGTTCTCGATTGGATTGAGATAAGGACTCACTGCTGGCCAGTTTAAAAGTGTCCATATTTTTCCTTTTTAACTATTTTTTGTAGTTTTGGATGTAGGCTTTGGGTCATTGTTCAGCTGGAGGACCCATGACCTTCGACCCAGACTTAGCTTTCTCACACTAGGTATAACATTTCACTCCAAAATACCTTGGTACTCCTGACTTCATGATTCCTTTAATACGTTCCAGGCCTCCTGTTCCCGAGGCGGCAAAACAGCCCACAACATTATGAAACCTCCATCATATTTAATTGTAGAGGGGTGTTTTTTTCCCTTAAGCTTCATTTCTTCACCTGTAAATGTACAGTATCACTGGTCTGCATTGCCAAAGAGCTCAAGTTTGGTTTTATCCAACCTCAGAACATTTTCCCAGGATTGTGGTTTCTCAAGGAGGGTTTGGGCAAAGATCAAGTGTGCCTTTTTGTGTCTTTGAGCAGTGGGGTCCTCCTTGGCCTTCACCCATGAAGTCTGTCTTTGCTTAGTATGCAGAGTACAGTGCAACTTGAAACAACCACTCCAGATTGCTCCAGGTCAGCCTTAAACTCTTTGGATGCTGTATGAGGTGTTTTTCCAACAGTTTGCATGAACCTTTGAAGACTTCTTGGATTAATTTTCCTCTTCCCACCACTTCCTGGGAGGTTTCTGACAGTTCCATGAGCAGAAAACATCTTAATATTGCAAACTGTAGACACAGGAACCCCAAGGTCTTTGGAGATGGCCTTGTACCCCTTTGAAGTTTGGTGATAATGTTTTTTCTGATGGTTTCAGACAGTTCTCTCATCTTCACCATTGTGGAAATGGAATAGGGAGTGAATGTGGCCATTTTAAACATTAGAGACATCATTCATCGGTTGATTCACGTCATGTGAATATTGATAATTGATCACATGTGCGTCTAAGTTTACTACAATGGGAATGTGGTTCTTTTGTTCAAAGCAATTTGAATTGTTTGTAAGGGTGCCAATAATCATGTCCTCCCAAAAATAAAGTGAAAACCTCATCCAACATACCTAATCGTATCACCTGACCCAAAGTTAATAAACAAACAATATTACTTTTTTGTCGGATCACTTGCCTGGAACGTTACCCTCTCTTGTAGCAAGTCCTCCCTTTTTGGCTTTTAAAGAGTGGCTACAAAGCCTAAAAAAGCAATCTAAGGGTTAACACAAAAATGTGATCCCTCAGATATACTTAGCTTTTCTGATGAACTTCAAGATGCAACAACGCTAAGAGCATTGCACACCACTCCACTCTGTAGAGTAAACTCTTACTCTACTCCATCCTTGTGAAGACCGTGTTGTTTACAGATCAGCTCGACTGACAATTCCTTTACAAGGAGGCTGTTACCGCTCTCCACTGTATTCCAAAAAATTGGCTGGACACTGACAACGCTGTTTCAAGCCTTTGGTTGTTCTTGGCTCTTCCTCAAGCGATCTCTGTCACTTATCTGTAACGGGTGTTCATCTTTATTAGGAATATATCACTTTTAGTGAACAAAGCAGTTTACAAAATAAAACTAATTAATTGATAGGCATACTGTTAATCACAGAAAGAAAGAAATAAAGAAAAAAATAGTGAGAGAAAATAAAGTCTCAAAACCTTGCTCAGCCGGACTAGTCCAGCCCAGCCCATCAAAGGCAGAATGGAAGAGGTATTTTTTTTTAGATTAGCACAGAATATTTTGTACCAAAGTTTTAGTATGTATATAGAAAGTGTATTCCATAGCTTAGACACAGTGAAAAAAAAGGCAGATTCCAAGTTAGATTCTAGTCTAGCGGGGATAGACACCGCTCATGAGGAGGAAGTGGTCAAAAAGGATATCCCGGGTAGCCCTGGAATCCATCAATGTATCACTGAAATCTGAAGCATACGAGCCCGACTGAGACAGAAAGTCAAAGTATTGGTGGTCTCTTGCGGATGTTGAGGCTCAGCATCAATACCGGATCGGTACAGATAGCTGGTTGGGAAGACTATGCCTGCTGGTTCCAATGCAATTATTGGAGGAAGAGGATCTCCCGATGCAGGTTCGAGGGCTGACATCGGACCCGGAAGTATAGACCACAAGCCAGCATCTGCCCCGCTGAACAGTCAATACCAACAGTACAATGGCTGCCAAGCTCCTCTCGATAGCCAGGATATGTTGATCAAGAGAGAAGACCAATGCCTGAGTAGAATAATGAACAGGGCCTATGAGCCACCGTCCCAGAGTAGGGTACCAGCTCCTCTCCGGAGGTCAATGCCTCGGGAGTGTCCTGGAGCCCCTGTGGTGCTTTGAAGTCTTGGTCCTCCCGCCGGGACCATTTGGCAGGCCAGTCAGCTTTGGATGCACCTTTTGGTGAATCTCAATGACAGTGGAGGGACTTACTTCGATGCCTATTTAAACTTAGTCTTATGTTTGTACTTTGAGGAGACCTGAGAACCAAACCAAGGAAGGAGGCAGATGTCCTCGACAATGCGGAAGCAACTGAAAACGTTCGGGGCAAACAGAACCATACAGTATGGCTTTGTTCTTTAGGCCTCTTTTTGTCATTATAATATCATCATAAGATATGCCATACTGGGTCAGACCAAGGTCCATCAAGCCCAGTATCCTCTTTCCAACAGTGGCCAATCTAGGTCATAAGTACCTAGCAGTCTCCCCAAAAGACACAGGTTCCTCAATGCTTGTATTGGGTTAAGCAGTGATATCCTGGGTCCCTTTTAGTAATGATTTATGGACCTTTCCTCCAGGAACTTCTCCAAACCTTTTTCAAACCCGGCTACACTAAGAGCTTTTACTACATCCTCCAGTAACAAATTCCAGAGTTTGATTACACGTTGACTGAAAAAGCACAGTTACTTACCTGTAACAGGTGATCTCTGGGAACAGCAGGAATAAGTCTTCACATATGGGTACCGACGGAGTCCGCGCGGGAACGCTTCCCAGGGTCCAATCAGAAAGCCTTTGGAAGCATCCCAACACGCCTGCGTGCTGCCTTCCCGCCTTCCCAACTGCCTCTCCTCAGTTAAGTTTTAAAGCTGAGACAAAAAGAAAGAGAGAGCAAGGAGGGAAAGATAGAGATAGAGAAATGCAACTCCTAGGGGAGGTGGGTGGGTTGTGAAGACTTATTCCTGCTGTTCCCAGAGATCACCTGTTACAGGTAAGTAACTGTGCTATCTCCAGGAACAAGCAGGAATGAGTCTTCACATATGGGGACTCCCAAGCTGAGATGCCCAGAGGGAGTATTAGCATGTTGCAAGTCTAGAACGAGCCATGCTATTCCTCAGGACCTCAGGCATCCTGGAGATGGAGGGTAGGAGTTGAATACAGAACAGGAGCTGTGGAACAGCTGGCTAGAACAGGGCTTCAAAAGGGGAAGACCCTGCATAGAGGGCATTTAGTAGTAAAATATTGTAATCTGGGCCTCCCTTGTTGACATTGCACAAGTGCACGGAGCTACATATGGATCTGATAGAAGAGTCAGTGAATGTGCTCAAGGGGTACCCTCACTGAGAAGTAGAGGTAATAAAGTAGAACAAAAACAAGTGGAGGTCAGAACCCTTCAGGGTGAGAAATAGCCCCAGGGGAAAACTGGGGTAGTATAAGAGGTAGAGCTTCAGCGGAGACGCAGAAGGTACTATTAAAGAAAGCTTAAGCTGTTTTGGTCCAAAAACAGTACAAATCTAGGATCAAGAGAAAAAAATGAGTCTGACCCAACTGGACTGGGGTTGGATCAGTCCATGTAGGGGAGAAAGGGTATGGAGACCCTTGTATCTGATAAGAAAGTAAGGCCAGACTCAGAAGCGCTAAGCTTTAGAGCAACTGAAGCTCTGCAATGTCTTTCCTAAATGGGGTCAATTAGGAAAGAAAAAGGTACATGGAGAGCTTCAGGAGTACCTAACCTGAAAAGGTTATGGTAAGGAAAAAGGTTGTTAATTACCACAGGAAGTGGTTATAGGTGTAGCCCCCTAAGTATGCTGGCACAGCATTGATAGGGGTAGTGCCCATCTGTCAGGATCATATAGGAATGTAAGGATATCTGAACCTAACAGACAGATAGATAAGTAGATGGATACAGATCTATCTAAAAATATATCTCATTATATCTATATCTATATATATACACATATAGGGTATATATGCATATATATATAAAGAGATATGTATGGGCAGAAGACACACAGATAGATATAGATAAGTATATATCTGTATCTATATATATCTATATGAATAGGCAGGCATATAGACACATGTCTCCAGGTATATGGATGGAGAGATGTCCATAGAACCCCATCCCCCCTAGGGATATAGGGAGAGAAGAAGATTCATCTGACAGCAAGAAGGTTGATACCTGCTTGAATAGATAGAGAATCCTATTTTCCTAGTTATGACTGGCAGAGTCAGAGGAAAGGTCTCCCTGACAAGAAGGCGGCTAAATTCTTTGCAGAATTCGAGCTCTTGAATAACCAGGATGGCCTACGTGAAAATTGCAGAGGAAACCTTCAGTCTGCAGACAGGAAGTCCAGATATCTCCAGAATTGCAGTATGGAGAATGGATAGAGGACACCTCTGGAGGAAGATACCCTAGTGATCCGCCTATGAGGGCAAGATGGGTATTAGGCGTCCTCTACCTGCCATTGAAGAAATTTATCTCTGACGAGAAAACCCAAGGAGCTATGGGCCAAGCCAGGGAATTGGCCCTCCTTTAGGCTTTCACGTAAGGGAAGGCCTGAGGCTTATGCCTCAAAAGTCTGCTAGGCAAGATACTAATTGCTCTCTAGCAAGGGCCCATAGTGCAAAGCTACTCTGTAGAGATGCAGAGAGCATGCTGCAGGTTGGTTAGAAGAAAAACTGGCAGTGGAAAGCCAGCAGTTGACCAGCTATTCTGCCAAGGACAAGGGGGCGAAGAATAGAAGTTAACCAACCAGACTATGATAATAGGGTTTCCCAAACAAGGTTGATAACCTGTTTGGAACTTAGCACTGAGGCTAGGAGGATTGCTAGTGGAGGGGAAGCCCTGGTTGTATAGTGAACAAAACCAGTGGCTTAACCACTAGGAAATGCTGTATCTGCAGCAACTACCAGGGCAGCATAGAAAAAATCTTTTCCCTCTTCCTTTTTTAGATTGGGAAAAGAAAACAGACATGGTAGGACTTCCTATTGTCTGATGAGCTGCCCTAAGGTAATAAGGGGGAAAAACAACTCCAGAAGGGAGAATCCCCCGGTAGAACAGGTAGGGGACTATAGGGGCTTACCGGTGTAAAAGAGCCACTCTTACAAACCAAATGTTGTAGTAAGAAGGAGGTAAGACAGAGTTGCAAGAGACCGACTATGGAGGAAGTCTCTGACAGGTGAGATGATACATGCCAGTACAGGGAAAACAACTGTCCATTGATAGTTGTTACCTCTCTTTCCTCCAAGAGGCAGAGGAAAAACTGTTAAGTATGGGCATGATCATCATAAAGACTCTTAGAGAAAAGATGTCTCATGAAGAGATATCTAGGTAGGTTAGGATAAATTTAGTGCAGATACTGCCTGTGAAAAGAAGAAGACTGCCACCCTAACCAACAACCAAGAGGGACAATGATCTATTTGAAACCCTGCGACTGCTGGGTTTGTTGACACTGTTGAGTTTGTGGATTCTTCAGACCAGGGCGATGTTTCCCCTGTTTGGGAACATCTGTATGATGAGCAGATGATGGGTAAAACCTCCTCCCCTTAGGGGAAGAAAGTTTGGTAGGACATTTCCTACCTACTGGGAAAGAAGAAGGCGTAGAACAGCCTCTGGAAACAGGAAAGTCAGTGGATAACCGAGTAACCTGGAGTAAAGACTCCTTGTTGAAGAGATTTTCTCCAGTGCAAGGAGTATTTCCCAGTCTTTCTTGTGCCCATTTGTCCAAGTCTGAAGCTTGGAGCCAGGCTCTACGTCGTGTCCCTATAGCTATAGCAGAAGTCCTGCTAACAGACTCAAAGGAGTCTAGGGAAGCACGAGTAAGAAACCTAGAAATATTTTGAGTATGACTAACCAGTGAGGAATAGTCTGCACTTCTGGGCTCTTGAAGAAAAGGAGTCAAAAGATGTAATTTCTTTGTGACCTCCTCAAGAGATAGACCCATATAAAAAATATATGAGAGAATTCTTGCTGAAAGTCTGGAAGGTTTGACGTCCAAAGGCATCTAGTGTCTTAGACTCACGACCTGGCGGACAAGAAGAGTGCTTTTTATTACTCTTCACTCGCCTCATTGCTGATTCTACCACCATGGAATGATGAGGAAGTTGAGTCTTTTGAAACCCTGGAGAGGGGGGCACCTGATATAGAAGATCAGTTGCTCTGGAAGGTGGGGGTACCTTTAAAGGAGCTTCCCACATTCGTAGAAGGAGATCCTGCATAGAATGATGCAAAGGAAGCATGATGTTCTCCTTTGCTTTGCTAGGAACAGAGAGGGATTCTGTATTCCCTTGTGTAGGATCCGGTCCAGGAATAGAAATGGCAAGTGATTTTGCCATATCCAGGAGGAAAGTCCGAAAAGAAGGATCCCCAGAGGGAACTTCCCTTGGATAGGCTAGAACTGATGAAGAACTAACGTTGGCACCGAGGGATCTATCCAAGTATATAGGAATAGAAGATCCTGAATGGTGCAGTATGGGATCCTTAGAGGATGGTCGCTGGTACTGCAGGCCAGGACCAGCGAGTCGGTAACACATCGTCCATGCTAGGGATCGATTCCAAACTTGGCATCGAGGGAAGCGAGCCTGACGAGAGAAGCATGGAAGGCACCGACAGCAATGGTAATGTGGATATCGATACCGACTTCGGTACCGTATCTGATACCGGTGGATGAAGCTTGCTGCGGAAGCAAAAACGCGAAATAAAGACCTTTTCAAGTACATTCGTAGCAAAAAACCCGTGAGAGAGTCAGTTGGTCCATTAGATGATAAAGGGGTTAAAGGAGCACTAAGAGGCGACAAGGCGATAGCGGAGAGACTGAATGAATTCTTTGCTTCGGTCTTTACTGAGGAAGATGTAGGGATGTTACCCACGACTGAAGTGGTATTTAAAGGTGTGGAAGAATTGAAGGAAATATCGATACATCGGGAAGATGTCCTACAACTATTAGATAAACTGAAGAGTAGCAAATCACCTGGGCCGGATGGTATACATCCAAGGGTGTTGAAAGAACTGAAATTTGAGATTGCAGACCTGCTATCAGTAATCTGTGAACTATCATTAAAATCATCTCTAATACCTGAGGATTGGAGGATCGCCAATGTAAACACCAATTTTTAAAAAGGGTTCGAGGGGTGATCCGGGAAACTACAGACCGGTGAGCCTGACATCAGTACTGGGAAAAATGGTAGAAACCATCATAAAGAATAAAATTACTCAGCATATAGATAGTCATGACCTAATGGGAGACAGCCAACATGGCTTTGGACAAGGAAGATCTTGTCTTACTAATCTGTTATGTTTTTTTGAAGGAGTGAATAAACAGGTGGACAAAGGTGAGTCGGTTGATATTGTGTATCTGGACTTTCAGAAAGCCTTTGACAAGGTCCCTCATGAGAGACTTTTGGCAAAACTAAAGAGTCATGGGATAGGAGGCAGTGTACTACTGTGGATCAGGAACTGGTTAAAAGATAGAAAGCAGAGGGTAGGGCTAAATGGCCAATTTTCCCAATGGAGAAAGGTGAATAGTGGTGTACCCCAGGGATCTGTGCTGGGTCCGCTGCTTTTTGACATATTCATAAATGACCTGGAAAGTGGAATAACGAGTGAGGTTATCAAATTTGCTGATGACACAAAACTATTTAAAGTTGTTAAAACCCAGGAGGATTGTGGAAAATTGCAAGAGGATCTTGATAAATTGGAAGACTGGGCATCAAAATGGCAGATGAAATTTAATGTGGAGAAGTGCAAGGTTATGCACCTAGGGAAGAACAACCCAAACTATGGTTACACGATGCAAGGTTCCACATTAGGAACCACCACCCAAGAAAAAGATTTAGGCGTCCTTGTGGATACCATGTTAAAACCCTCGGCCCAGTGTGCAGCGGCGGCCAAGAGAGCAAATAGAATGCTAGGTATGATAAGGAAAGGAATGGAAAATAAAACAAAAGATATTATAATGCCTCTATATCGTTCCATGGTGAGACAGCACCTTGAATATTGTGTGCAATTCTGGTCGCCATATCTTAAAAAGGATATAGCAATTTTAGAAAAGGTTCAGAGAAGAGCCACCAAAATGGTAAAGGGGATGGAAGGCTACTCTATGAAGAAAGGCTAAAAAGGTTGGAGCTCTTTAACCTGGAAAAGAGACGGCTGAGGGGAGATATGATAGAAGTCTATAAATTAATGAACGGAGTGGAACGGGTAAACGTAGATCGATTGTTTACCTTATCAGAATATAGAAATACTAGGGGACATGCAATGAAGCTACAGGGTAAAACTATTTAAGACTAATAAAAGAAAATATTTTTTCACTCAACGTGTAATCAAACTCTGGAATTTGTTACCGGAGGATGTAGTAAAGGCTGTTAGTGTAGCTGGGTTTAAAAAAGGTTTGGACAAGTTCCTGGAGGAAAGGTCCATAAACCATTATTAAGAAGGGACCCAGGATATCAATGCTTGAACCAATACAAGCATTGTGGAACCTGTGTCCCTTGGGGAAACTGCTAGGTACGTATGACCTAGATTGGCCACTGTTGGAAACAGAATACTGGGCTTGATGGACCTTGGTCTGACCCAGTATGGCATATCTTATGTTCTTATGTTCTTATGAAGGCTAGCCGGTGGCAACTCTAACGGTATCGGAGGAACCGAGAGTTGCAGATCCGAATTATCGGAACCGAGCCTTTGGTACCGACGGGAGTCGGCACCAAGGCGAGTCGGTACCCAGTCCTCCAGACTGGAGATCGATTCCAGACTCTGCATCGAAGGAAGCGAGTCTATCGATGCACGTCTGGAAGGTACAGACGTCGGTACTAGCATTGGTGCCGGTACAGATACTGGAAGGTCGGTCTGGAGCGTATCCACCGGCCCCGCAGGTACTGAGGACGCCAGGCAACGATCCTTGGTGAGGAATGTTTCACCAAACACCAGTGCCGATGCCGGGGTATCGGTACCGCTTGAAGCGGATACCACCACCGGGCATGGCTCAGGTATGTTCTGTGAGGGGTGAACCTCAGGAAGAACCTGAAACCCCACACAGGCTTTGGAGGCCGAAGACTCCCACCGGGGTTTTGAAGCCAGTGGACTCTCGAGGACAAGGCTATAGGCATCTCTATGCTGTGCATGAGAACTGCCGCTCGAGGACTGGCTAGTCTTAACAGACTGTTTTTGGGTTACCTGATCCTGTGTAGAAGAAGATATGGTCGGTGCCCAGAAACTGGATGGGGACCGCGTGTCGAGGGGAACTCTATGTTGAAAACTTCTTCTCACAAAACTATTGCCCGAGGGCTCCGGAGGAAAATGGTCAGGACCCAAGCAGGTTAGACACCAATTGTGAGTGTCTAAAAATAAAGTTGTACCGCCACAGTTTGTACATTTCTTGGGGAAAGTGGCTGGCGGTTCCATGAAGGAAGATGGAGAGGCCCAGAAGGCCTGAGAAACCGTGAGACACTAAGGAAGAAAAAATATTCCCTAAAAGGGAAAATTTTACAAGAAAAGAAAAAAGAAACACCGGCGGTACCGGTGGCATCGGGGAAAGGCAGCCGCGACCACAAGAAAACTAAAAAATAAAAGAAGACTTTTCTGTGGTGACAGGAGGACGTCCTGCCGGCTCCGCGGAAAAACGAAAACTGAGGAGAGGCAGTTAGGAAGGCAGGAAGGCAGCACGCAGGCGTGTTGGGATGCTTCCAAAGGCTTTCTGATTGGACGCTGGGAAGCGTTCCCGCACGGACTCCGTCGGTACCGACGTACCATATGTGAAGACTCATTCCTGCTTGTTCCTGGAGATAATATTTTCTCTTATTAGTCTTAAATAGGTTACACTGTAGCTTCATTGCAAGTCCCCTAGTCTTTTTATAGTCCGATGACGTAAACAATCGATCTACGTTCACCCGTTCCACTCCATTCATTATTTTAAAGACCTCTAACATATCTCCCCTCAGCCGTCTCTTTTCCAGGTTGAAGAGCCCTAACCTTTTTAGCCTCTCTTCATAGGAGTATCCTTTGAAGAGAGGCTCCTTTACCATTTTGGTGGCTCTTCTCTGTACCTTTTGAAATAATGCTATATCCTTTTTAAGATGTGGTGACCAGAATTGCACACATTATTCAAGGTGCGATCACACCATGGAATAATACAGAGGCATTATAATATCCTTTGTTTTATTTTCCATTCCTTTCCTTATGATACCTAGCATTCTATTTGCTATCTTGGCCACCGCTGCACACTGGGCGGAGGGTTTTAAGATGTTATCCACAATGACGCCTAAATCTTTTTACTGGGTGGTGGTTCCCAATGTGAAACCCTGCATCGTGTAACCATAGTTTGGGTTGTTCTTTCCTAGGTGCATAACTTTGCACTTGTCCACATTAAACTTCAGCTGCCATTTGGCTGCCCAATCTTCCAATTTATCAAGATCCTCTTGAAATTTTCCACAATCCTCTTGGGTTTTAACAACTTTAAATAGTTTTGTGTCATCTGCAAATTTGATAACCTCACTCGTTATTCCCTTTTCCAAGTCATTTATGAATATGTTAAAAAGCAGCGGACCCAGCACAGATCCCTGCCATTCCCTGGGGTACTCCACTATTCACCTTTTTCCATAGCAAAAATTAGCCATTTAGCCCTACCCTCTGCTTTCTATCTTTTAACCAGTTCCTGATCAACACTAGTACACTGCCTCCTATCCCATGAGTTTTAGTTTTGCCAAAAGTCTCTGATGAGGGACCTTGTCAAAGGCTTTCTGAAAGTCCAGATACACTATATGAACCAACTCACCTTTGTCTACCTGTTTATTCACACCTTCAAAAAAACATAACAGATTAGTAAGACAAGACCTTCCTCGTCTAAAGCCATGACCTATCTACATGTTGAGTAATTTTGTTCTTTATGATTGTTTCTACCATTCTTCCCAGTACTGACGTCAGGCTCACTGGTCTGTAGTTTCCCATATCACACCTGGAACCCTTTTTAGAAATTGGCGTTACATTGACGATCCTCCAATCTTCAGGTATTACAGATGATTTTAATGATAGTTCACAGATTACTAATGGCAGGTCTGCAATCTCATATTTCAGTTCTTTCAACACCCTTGGATGTATATCATCTCGTCCAGGTGATTTGCTGCTCTCCAGTTTATCAAATAGTTGTAATACATCTTCCTGATGTATTGATATTTCCTTCAATTCTTCCGCACCTTTAAATACCACTTCAGTCATGGGTAACATCCCTACATCTTCCTCAGTAAAGACTGAAGCAAAGAATTCATTCAGTCTCTCCGCTATAGCCTTGTCCACCTTTACTGCCCCTTTTACCCCTCTATCATCTAATGGTCCAACTGACTCTCACAGGTTTTTTTGCTACGAATGTACTTGAAAAAGTCTTTATTATGTGTTTTTCCTTCCACAGCAAGTTTCTTCTCAAATTCTCTTTTTGCATGCCTTATCAATACCTTGCATTTAATTTGCCAGTGCTTGTGCTGTTTCCAGGTTTCATCATTTGGCTCTTTTTTCCATTTCTTGAAAGATGCTTTTTTTTTTTTTTTTTTTTTTTTAGCAACAGCAGCCTCTATGACCACACCTTTAAACCATGCTGGCAGTTTTTTGGACTTCCTTCCACTTTTCTTAAAGAGTGGAATATAGCTGGTCTGCGCGTCCAAGATAGTATTTTTTTTTAACAACACCCAAGCTTGATGTAAGTCTTTAACCTTTGCAACTGCTCCTTTTAGTTTTTTCTTAACTATTTTCCTCATTTTATCATAGTCTCCCTTTTGAAAGTTAAAAGGTAGTACTGTGGATTTCTTTACCATCTCTCCTCCATTAATTAAATTAAACACATCATGCTATGATAACTATTGCCATGTGGCCCCAACACCCTTATCTCTTGCACCAGATCTGGTGTTCCACTAAGGACTAAGTCCAAAATGGCTTCCCCTCTGGTCAGTTCATGAACCAGCTGCTCCAAGAAGCAATCATTTATTTCATCTAGAGTAAATGGTCTGGCCCCAAACATTTTAAACACCAGTCATGTTTATCGGTGACTGATATCGTACCAAAGTACTTGGTACATTTTTTGAAGCCACTGATGTGTTTTTCCATCGTGGATGAAAAAGATAAGCCTAGGCCAAATTAGGCAGTAGAAACCACTAAAATAAATAAATAAATAAATAAACTGAAGAAAAGAAAAAGAAAATATCAGGGCTGGTATCAGGGAAGGTACCGGTGTCAACAGAAAGGAGGAGCACATTTTTAAAGGGGAAAAAAAAAAAAGACATTTTCCGTCAAGAACAGGAAGAAAACAACCTGTTGGCTCCACAGAAAACAAAAACTGAGAAGACGACTTTGGAAGGCAGATGCGCAGGCATAGTGGAATGCTCCCTAAAGCTTTCCAATTTGCCAATTGGGAGCGTTCCCACGCGGGCTCCAATGGTAGTGACGATACCCGTATGTGAAGACCGCATTCCTGCTTGTTCCTGGAGATCAATTTTGACATAGTAAAAAGAAAAGATATATTGTCCTTATTAAACCTTTTACTCCATCAACCATATCATATGGGTAAACAAATCTATGACTATATTCTAAATTCTAACCACCAAAACAGCATCAAAACAGTCAGGTTTTTCAAATAGTGACGGAAAGCCAAATTGTTCTGTCTTTTCAGGTCAGTCTGCAGTTTATTCCTGATATCAGGGGCTACCCCACTAGATGCACTATACTCAACACAGAAAGATGGAAAAATGATGGCAAATAAAGCGTAGTTACTCACCTGTAACAGGTGATCTCCGGGAACAGCAGGAATTGAGTTTTCACATATAGGTATCGTCAGTACCGACAGACCCCGCGCGGGAACGTTCACCAGCGTCCAATAGGAACGCTTTTGGGAGCATCCCACAGCGCATGCGTGCTGCCTTCCCGCCTCTGTACCTCTCTCACTTCAGTTGAGTTTATAGCTGAGACCAAAGGAGAGAAGTAGAGAAAGAGAGAACTCCTAGGGGAGGTGGGTGGGTTGTGAAGACTAAATTCCTGCTGTTCCCTGAGATCACCTGTTACAGGTGAGTAACTAGGCTATCTCCAGGAACAAGCAGGGGATGTAGTCTTCACATATGGGGACTCCCCAGCTGAAAGATGCCAAGGGGTGACCCCAGCTAGCTGCAAACCCAGATGAGATGGGTCATGCTTCCTCCCATGGACCTTAGGCATCCAAACTGTGGATGGTGGGTAGGAGTCGTATTAGGTATGGAAGAGATGTTGGAGATGTTGGTCAAACAAGGCATCCCGACGGGAGTCCTTGTCTAAGCAATAGTGGGCTGTGAAGGTGTGTACCAAAGCCCAAGTGGCTGCTTTGCAAATGTCATCAATAGAGACAGAACGAAGGTTAGCCGTTGAGGCTGCCATTGCTCTCACATTGTGAGCCGTTACATGGCCTTCGAGAGAAAGTCCCTTACTCTGATATGTATAGGATATGCAATCTGCAATCCAATTTGACAGAGTTCTTTTAGAAATTGGAAGTCCCAAATGACTAGAGTCAAAAGCCACAAAAAGCTGAGAAGATTTTCTATGTGACTTAGTTCTTTGGAGATAAAAGGCTAAGGCTCTTTTACAATCCAGTGTATGAAGATTCCTTTCTGCACTAGAGGCATGAGGCCTAGGGAAGAATATAGGAAGATAAACCAACTGGTTTAAACGGAAAGGCGAAACCACCTTTGGCATAAAGTGAGGATGAGTTCTGAGGACTATTTTATCATGGTGGAACCCTGTATAAGGAGGGTCAGCTACTAACGCCTGTAGTTCACTAATGCATCTTGCAGAAGTGATGGCAATTAGGAAAATAACTTTCCATGAAAGAAACTTTAGGTCTGAAGTGGCTAAAGGTTCAAAGGGCGGTTTCAACAGCTGACCAAGAAAAAGATTCGGATCCCATGGCACCGGTGGTGGTTTAATGGGAGGTTTTGTTAAGAGTAGGCCTCTCATAAATCTTGATACAAGTGGATGAGAGGAAATAGATTGTCCATCGAAAGGTTTATGAAAAGCAGCAATATCACTAAGATGGACTCTCAATGAATTGGTCTTTAGACCAGAAGTTGATAATTGGAGGAGATACTCTAGTAGCGATTCTACAGGTATCAAAAGGGGGTTTAGTCCCTTTTGTGAACACCAGATAGAGAACCTTTTCCAATTAAAAGCATAGGAACGTCTTGTGGAAGTTTTTATGGAAGCCAGACGGATATCCTTTACTTGCTGAGAAAGGTTAATATCCTGGAATTCTAGGCTTACAGTAAACCAGGCCCTGAGATGTAGGGACTGCGGATTGGGATGCAGTAGCATCTGTCCTCCTGAGACAGAAGATCTGGAGCATTTCTCAACTCCAGAGGAGTGGTTTGAGAGAGATGCAGAAGAGGAGGATACCACGTTTGTCGTGGCCAACATGGAGCTATGAGTATCATACGACCTCTGTCTCTCTGAAGTTTGAATAAAGTTTTGGGAATGAGGGGAATGGGTGGGAAGGCATAGAGGAAGTCTTGACCCCAGTGGAGTAGGAAAGCATCTCTTGCCTGAGCCGGGATTCTGGAACAGAATCGGGGAAGTATGACATTCTGTGGACTTGCAAAGAGGTCTATATCAGGTGTTCCCCAGATCTGAAATACTCCAGCAAGTTGGTATGAGTGGAGGGACCACTCGTGTGGCAGCAGTATTCGACCGAGTCTGTCTGCCCATAAGTTTTGAATGCCCAGAAGGTATAACGCAAACAGGTGAATTTGCAACTCTCTGGCGAAGGCCCATAGTCGCAAAGCTTCGTTGCATAGCGACAAAGAGCCTGTTCCACTTTGCTTGTTCACATAGAACATAGCTACCTGATTGTCGGTTTGGACCAGAACTGTTCTGTTGCTGAGATGGGTCTGAAAGACTTGAATAGCATTGAAAATGGCTCTCAGCTCAAGGTGGTTTATGTGAAGGGAAACCTCCTGTGAGGTCCAAAAACCCTGAGTGGAAAGATCGTGCAAGCAGGGTCCCCAGCCCATCTTGGATGCATCTGTTGTTAGGGTGGCCTGGTATAGAGGCTGCTGGAAAGCAGAGCCTACGAGGAGGTTTTCTAGAGACTGCCACCATTGCAGGGACGAAATCAGACATGTGGTGTTTATGATCTTGTCCATTTACTGACCCGAGGCCTGTGACCATTGAGAGGATAGGGTCCACTGGGCTGCTCGCATGTGGAGGCGAGCATAGGGAACCACATGGACAGTAGATGCCATGTGTCCCAGAAGTTGAAGCATCTCTCGAGCAGTAAGGAACGCCTTTCATAGATGCTTGAGATGCCAGTTGTATTACTCGTAGACAGCGTGGCTGTGGCAGGAAAGCTCTTGACTGCCGTGTGTCTAGACGAGCCCCTATGAATTCAAGAGATTTGAGAGGGGTTGAGATGAGATTTTGGGAGGTCTATGACCAGTCCCAAATATTGAAGAAGTCTCATTGCTCGAGAAAGAGCGAAGCTGGCCTCTGGAGCTGTCGATGCACGAATGAGCTGATCGTCTAAGTAAGGGAAGACGAATATTCCCAAAGTCCTCATAAATACTGCTACCACTGCCATGCATTTTGTGAAGACTCTTGGAGCACAGGCCAATCCGAAAGGAAGAACTCTGTACTGGAAGTGTCTTCCTTGGACCAGGAATCGAAGGAACTCCCTGTGATCTGAGTGGATGAGAATATGCGTGTATGCATCTCTTAGATCTAGAGAACATAGTCAGTCTTGACTTTGAAGGTATGGTAGAAGTGTCCCAAGGGAGATCATTTTGAACTTTTCTCGGAACAAATATTTGTTTAATTCTCTGAGGTCTAGTATAAGACTGTGTCCCACTGTCTTCTTTGGAATAAGAAAACAGGGGGAGTAAAACCAGTAAAACCATCATGAATAATCCTAGGCGATCACACAACGCCAATCCTTCTTGAGTTACACTGGCTCCCCATTCAGTCCAGAACCAAATTCAAAGCACTCACCCTCATTCACAAAATCATCTCAAATGAATCCGCTCCCTGCCTCTCCTCGCTCCTATCCAACTCCAATAACAGATCACGCCGCACCATTACCAAAAACATACTATCCATTCCAACATCTAAGAGAAAATGTAACCAAACTATCTGTAATCAGGCATTCTCCCTTTACACTCTATCTATCTGGAATGCCTTACCTCATGAACTAAGGAACTGCCCCAACCACTCTGAATTCCGGAAGAAATTGAAAACTCATCTCTTCCAGGAACACTTCTCCCTACTTACATAGCTCTCCCTAACCTTCTCTATAATTATCCATGTGAATAGTCCCTAAGCTTCCATGTAAAGAGTTATAAGCCTCCACAATGAGTAAGGTTCTTGTTAATTAATTATACTGTGATCTAATGTTACAATGTACTCAGTTGAAATATACTGTCCGTTATGTCCCCTGTAAACCGACTTGACTTGTAGAAAGTTGGTATATAAAAACTGTTAAATAAATAAATAAAATAAATAAATAAAACCCTGTCCCATGTTGGGGTATGGGTATTTCGATTGCTCCTTGAGCGAGAAGTGATGTGACTTCCTGACACAAAAGGTTGGTGGCAGGGGCCTGAGAATTGAACTGTTTTATTATTGTAGCTGGGGGCAAGTGAGAAAATGAAGCATGTACCCCAGGCGTACAATGGACAGAGTCCAATTTTCTGATGCTATTTGTTGCCAACTTTTGGCAAAATAGCATAGTCTTCCTGGAATGGTTAAGGGTTCTGGACCTTTCAGGGGCAGAATGACTAAGTTCTCTAGGTAGAAGTCAAAGACCCTGAGGGGGCTGGGTCTGTTGTGCCGGTTGAGCTCTTTGAGCTTGCGACTTTCTTTGCTGTCTGTTCTGTTGTTGCCCCTTCTGGGGAACATGAAGCGGACAGTGGCTTTGATGGGTGTAAGATGGGTAAGGCTTCTTTTTCTTGCTGAAGGGTTTTTTGAATGTTTTCTTCTTTGCTGGGTTGGCTTTGATAGTCTATTCAAGGTAGTATTTTCAGATTCAAGCTGATTAGCCTTGTCTTGCCAGTCCTTGCCAAAGAGATTTTCTCCTATACAAGGAATGTTTCCCAGCTTTTCTTGCACCCACTGTTCTAAGTCTGATGCTTGAAGCCAAGCAATATGACGTGCTCCTATGGATAATAGCAGAGGTTCTGCTAATACATTCAAAGCAAAGGAAGCACGGTTCATGAATTTAGAGACATTCTGGGCGTGCTAGACCAGAATAAGGTAGTCTGCTCTTTTTTCCTCAGAGACACAAGGGCTAATGAGTTCTAAATCTTTTGTGACTTCTTCCAGGAACATTCCCATATAAAGAATGTAGGAACTGATCCTGGCTGAAAGCATAGAGGATTGAAAGCATCGACGTCCAAGGCATTGAGTGTCCTGGATTCCCGGCCTGGAGGATTAGAAGAATGTGTTTTAGCACTCTTGATTCTTCACATGGCAGATCCCACTACCATCAAATGGTGTGGCAACTGAGATTTTTGAAAACCAGGACAACTTGGCACTCGGTACATAGTGTCAAGGCGTCGGGAATGTAAAGATATGGTTAAAGGAGTTTCCCACATTCTCAACATCAGATCATGTAAGATCTTGTGAATGGGAAGCATAGCTGCCTCCTTGGGAGCCATAGGGTATTGTAGAATTCTTAATTCTTCTGCCCTAGGCTCCTTTTCTGGAATCACAGTGATTGCAAGACCCTTTGCTAATCAAGTATGAAATCCTGGAAGGACATATCTTCTGGAGGAGACATCCTGCGTTGAGGAGAAGGAGTTGAATCCTCTAGTAGGTTCGCTCTGGTACCGGTAGAGTTGTCAGTCATCGGAATCCTCAAAGGCACTTTGTACCAGATGCTCCCGTAACGCATGGTATCGGTACCGCTCGAAGTCGGTACCGAAATGTGTCTGTTCCTGATCCCCGATACCCGAGATAGACTCAAGGCTCGGCATGGGGGGGAAGCAGTCCTGTCGAAGCAGGTACTGTCGGGTACCGGTACTGATGTCAGTACCGATACCTGTTGAACCGTCTGTAGCGGTCTTAGCGATACCGAAGCTGCTAAGAGGGATGCTAGACTGCGTTCAATAGCGAGGATTCTCTTGTCCATCGCTCCTTCCGATGCCTGGGTGTTGGTATCGGTAGAAGCGGCTATGACACCAGAACATAGCACCATAGTTCTGCAGAGGTGGAAGCCTCTGGAACATCCTGGAGCCCCTTAATGCTTTGGAGCCCGAAAACTCCCGCCGGGGCTGTTTTGCCAGTGAATTAGCCTCGAGGATTAGCCAGTGGCATCTCGATACTTTGAAGGAGATTTACCCTTCAAGGACTGGGCAGTCTTAGAAAACTTAAGCTTAGTTATCTGAGATCCATGGGAGGAAGATGAGGGCCCTGGAAGACGTCGATGCAAGTGACATCGCATCCGTGGCAAAAAGGGTAACGAGTTTTGCAGCTCTATTCTGCAGGCCCCTTTTGGTCATCCTTGTGCAGGAGAGACACTCCATTGGACAATGTTCAGGACCTAAACATTTTAGACATCAATCATGGGTGTCGGTGACAGAAATGGTACCGCCACACTTTAAGCATTTTTTGAAACCACTAGCTGGTTTCTCCATGCTTGAAGTGGGCCTAATACCCAAAATGGCGCCTAGCACCAGAAACAGGGGAAAGACCCCTGAAGAAAATACAAGGGTTTTTTTTTTTCGGTTTTTTTTAAAGAAAGAAGAACCACCGGCGGTACCAGTAGGCATCGAATGAAGGCAGACGCAACCACAAAAAAACAAAGAATAAAAGGAAATTTTCTCCGGTGACAGGGTATACGTCCTGTCGGCTCTGCAGAAAATGAACTACTGAAGTGAGAGAGGTACAGCAGCAGGAAGACAGCATGCATGTGCTGTGGGATGCTCCCAAAAGCGCTCGTAGTGGACGCTGGGGAGCGTTCCCATGCGGGCTCCGTTGGTACCGACGATACCCATATGTGAAGACTACATTCCTGCTTGTTCCTGGAGATAGACTATATAAGTCTACCTAGCCCTCCCAGACATATCACATGTTAAGCTCTACAATCCCCTTCTCTCCCCTGAGATCCACTGAACTTGTCCCATGTTCCCTAAATTCATATACAATCCACATATTGGAGTGGAGGAGTGGCCTAGTGGTTGGGGCAAGGTACTTCAGGCTGGAAGGTCGGGGGTTCAAATCCCACCAGAGGACAGCAACCTTGGGCCGGAAGGACTGGGGTTTCTAGTCCCACAGGTGCTCCTTGTGGTCTTGGGCAAGCCACTTAACCCTCCATAGCCCATGTTATCTCCAAGTTATAATGCCCTGTTCAATGTAATTTCAGTTTGTTCAATGTAAACCGCACTGATGCAGAATAGCACGGTATATAAGAGAATGTAAAAAACAAAACAAAAAAAAAACATATCTACTACTTCCATTGCGAGGCTATTCTACACATCCACTCTTATCATAAAGAAAAATGTCCTTAGATTACTCAGTCTATCTCCTTTCTCCTTCATCCTACACCCTTTTACTCTAGAGTTTCCTTTCAATTGAAAGTGGATCTCCTGTGCCTTTATGCTATGGAGGTATTTAAACATTTCCATCACCTCTTCTCTCTTGCTTTTCTTCCAAAGTATGCCTATTGAGTTCTTTAAGTCATTCCCCATATGTTTTATGATAAAGACCACGGACCGCTGCAATAGCCACACTGCATCGACTCCATCCTGTTAATATCTTTTTGAAGGTGCAGTCTCCAGAACTGCATAGTACTCAAAATGAGATCTCACCAAAGGCTTAAACAAAGGCACTGTCATCTCCCTTTTCCTGCTGGCCATTCTTGATATGCATCCAAGCATTCTTCTGGTTTTTGCCATCGCCTTTTCTATTTTTGGCATCCATAAGATCAGATAAGATCATCCCCAGGTTCCAATTTTGTGCACAGATGTACTTTACCTGCTATACTGCTACTTTGGATTTTTGCAGCTTCAATACATGACCCTGCATTTTTTTTTAATAGTGTTAAATCTCAGCTGCCAAATTCTAGACCATTTAAGCTCTGTTAGATCCCTTCATGTTATCCATACCTTAACAAGTATATACCCCATTTCAAGCCAGCCATGATGTAATCCCTACCCTGTCTGTTTTTTTTAGACTACCCACAATGAATTTGTATATGAGATTTAATACACTGCTTCCATTGCATGTAAAGCACAGTTACTTACCTGTAACAGGTGATCTCTGGGAACAGCAGGAATAAGTCTTCACATATGGGTACGTCAGTACCGATGGAGCCTGCGCGGGAACGCTCCCCAGCGTCCAATCAGAAAGCCTTTGGGAGCATCCCACAGCGCCTGCGTGTTGCCTTCCCGCCTTTCCAACTGTCTCTCCTCAGTTGAGTTTCATAGCTGAGACAAAGAGAGAGAGAAAGAGGAAAGGAGGATAGAAAGAGAGATACAACTCCTAGGGGAGGTGGGTGGGTTGTGAAGACTTATTCCTGCTGTTCCCAGAGATCACCTGTTACAGGTAAGTAACTGTGCTATCTCCAGGAACAAGCAGGAATGAGTCTTTACATATGGGGACTCCCTAGCTATAGATGCCAGGGGGAGATCCCATAAAATGCGTATCCGTGGAACAGGACTGCACTTCCCACAAATGGATCTCTGGCATCCCATGAGGGATGGTGGGTAGGAGTTGAAAAGAGAGGAGCTGTAGGAAAAACAGCTAACCTAAGGACTACAGGAGAGGAGTCCATGGTATATATGATAATTACTATTAAAAATATTGAAAGAACAATCACAATATGGACCTTACCTACTGGATTGCAGGAAGTAGAGAGGCTGATGGAGTCTACTAGAGATTCAGTAGAGGAATCCTCAAGGTGACCTCACGGCAGTGAAGGTGAAGGTCCAAATCTGGACTTGGCAGGTGACCCAATTGTCAACTGGGGTAGTATAAGAATGGCAGGTCTTCGGTGGAAAGCTTTATGGGAAAAAGCTGAAAAACTCTTTTAGCTACAGAGTCATTAACATTTAGGAGTAAAAGAGGAAGACTGACCGATTTGGACAACTAGCCCAGTCCTGGAGGGAAGAAGGGGTATGGGAAAAAGCCCGTATTCCCAAGGAGGACAGATGTGTGAAGGGCTGAAACCTCAGAACTACTGAAGATCTACGCTGTCTTTCCTATCTGGTGAGAGATAGGAAAGATATTGAAGCATAATGCTTCAGGGATAGCGAGACCTAAAGTAAAGTGGAAGCTGTCAGTACCACAGTAGTGGTTGTGTGCATAATACCCCCAACATACTGAGGGACAGTATGAACATATGCAAGCCCACTGTCTGGAACCTCTAAGAAGGTAAAAACCTTTATAGCATAGACAGTTAGGGAGATAGTATGTAAATACATATCTACTTATAAGGAACATCTCGACAGATACACACACATATATAGGGGCATAACATATGCACACAAAGCTTACAGACATATGTATCTATAGAAATATATAGAGATATGTACATACATGAATATGTATGTCTGAAGATACATGTCCGCGACTAAGCAGATAGATATATGCCCATAAGAACATTCACAAGAGAGATGTGAAGGAGAAAGATTCATCTAATAGCAAGAAGGTGGAACCTACTTGAGAAGATATAGAGAGAATCTATTCCTCCGGGCTAAGAAGGTGCAGGAATGATATCCAGTGAAATAACCAGGATGGTTGCGTGAAAAAAAAACACCAGAGGATAATATCAGTCTGTAAACAGCAAGTCCTGAGTTTTGTAGAACTCTGACATGGTAAATGGACAGAAAACGCATAGGAGGAGATACCAGGATGACCCACTGGAGGGACACAGGGGTATCATGCGTTACTAGTAGAATATATGCTGTCCATAAAGGAATAGGATACCATGAGGACAAGCTGTAAGGAAAAAAAGAGCATATTCCTGCAGGATTGGAAAACTCTTTGGACATTCACGCAGAAAAGGCTTATATCCTGTATTATAACAGGAGACAACAGGGTGTGGAGAACCCTCACAGTCATGGGAAATGACTGATAAGCCTTTTCCACCATATAGAATAGCCATCAGAGACAAAATCCTATGCTCTCTAGCAAGGGCCCATAGTAGAAAGCTTCTCTGAAGATTGCAGAGAGCATTATGCAGGAGAATTAGGAGATAAAACTGACTGTAGGTCAGCTGTGCTGTCAAATCCAAGACAATGGAGATGGAAAGAAAAGAATATAATGGGAGAAGCCTGAAGTGATTAGGATTATCCAAGATAGATGAAGCACTATCTTGGAATCACTACTAAGGCTAGACAGAAAGTAGTGGAAGACAGACTGGAAACTTGTAGAAAAGTACCAGTAGTTCAATCACTGGAACTCCTGCATGGGCAGCTGCTGAAAGAGACAGCAGAGAGAATCTTTCTGTGTAAAACAGAGAGAACAGACAAAAGGAGAGGAGAAATTCCTGTCCCTGTCTGATGAGCTGCCCAGAGAAAAGAAGGGAATTTATTCAAGGAAAAAAAAACTCTACACTGGAATGAAAGGCTAGAGAAGCCCTGCAGTATGGTACCACTCATTCAGGGGAAACCCTGGATGAGAGGGTAGAGAAAGAGGAGCTGAAGGGTGACTTACCATATGGTAAGTCTGCTGAAGGAAAGAATGTTCATGTTGGGACAGAAAACTATCATGGGATAGTAGTTAACTTCTCTTCTTGGTAGGAAGAAGAGGAGAAATCTGTAACCCATAGACATGAATATCCTGACAGCTCAGCATATCTAGGAGGAAAGAGATGTCCTGAAGAAAGGAAACCACGTATAGAGCTTTAAAAAAAAAAAAACCAGTGAACAAACAACTGCTAAGAAGAAGTTAACTGTAGGTTGCAACCTTCAGGAACCTATGGTTGCTGGGTTTGTTCAGCCTGGCTAGAGTTTGGATTCTTCAGACTAGGACGAGGTGTCCCCTGCTTGGGTACATCTGGATGATGGGCAGGAGAAGAGTGAAACCTTCTTTTCTTAGGGAAAGAAGGTTTGGTAGGACATTTCCTACCTCCTGGGGAAGAAGGCGGCTTAGGATGGTCCCCAGAACCAGGGAAGTCAGTGGAGCAATGAGCAACCTGACGTAAAGCCTCCCTATTGAAGAGATTTCTCCAGTACAAGGAGAATTACCCAGTCTGTGTTGTGCCCATCTGCTCAAGTCTGAAGCCTGGAGCCAGGCTCTACGTCGTGCTCCTGTGGCTATAGCAGAGGTTCTGCTAACAGACTCAAAAGAGTCTAGAGAAGCACGAGAAAGAAAGAAACCAAGAGAGATTCTGGCTATGACTAAGAAGTAAGGAATAGTCTGCAGCCTTGGGCTCTGATAGAAAAGGAGTCAAAAGAGATAATTTCTTTGTGACCTCCTGGAGAGTTAGACTCATATAAAAAATATAAGAGATAATCCTTGTTGCCAGCATAGATGTTTGGAAGGTTTGACGTCCAAAGGCATCAAGTGCTCTAGATGCACGACCTGGCGGATAAGAAGAATGTTTTTTCTTGCTTTTCACCTTCCTCATTGCTGATTCCACTACAATGGAATGATGGGGAAGATGAGTCTTTTGAAACCCTGGAGAGGGGGGCACCTGATACAGAACATCAGTTGCTGTAGAAGGTGAGGAAACCCTTAAAGGTGTTTCCCATATTCTTAGAAGAAGATCCTGCAAAGAATGATGTAAAGGAAGCATTATATTTTCCTTTTCTGCAGGAGAGCCTTGAGTAGGATCACAGCCAGGGATAGGAATAGCAAGGAATGTTGCCATGTCAAGGAGAAATTTCTGAAAAGAAGGATCTCCAATGGGAACTATCCCTGGATAGGCTAAAGATGAAGCAGCAGCCTGGGCACCAGAGGAAGTACTGTTCCGGTGCAGAAAAAGAGCCGCACTAGATGGATACTGGTACTGGCAGTCACGATTTGAGACAGTCAGAACTGCATCGTCCATGCCAGGTATCGACTCCAAACTAGGTATAGAAAGCAGCGATACTGGTGAAAAAAGCATGGAAGTGGCTGGTCCCGATGTTACTGCAGGAACTGACATCGATACCGATACCGGTGGCTGTGCCGGAATCGGAGGCCATAACGCCATCGAAGCAGTCATCGGAGGCTGCTCAAGCGGTACCGAGGCAACCAGAAGCCCTTGGTGAGTATCCTCGGTACTGCGTATCTGGAATCGATAAGGGTCGGTTCCGAGACGCGTCGGTACCCAGTCTTCTAGACTAGATATCGATTCCAGACTCGGCATCGAAGTGAGCGAGTCTATCGATGCATGTCTAGAGGGGACCGACGTCGGTGGTAGTATCGGCGATGCTGTCGATACTGGAAAGACAACATGGGACGTATCGATCGGTCCCGAAGGTACCGAGGACGCCAGATGGCGATCCCTGGTGAAGAGTGAATCAGTCAACACCGGTGCCGATGCCGGGGTATCGGTACTGCTCGAAGCGGATGCCACCACCGAGCATGGCTCAGATACGGGAAAGTCAACCTGGGACGTATCGATCGGTCCCGAAGGTACCGAGGACGCCAGATGGCGATCCCTGGCGAAGAGTGAATCACTCAACACCGGTGCCGATGCCAGGGTATCGGTACCGCTCAAAGCGGATGCCACCACCGAGCATGGCTCAGGTATGTCCTGTGAGGGGTGAGCCCCAGGAACAACCTGAAACCCCTGAAAGGCTTTGGAGACCGAAGTCTCCCGCCGGGGTTTTGAAGCCAATAGGGTCTTGAGGGCAAGGCCGGAGCCGTCATCATGCTTGGCATGAGACCTCCCACTCAAGGATTGGCTAGTCTTAACAGATTGTTTGTGGGTTACCTGATCCTGTAGAGAAGAAAAGGTCGGTGCCCTGACACTGGAAGGGAACTCGGTATCGAGGGAAACTCGAAATGGAAAATTTCTTCTCATAAAATTGTAGCCTAATGGCTCCGGAGGGAAAGGGTCAGGACCCAAACAGGTTAGACACCAGTTATTGGAGTCTAAAAAGAAAACTGTATTACCACAGTTAAGGCACTTCATAGGAGAAGAAGGCTCCATGATGGAGAGGCCTTACAGGCCCAAAAATTTAAGACAGAAACTGAGGGAAGACTCTCCCTGAGTTTGAGAAAAAGAAAAGAAAAAACCCACCGGCGGTACCGGTGGAGGCGGGAAAGCAGCCGCGACCACAAGAAAACAAAGAATTAAAGAATTTTTAAAAAAGAAATTTTCTGCGGTGACAGGAGTACGTCCTGCCGGCTCCGCGGAAAAACGAAAACTGAGGAGAGACAGTTGGAAAGGCGGGAAGGCAGCACGCAGGCGCTGTGGGATGCTCCCAAAGGCTTTCTGATTGGACGCTGGGGAGCGTTCCCGCGCAGGCTCCATCGGTACCGACGTACCCATATGTGAAGACTCATTCCTGCTTGTTCCTGGAGATATCTGTTTGATGCATATTCACTGTGGATATCCTAAAAACCAGACCGGCTAGGGATTACACCAGGACCTGCTTGAGAAACACTGTGGATGGTGCCAAAATCTGCAACAAAGCTTAACAAAGGGGTAAACCTTACCAGACAGCCTTCCCACTTACAAAAATGGTTAGTACCAGATGGAATTCAGATTCCTCCAGTGCACCAATGGTACTATAGCCACCTTCAGAGTGAACACCATTTACCAGTACAGCATAGTTACTCACCTGTAGCAGGTGTTCTCAGTGAACAGTAGGAGTAAGTCTTCACATATGGTAGATGTCACAGAAAGAGCCCCACACAGAACGCTTCCCAGCTTCCAAAGGAAGCTTTTGGGAGGTACACCACGCATGCGCATCAGCCTTCCTGCCTGCCGCAGCGACATCTTCTCCAGTCTAACATAACAGGAGCCAAAAAGGCAACTCCCTGGGGAAATGGGAGGGTTGAAGACTTATTCCTGCTGTAGGCGACTAACTACGCTTTCTCCATGAACAAGTAGGAAATAAATCTTTATGTATGGGATTCCCAAGCTACAGGCTACCAGAATCCAAGGAGAGAACCCAAAAGGGGCAACAAAACTGAAGAAGCCAGAAAGAACAGTAGGGTAGTCCTAACGAAAGACTCACCTGATTCAGCATCCTCAGCAGACAGCGACCTTAGGGGTTTTAGCAGGTAGCTTGGATGGAAAGAAGGACTAGTGGGCAGAAGTTGACTCTAAGACCCAAAGAGATGTCGGAACACAGCCTGACCAAAATTGCTGTCCCGTCAGGAATCCCCATCCAGACAGTCAAGGGCTGCAAAGGTATGAAACTAAGACCACACAGCAGCTTTGCAGATTTCCTCTGCAGAAAGAGGAACGGTTGGCCACTGACGCAGCCATCACATGGACATTGAGGGCCGTGACATGACCCTCCAGGCTCAACCCAGCCTGGGAATAGGTGCGAGCAATGCAGTCCACTAGCCAAAGGGATAGCATGCACTTCGAGACAGCAGCGCCTAGCTTATTGGGGGTCGAAGGAAACAAACAGCTGGGTAAACTAGTGATGTGCCTTTGTGCGCTCCAGATAGAAGGTTAGCACTCACTTGCATCGTCACCTCTCCCCTGTTAGCGTGAGGCCAGGGGAAGAAAGTCTGTAAGACTACAGACTGGTTGAGATGGAAGACAGAAACCACCTTTGGCAGAAAGTGGGGGTGCGGGCGGAGCACCGCCCTGTTATGGTGAAGCCTGATGTACAGAGAGCCTGGAGCTCACTGTGCCAGGCAGACCTTACCGCCACCAGAAAAAGAGGACTCTTCCAGATCAGGAACTTAAGGGTGCACAAGTCCATGGCTCAAATAAGGCCCACATTAGGTGGACAAGTTCCACTTGAGATCCCAAGCCACTGTAGGAGGCTTGAGTGGGGGCTTCAAGAGGAGCAGACCCCTCATGAAACGAGCCACAAGAGACTGAGCAGAGATGGGCTTCCCCCCGGAGAGATGATGCTGCGCCCTTATCGTGCTAAGGTGAACTCACACCAAATTATTTATTTAACAAGTTTTTGTATCCCGCTTTTTCCTTCAATCAAAGCGGTCAATACAGCACAAGTTACACAAAGGCAAGGGAAACAGGAAACTGGGAGTACAAACACAGGGAAATACAGTACATACCTTACATTACATCACATTTAGCTACACAAAGCATACCGGCAACAGAACCAACATAGAGCAGCCATTTCCTCGGGCCCGTGCCTAAGGGCCACGCCAAAGGGCCCTCTGGCGAGGCCCACAAGGTGCGGGCATGCTCCCTGGGTGGCAGTTTAAAGCCGTTGTTCCCGTCAGTTCATTGGTCTTCCCCTGAAGGTGAGGAGGGGCACACAACCACGACCTCTGATGGCTGCCGCTGCTCTTAGATCTCCCATACGCGCTCCTGGGGTGGCAGTTTAAAGTCGTTGTTCCCGCCAATTCATTGGTCTTTCCCCGATGGTGAGGAGGAGCACACAACCACGACATCCGCTGCTCTTAGGTCTCTCTCTGAGGCTGGAGTCAGAAAGGTGCAGAAGGTTCTCTAGCAGTTGGGTCCATGACCCAGGAGAAGGAATCCAACGCCTTGCCCGCACACCAGGCAGAAAACCTCTGCCACTTTAGCGCACAGGCCTTACGTGTAGAGGTTTTGCGTGATAGCACAATGAGAGTAAGCGCCCTCACAGATGTAGCAATCAAGCACAAAGATCAAGTAGCGTGTGGAGGTCACAGATGCTTTATTCAATACAAAACCCTTCGCATTTCGGCAACTGCCTTCTTCAGGGGGTACACATCCTCAAAAGAAATACATGTAATATAATACATAAGTATGAATAACACAGCTAAAAATAGTAAAAATTATATGAAAACTAGAAACAGTAATATGAATGTAATTTAATAAAAATAAAGATAAAAACATAATTGTATAAGATTCTGTTAACTATACACCACACTGATATGAATAGCGCGGTATAGAAGAGACGTTAAATAAATAAATAAATAATGAAAACAAACGTCAGCTAAAAACAATCAAATTAAAAACATAAGGCTTATAATAAAGTAGAATGCCTGGTAACAGCATAATACAAACATCAAATGTAGAGACTCAAATAGGGACATTAAAAAGGAGGAACATTAAAAAGAGAGAGATGAAGAGGACCTAAGTTGTGCCTCATCACACATTTATAGAGCAACTACTCACAAATGGCACACTGTGGAGGTATTGTCTTTACAAAGACACCAATCACTTAAAGCAATACGGCAGTAATGAATCGAACAAACACAATTCAGTTAATGGTGCGTCAATGCCCATTCTATAGAGAAAACATGAGAAGTAGTAATAAACATATTAATGGGGAGGGGGAGGAGGGAAAAATGTGAATGTTACCATCATGGTATATTTTCACAAGGGACAAACAGGGGGTCCGAGCCAGAGAGAGCCGATGGTAAAGGTGTTTGTAATAAGTATACAAGTCATGTGTTATAGCACGAACAGAAAGATGAAATTTGTGTATTTTAGAATCAAGAGCCGGGAGAAGCAACAGCGCGCTTGCATTCACTGTTATCAGTCTAAATCACAATGGAGGCATTGTCAAAAATACAATTGCTTTATTTTTTATTTTTTTTTTAAAGGTGCTTTAAGTAGCTAGTAACAAGCAATTGCATGTATGTGGTTATTTGCATCCACACCACCATTTGTCATGCTATGTTTTTTTATAATATTAAATGCCCACTGCAGCACGCATGCAAATTACTGAACTTTCACCTTTTTGGCACGAAATGGCAGCAAGTTTAAGAGGGCTATCTGCCTGTTGCGTAAGCTTTGCAAGCCGCTGGTTGATTGTACACACATCACAATGTGTCGGTTTTTTGCAGGGTAAGGAAAACTATTGCCTATATGCTGTATCCTTTTACTTCCAACATTTTTTCCCTCCTCCCCCTCCTCACTAATGTTTATTACTCCTTCTCTTGTTTTTGCTATAGAATGGGCATTGACGCACCATTAACTGAACTTTTTTTGTTCGATTCATTACAGCCCTATTGCTTTAAAGTGATTGATGTCTTTGTAAAGACAATACCTTTCATAATACCATTCATAAAACAAATACCATTACCAGTCATAAAACAAATACCGGTACCAATACCATTCATAAAATAAAACAAGTTACATCCAGCAGAGCCATATCCCTCTCAGCACCAGCCCTCTGGAACAATCTCCTGGATGAACTGAGGGAGATAAATGACCTAAAGGACTTCCACAAATCTCTTAAGACCTTCCTATTAAGAGATAACTATGGCCAATCAGACAAAGGACCCAATAACTGAGCATGAACATAATAACAACCTACTTCTAACCTTTTATGTACGTATTGTCCAACATTTTATGTACGTAGTGTCACCCCTATCCAATGTAAACCCAATGTGTGCAACCCACCACTTTGATTGAAGGAGAAAGTGGAATACAAATCTGGATAAATAAATACCTCCACAGTGTGCCATTTGTGAGTATAAGTTTGTGATAAGGCACAACTTAGGTCCTCCTCATCTCTCTTTAGTAATGCTCCTCCTTTTTAATGTCCCTGTTTGACTCTCTACATTTGATATTTGTATTATGCTGTTACCAGGCATTCTACTTTGTTATAAGCCTTATGTTTTTAGTTTGATTGGTTTTAGTTGAGGTTTGTTTCATTATGTTTTTATCTTTATTTTTATTGTTATATTCATATTACTGTTTTAGTTTCTATTTATTTCATATAATTTTGTTTACTTTAACTGTTATTATTTATACTTATTATATTACATAGGGGTTTGTATTGAATAAAGCACTTGTGACCTCCATACGTTACTCGCTCTGAGTTTTGAGGCCTTGCGTGATGCCAAAAGGATGTTGGTAGCACTCTCTGGCAGATTGAGCTCAGAGTTCTACCCGCTCAGTATCCATGTTGTGAGGGTCAACGAGTGTACATTGGGATACAGCAAGGCTCCACCCTCCTGTGAGATGAGGTCCAGGGTGGAGTCCAGATGGAGAGGCGCTCTCTGCAAGAGCTGCAGCAGCAGTGGGAACCATGGCTGCAGAGACCAATAGAGGGAGAAAGGGAACATGGAGCCCTTGTCAGCCTGAAGCTTCAGGAGGGTTTTGGCCACGACTGATACAGCAAGACCTCCCCCAGTGGAGGAGGAAGGCATCCGAGGTTAGGCAATAGCTGGCTGGCCTGCCTCTGAGAGCAGAACCAAGCCACCTGGACATTGTGCAGCATGGTGAAGAGGTCCACTCCTGAACGATCTGGTTCACCACTGCCCTCTTAAGAGTCCACTCGCGTGGCTGAAGCACCCGGCTGAACTGGTCCGCCAGACCACTGAGTTCACCAGGCAGGTAAGTTGCTCGGAGATCCATGCCATGGAACTGAATGCACTTCCACTTGAACAGTCTCCCAACACAGATGGCATGAGCTCGTGCCCCCTTGCTTGTTTACATAGATGCCTATTCACAATAGGACACCCAGCCCTCTGTACGGCCAGGCAGGATCGGGCTATGCAAAGTTAGACCCGATTCTGATCCAACGGCCCCCGCAGGGTGAGAATTGGGTCTAGAGCCTGGACGTGCAAGCCAGGACACGATTCTGCCCGATTGTACGTCCCGGCAACTACCTGGCTAACTCAGCTGGGCTCTTGAATGGAGCCAAAGTACCATGGTGTTCTGTCACCATGGCAACATGGCTCCATTCACGAGCCGTGATTGTCGGGTACCCTGGAGCGACTCCCATTTCCTGCAGCCTGGCCCTGATTTAGCCTTCCAAGGACTAGGTTGGGCTACGGTGAACTCTGAGCCCCTTTATCTGCCTATCCATGTCCCACACCACAGTCTCCCACCATTCAGGGGAACTTATTCCATAGGCCCTGGATGTACAAGGCCAACCACGTAATCAGCCCTGTACACATCCAGAGTCAAGGGCCGCCTTCGTCATGCCCTCGCTCTGCCTCTGGAACGCCCCCTCATCCAGGCTTTCCCATACAAATCTGCTGTTTG
The DNA here is from genome assembly GCA_033557465.1 of Ichthyophis bannanicus. Lineage (NCBI taxonomy): Eukaryota > Metazoa > Chordata > Amphibia > Gymnophiona > Ichthyophiidae > Ichthyophis > Ichthyophis bannanicus. Next base: position 808,738,324 of record CM066032.1, on the reverse strand, counting down.
TAAAGGGAGGTTAGTGACGGGGACGGCAGGGGGACGAATAGCAGAGAGGACAACCATCCACTACTTGCGGAACAGAATGACCCCCATTGAACATTACCACCTGATTGGCCAGGTGTGCTCAGAAGGCGCAGAGGGCATTTGCTATTGCCCAGAACTGAAGAAGATTGATCTGAAACAAGCTCTCCTGCTCTGAACAATAGGCCCTGGGTTGCACAGGTCATCCAGATGCACCCCCCCACCCCGGTCAAGCTTAGACTAGTCTGTCGTGAGAGTCTTGTAGTGGGCGCTGTGAAGTAGAACTGGAGGCCTTTCAGCAGAACCCCTGGCTCAAGCCACCAGTCGAGGGACTGCACCATGAGTGCGGTGACCACGATCCTGTCCTGAAGGTAGCTTGTCGTTTGCTTCCACTGCGTGCTTAAGGTCCACTGGGCCAGCTGCATGAAGAGACAGGCCTGAGGGGTGGTATACACTGTGGCAGCCATGTGACCAAGGACTGTTGTGTGGCACTAGCACTGTACACAGCTGCTTTGATAACTATTATTACCAGTATTAAATCATAGTGGCCTAAAATATAGTAACTATTTACATCTGGTAACAAACTTGCCCCAAATATTAAAAATGCTTCGCACAAACACCATGCTACTAAGAATGTTCTATACATGTATATTATTAACAATAATAACTGATCTAACACTAAGCTTTAGTAGCAAAAACTACATGACAATTCCTATAATACAATCTACTACCCGAAACAATGACCACATTAGACACACTTATCCAAACAACTATCCAAAGATAAATTACAATAGACTAATACAAATAAAACCAACAGAATCAAAACAAATTGTCAAGGAAATTTGCCCCAATAACACAACTTCCCTTTCTTGCATCCTTATTAATGCACGATCGATGAAAAACAACCTATATTTAATTATCTCATTACAGACTTAAATCCAGATATTATGTGTGTTACTGAGACCTGGCTTTCTGAAACTGACTCAGTCTACCTAAATCAACTAAACAGCGAAAACTATGATACAACTTACAAACATAGAACAAAAAAAAAAGGCGGAGGAGTACTGATAAAGACAAGAAAGTTATTAAATGCCAGAACAATTCAATTACATATCTCTAACAATGTGGACACACTCTTAATAAAAATTGGTCTCCTCAGAATTTGCTTGGTTTATAGACCCCCAGACCAAAAAGCAGATAACCTTGATTCACTAATTGAACTCCTCAGTTCATCCACTGATCAAAACCCTATAATTATGCTAGGTGATTTCAACCTCCCTTCTCTGCCAACATCGGATTCTAACCTATTTCTAGATTCCATATCTGACATGGACTTTCATCAAATAATAAACACCACAACCCATATCAAAGGAGGGACACTTGACCTTGTTTTTCTCCCTAATACCCTTTTCAAGCTATTCAACTCAAATTCTTTAGAATGTACACAAATACCTTGGTCTGATCATTCCCTTATCAAATTTAACCTCACATCTTTCACCACTAGTACCAATAACTATACAAAAAGCGAACCAACCACAAAATTTAAAAAATTTAATGAAACAGAATTCCTAGACTAACAATCCCTCACCTCTCACCGTCCTCAATGGACTTGGATGATGCAGTCAAAAACTGGAATGTTACCATAAACAATGCAGCCAAAATTAATCAAAATAATAAAAAGAAAACCTACTCTAAAACAAATAGAACTCCATGGTTCAACAACACGTTAAAACAAATGAAAAGAGAACTAAGAAAACTAGAATTCAAATGGCACAAATCTAAATTAACTATCCACAAAGAAATATACAATAACCATCTAATAAAATACAAGGACACCTTAGACAGTACGAAGAAAAACTACTATGCTACTACCCTATCAAACTCATATAATAGGCCAAGAGAGTTATTTTCCATTGTCCGTAACCTAACTAATAATGCTCCAACCTCTAGCAACGAAATTACGGACATTTCAGTACAAACCTTAGCCAATCACTATCAAAACAAACCAAAAAAAACCTTCAATGCCTCTAGATCCTTTTAACAAACCTCACCAACATTTAGATGAATGGTCCGATTTTCACCCTGTATCTAAAGAATCATTAAAAAATATCATCTCCAATCTCAACACCACTACTTCCTACCTTGATCCATGTCCAGTAACTTGGATAAAAAACACACTTCCAATACTATTATCTTACATTCTTCCCATAGTCAACCTTTCGCTACTTCAAGGCTACTTACCACCGGAACTTAAACATGCACAAATCCGCCCAATACTAAAAAACTGCAAACTCGATAAAACATCCCCAGGTTCATACAGACCCATCTCAAGTATACCATTTTTGGCCAAAATAATTGAAAAAGTTGTACAAATACAGACACAAGAATACTTAAACTTATCCTACCCTCTTGATGAACAACAATATGGATTTCGGCCCCGCCATGGAGTTGAAACACTCCTAACAGTGTTTACTGATGCTCTTTTAAGAGGGATTGACAACCATAAACAAGCTTTCATCCTCCTTTTTATTGATATATCAGCAGCCTTTGATAGCGTACACCATACCATAATGCTTAATAACCTGAGACAAATAGGCATAAACTCTATTGTACATAAATGGTTTACTTCTTATTTAAATAGAACACAAAATGTAAGAATAGGCAATCAAACCTCCACCACATATAAACAAGAAATTGGCTTACCACAAGGCTCAGCGTTATCAGCCCTCCTATTTAATATTTACATAAAACCGGTCTGCAATATCTTTAAAAAATTTGGAGTACACTATCATTTATACGTGGATGACATCATGATGTACATCCCATTCACGATCCCTAATCTACCGCTACAACTCCTATCTGACTGCTTTGATGAAGTCACAAATTGGCTAAAAGCACAAAACCTCCATATAAACCATTCTTAAACTGAAGTTCTGATAGTAACAAAAAATCAATCATATACTATACCAACCCACATAACTCTACAAAACCAAGAAATTAAAATAAAAAACGAAGTTAGATATCTAGGTGTTATTCTAGACACACACCTTACAATGGATACTCACATCAGAAACACCATAAAGAAAATTTATTTCAAGCTCAAAATTCTTAAACAACTACGCCCTCTAGTATTCTTACAAGACTTTATTAATATAAAGGGCCTTTACGATTTACGCTCCCAGAGCATGGAATGCTCTCCCTACCTCTATTCGAAACATCACTTACCTAACCCACTTCAGGAAGGCAATAAAGCAGCACCTGTTCACTACATACTACCCTGAATCTAGCCTTAGTAACCATACATATGGCCCCCCAGACAATCTCTCATTACAAGTAAACAATCAGACTCAGCATGAAAAAGGATAATCAACTGATCGCTCAGAATGTACCCCAGTGTAAATAAGATGTAGATATGTTCTGCCTGAAATCAGGTACCAGTGTGATACAATGTATAGAGTTAAGAATTGTACATAGTTTCCCCCAGTTACTTCCAAGTTGATCTCCCTGTTTATTGTAAATACAACTCAAAGTTCCTTGTGTTGTATAGTTGATGTTAAATGTAAACCGCTCTGATCTAAAATAGAGCGGTATAGAAGAACTGTTAAATAAATAAATAAATAAATAAAAAAAATAATCCAGACCACCATAACTCCTCACCTCGATTTTGCCAACCTAATACTAATAGGTATATCAAAGCAAAACATTAAAAGAATCCAGCTGGCACAAAATGCAGCAGCTAGAATTATAATGAAAGCACATGCACTCCAACATATAACTCCAATACTGGCTTCCCTTCACTGGTTACCAATATAAAGTAGGCTAATATATAAAACAATGATAACAACATTCAAAGCTTTAAATGACATGGCTCCTGCCACACTATGTAAACTACTCAGTAAAGAATCTTCAAAACCCACTCACAGAAAAGGACAATTAAACAAACTAAAGATTCCGAAAGATTTCATAAAAGCAAATAAATTAGCAAATAACAGAGCCTTTTCACATGCAGCCCCAACCATGTGGAATTCCCTCCCAGAGGATCTACGAACTCTATCCGAGATAATGGCATTCCGTAAAAAATTGAAAACCTATTTACCAAGCATTACAACATCAATGATAACCCCTCACTCAATCTAGATAAAGGCTAACTAGTTAAGTGACTGACTCAAATAAAAGCCCACTCACTTAATTAGATAATACACAAAGATGAAAATACATGATGATCCATTCTCTAATGTCCGCATACTTGTAAATAAATGTATATGATTTACTATGTTCTCTATTGACATACACTGTTTAGATAATGCCCACATACCTGTACCTGTACATAGTTTATTCTGTTCTGTATTTGCATACACTGTTTGACTTATACTATGTTTATTGATATAGATGTTTCATGTAAAACAAACCCTGCTTTGTTGATTGTTGTTTACTGTAAACCGCATCTGATCTCTGGAAGATGCGGTATATAAATGAGTGTTAAATAAAATAAATAAATAAATACATTGCCCACCATTTTGAAGAGCCGCTGCATGTGGTCTGCCGGCAGAAAGGCCCATGCATCTGGATCTTCGGGCCCTTTGGTTTACGGTGGCCCTGGCCGGGCTTACCCTGTGCAGGAGTGGTCAGCGTGGGTGTAGCCGGGTACAGCGGGTAGCCACGGTACTGGAGGCCTTTTCTGGGGAAGAAGAGCTTCTTGGTAGGCTGCTTCTTCCAAGACAGCGTAGAGGTCCTGCAAGAGAGACGGGTCCTAGTGACGTACTCCGTCTCAATCTCAGCCATCTTCTCCTCCATCGGCTTACCAAAGAGTTGTTCGCTGAGGCACAGCACGTCCAGCAGCTTCTCCTGTACCCACAGCTCCAAATCCAAATATTGGAGCCAGGCCTGGCGGCGGGCTCCGATGCCTGCGACCGCCACCATAGCTGATATCTCGAAGTCATCATAGGAGGCTCGAGAGATATACTTTGAGCAGATAGCCACTGATTTCAACAGGGTGCAGAACCTGTCGAGAGGCTCACCCTCGAGGTCCGCAGAGAAACCACCAAGTTCTTTCGCCAAGTCGCGGAGGAACATACTAATATATCGTTGGTATGCCTGGATATGACAAGAGTGCATGGAACCTTGCTAGGCCTTGCGACTCAGGGCATCAAGGCTCTTGATTCTCGGCCTGGAGAAACCGATGAATGCTACTTCGGGTTTTTCTGCTTCCTTATGACTGATTCTGCCACCATCAAGGTGTGTGGAAGTTGGGTCTTTCGGAAGCCTGGTCCTTGCTGTACCCTGTACATTGTGTCAAGGCGCTTTTCACAATGGGAACCGAGGCCGGGGCCCTCCCACATGCAGAGCAATAGTCGAGATAGGATCGGCAGCACCGTCACGGTGAGGGATTCCCTAGGCAGGGCCTCGTAATGAAGACTATCTAGTTCTTCAGCGAGAGGGTCCTCCTCGGCCTGAGTGACGAGGTTGAGGGCCCGAGCCATGTCCCGAATGAACACCAGAAAGAAGGTGTCCTCAGGCAGTGAATGCCGCTGGAGACCAGGCGGGAGGGGTCCCGAAGGGAGAGCCCGGTGGGTGCGGGTCTCCGGGGAGGTGTCCCCATCAGATTCCCAGTCCGAGAAGTCGGTCGAGGAGTCCAAGCCAGGCAGTTTGCCCTGTCCGATAGCCAGCAGCCTGGAGCCGGAGGCCCTGGACGATCTCACCCCGTGGAACGGGAGAGCAAGCAAGACCGACATCGAGGACCCCCACGAGGCCCATGGCTCTCGGGAGTTTTCTGGATGGATTTGGGTGTCCCAGATGAGGGACACGTGGTGTCTGGGCGCAGGTCAGCGAAGCTGGCCGTGACCGCCTGCTGAAAAGCAATGAATGCAGAAATGCTGCGTTGGAGCGCCAGCATGAGGGACTCCGATACTAGGCGTGGGGCCCTGGGACGCCAATACTAGGGTTACCAGATCGGGCATCGAGGAGGAGAGGGGGTCCTCACTGGGACACCCTCAGGAGACTGCGCACCTTTCCCGGAGGCCTCCACTTCTCTGCGAGGAACCTTGCGGGGCTGCTCCTTGTCCGACTCTCGGTAACGCTGAAGGGGGCTAAGCAACCGAGCGTGGGAGCGCTCATGCTTGTCGGGGGCCCCAGACAGTGACTTTGAGGCCTCCTCCTTTTTGTGCCGTTCCACCTTGGGGGAACCCTGGTCAGAGTGCTGCCTGGAAAGCGATGCTGCAGGGGGAGAACCCACCAGAGGGGAGATGACTGAGGGTGCCACCGGAGACTCCGAGGCGGCCTTTCGAAAAATGTCTTCAGACTTCTGCTTACGGCTGAGCAGAGCCTTAGAGGACATTTTCTAAGCCGGAGCAAACAGAGCTCTGGGTCATGGTCGGCTCCCACACACCTTAAACAACAGTCATGAGTGTTCTTAAGCGACATGTTCCTAGAGCATCTATCGCATTTTTTAAACCTGATAACCATGAGGACAGAAACGACCCCTGCGAGGTTGAAGACCTATGCGGCCAGTGGTTAAGAAGGAAAAAGGGGCGCAAAGTCCCTAAAGAAAACTTTTGAAAGTTAACCCCGTAAGCTCCGAAAAAGGGGAGGGGGGACGGGTAGACGACCAGTGCACCCAGAAAAGTAATAGGCCTAAGACCGAAAAACGAAACACTTTTTCCGAGGAATAAGGACGTGTGTCCGAAGGGTCTGCGGAAACAGGGAGACTGAGCAAGATGGCATCCTTGGGCGGGTAGAGGACCACGCATGCGTGGCAACAATCCCAAAAGCTTTCTTTGAAAGCTAGGGAATTGCTCCGCGTGGAATCCGTCGGTGCCAAAGTCACCCATAAGTGAGGACGGACTTCTTCCTTGTTCCTGGAGAATTCAGTGTTACTTATTTTTTCTCCATCTTCTATAGACTACTGTTCAACCATTAACACTGTTTTGACATGGTTGGAAGTTTAGGCAAAGTTCTTAAGGCTGCAGGTTAATATCTCAAAAACAAAGGCAAAGTGTTTCAACAGTAAAACAGTTACTGGAATCATTACTATGTGTGTTACCACAATTACATATTAAGACAGAGCCAGTTCGCGTAGTTACTCAGCTGTAACAGGTGTTCTTCAGGAGCAGCAGGAATCAGTCCTCACATATGGGTGACGTCGGCGCCAACTGAGCCCTCGTGCGAAGCATTTCCCCAGCTTTCAAAGAAAGCCTTTGGGAATGCAGCGCCCATGCGCGGTCCCCTTCCGGCCCAAGGGTGCCATCTTGCTCAGTCTGATGACATAGCTAAAAGACAGCAAAAATCAAAATGAAGGGCAGGACTGCAAACTCCAAGGGGAGGAGGGAGGGTTGTGAGGACTGATTCCTGCTGTTCCTGGAGAACACCTGTTAAAGGTGAGTAACTACGCTTTCTCCAGGACCAAGCAGGAAGTCAGTCCTCACATATGGGACTCCCCAGCTCTAGGCTACCGTGAGCCCAGAGCTGAAAAAATGGCTCCCTCTCAAGAGCCTTAGCATTCGTGATAAGAATGGTCTCTGAGAACGCACCCCATACGGTAGGCCAAGACAAAGGGCCGGAGGGTAGGAGTTGCCTAAACCTCAAAGACATTACGGAGTACCGCCTGGCCGAAAACAGTGTCCCGCCGGGACTCTCTCTCCAGGCAGTAATGGTCTGCAAAGGTCTGCAAAGACCAAGTTGCAGCCCGGCAGATGTCTGCCAACGGAACAGAGCGGAGATGAGCTACTGACGCGGCTTTTGCCCTGACACGGTGGGCCGTGACCTGACCCTGCAAGGGGAGGTCGGCTGCCCTGTACGCCCAGGTGATGCAATCTGCTACCCAAATGGACAACATACGCTTGGAGACAGGTAACCTCATCCTATTAGGGTCAAACGAGACAAAGAGCTAAGTAGCCCTTCGATGCTCCCACGTACGTTCTATGTAAAAGGAAAACGCCCTTTTACAGTCCAGGGTATGCAAGACTGTTTCAGCCCGGCTGGCATGCGCCCTGAGAAAAAAGGTCGGAAGAACCACCTCCTGATTGAGGTGGAAAGAGGAGACCACTTTTGGGAGGAACTTGGGATGGGTCCCGTAAGACAACCCTGTTCCTATAGAACCGTGTGTACGGTCTATCAGAAACCAGAGCTTGTAGTTCACTCACACGTCTGGCCGAGGTAAGAGTCACCAGGAAGAGCGCTTTCCAATAGAGGAAATGCAAATGGCAAGTAGCCATCAGCTCAAACAGTGGGCGAGTAAGTTGCTGCAAGACCACGTTCAAATCCCACTCTGTTGCCGGTGGATGAACCGGAGGCTTGAATAGAAGCAGACCTCTGAGAAATCTGGACATCCAGGGGTGAACCGACCGACTGTCCGTCCACCGGTGAGTTCTGCACTGACAAGCACTGAGGTGGACGCAAACAGAGTTAGACTTAAGGCCTAGGTCTGAAAGGTGAAGTAGATACTGCAGTAGTACTGGCACAAGGCAAGAGAAAGGATCTTCATTGTGCTGAGCACACCATACCGTAAACCTACGCCACTTGAGGGCATAGGACTTTCTGGTGGACTGCCTCCTAGAGGCCAAGATCACCTCTTCAACCTCCTTAGGTAGAAGTAAGGGAGCCAGCACTATCCTTTCAGCAGCCAGGCCATCAGATTGAGGGACCTGAGATTGGGGTGCAGAGGGGAGCCCTGCTCTTGAGACAGGAGATCGTGTTGCAGCCACAAAGGGAATGGAGCTTCCACCGCCAACTGCAGAAGAAGTGGAAACCACAGCTGCCTCAGCCATCTGGGTGCTACCAGAATCACCAAGGCCTTGTCCCGGAAGATCTTGAACAGAGTTCGGGCCACCAGGGGCGTGGGAGGAAACGAATACAGGAGGCCCGTAGCCCAAGAGATTAGAAAAGCATCTGCTGCCATCCTCAGGTGATGCGGCTGTCTGGAGCAAAACCTGGGCAGCTGATGGTTTAGTGGACTTGCAAAGAGATTAATGGATGGAAGTCCCCATCGGAGGAAGATCTGCTGGACCACCAATGGATTCAACTGCCATTCGTGGAGCTGGAGAATCCTGCTTAGCTTGTCTGCTAGGAAGTTTTGCTTTGAGAAACATGCCTTGTCTGACTGCAAATGAGCAAAGGTCCAGTGTCTGCTGACATAGGAGCCTAGATCCTGTGCCTCCTTGTTTGTTCACGTAGAACATTGCTACCTGATTGTCCGTCTGAACTAGGACAGACTGTTGAGAGACAGCATGGCAGAAGGTTTGCAGAGCTAAGCGGATTGCTCACAGCTCTAAAAGGTTGATCTGCTGTGTGGCCTCCCGTGGGGACCACAGGTCTTGAGTGCACGTGCCCTGGTAATATGCACCCCAGCCCTTTAAGGATGCATCTGTCGTCAGCACCCTGGTGTGTGCTGGAGCCTGAAAAGGTACACCCCTGAGAAAGTTTGGCAGATGTAGCCACCACTGTAAGGAGTTCAGAAGTCGTCTGGACACCTTTACTCTGTCTCGAAGGTCGCCGGTGGCTTGTGTCCACTGATCTCTGAGGCACCATTGAGCAGCCCGCATGTGCAGACGGGCATTCGGGGTCACATGTACCGTGGATGCCATGTGGCCCAGGAGCTGCAGGTAGTGCCTGGCGGAAACACGAGAACTGCTTTGGAACTGGTTGGCCAAGTCCACAAGTCTGTGGGCCCTGTCCTCGGGCAAATAAGCTCTGGCCTGAAGGGTGTCCAACCTGGCCCCATAAGGTTCTGAGAGGGGAGCAAAGTGGACTTTGCGTAGTTTATGACAAAGCCCAGATGCTGAAGAAGAGACAGTGTGAAGAGTGGCCTGTCGGGCCTCCTGGAGTGACTGGCCCGATTAGCCAGTCGTCCAGGTACGAGAACGTGATAAGGTGGAAAAACACTTTATTCAAACAACCTACAGCCAACCCGACACAGGCCGTGTTTCGTAAACCTTCATCAGGGGTTGATCAGATAGAATACTAAAACATAAAGACATAAAAATGAAATAAAAACATAGTAATAAAACATTGCATAAGAACAGATAACTCACTAGATGGATACTGGTACTGGCAGTCACGATTTGAGGCAGTCAGTACTGCATCGTCCATGCCAGGTATCGATTCCAAACTAGGCATAGAAAGGATCGATGGAGAAAAAAGCATGGAAGTGGCTGGTCTCGATATAACTGCAGGAACCGACATCGATACCGATACCGGCAGCTGTGCCGGAATCGGAGGCGATAACGCCATCGAAGCAGTCATCGGAGGCTGCTCAAGCGGTACCGAGGGAACCAGAAACCCTTGGTAAATTATCCTCAGTACCGCGTATCTGGAATCGACAAGGGTCAGTTCCGACACGCGTCGGTACCCAGTCCTCTAGACTAGATATGGATTCCAGACTCGGCATCGAAGGGAGCGAGTCTATCGATGCATGTCTGGAGGGTACCGACATCGGTGGTGGTATTAGCGATGCTGTCGATACCGGAAAGTCAATCTGGGACGTATCGATCGGTCCCGAAGGTACCGAGGACGCCAGATGACGATCCGTGGCGAAGAGTGAATCACTCAACACCGGTGATGATGCCGGGGTATCGGTACCGCTCGAAGCGGATGCCAACCCCAAGCATGGCTCAGAGTCAGGAAAGTCAATCTGGGGCGTATCGATCGGTCCCGAAGGTACCGAGGACGCCAGATGACGATCCCTGGTGAAGAGTGGATCACTCAACACCGGTGACGATGCCGGGGTATCTGTACCACTCAAAGCGGATGCCACCACCGAGCATGGCTCAGGTATGTTCTGTGAGGGGTGAGCCCCAGGAACAACCTGAAACCCCTGAAATGCTTTGGAGCTCGAAGACTCCCGCCGAGGTTTTAATGCCAATGGGGTCTTGAGGGTAAGGCCGGGGCCATCAGCATGCTTGGCATGAGACGTACCACTCAAGAATTGGCTAGTCTTGACAGACTGTTTGTGGGTTACCTGGTCCTGTAGAGAAGAAATGGCCGGTGCCCTCACCGAGGGAGGGAAAACAGTATCGAGGGAAACTCTAAACAGTGAACTTCTCACAGTATTGTAGCCTGATTGATCAGGGGAAAAAGGGTCAGGACCCAAACAGGTTAGACACCAGTATTTGGAGTCCAAAAAGAAAACTGCGTTTCCACAGTTAAAGCACTTCTTAGGAGAAGGCGGCTCCATGATGGAGAGGCCTTGCAGGCCTAAACAATTTTAAGACAGAAACTGAGGGAAAACTCTCAAAAAGAAGAAAGAAACCCACCGGCGGTACCGGTGGCGGCGGTACCGGTGGCGGCGGGAAAACAGCCGCAACCACAAGGAAACAAGAATAAAAGAATTAAAGAAAAAAGTTTCTGCGGTGACAGGAGGATGTCCTGCCGGCTCCGCGGAAAAAAGAAAACTGAGGAGAGGTGGTTGGAAAGGCGGGAAGGCAGTGCGCAGGCGCGAAGGATGCTCCCAAAAGCTTTCTGATTGGATGCTGGGGAGCATTCCCGTGCAGGCTCCGTCAGTACCAACGTACCCATATGTGAAGACTCATTCCTGCTTGTTCCTGGAGATAAGCTGCCACCACCGCCAGGCATTTGGTGAAAACCCTAGGGGCAGAGGTAAGGCCAAAGGGAAGCACCCTGTACTGAAAGTGGTTTCCTCTCACCACTAATCTGAGATATTGTCTGTGGTCTGGATGGATGAGGATGCGAGTATAAGCATCCTTTAGGTCTAAGGAGCATAAGCCAGTCTCCCTGCTGGAGGTAGGGCAGCAGTATCCCAAGGGTAAGCATCTTGAACTTTTCCCTCTCCAGAAACTTGTTCAGATTTCGCAAGTCTAGGATAGGTCTGAGGCCTTCTGTTCTCTTTTGTACTAGGAAGTACCTGGAGTAGAAGCCTTGCCCTTCCAGGTGGTGTGGCACCGGTTCCACCGCCTATTCCTTTAAAAGACCTACCAACTCCTGAAGGAGGAGGTTTCTGTGTAGAGGGAGTCTTGGAGGCTCCCCTGGATAGTAGGAGGGGGTACCTAGTGGAAATGGAGCATATAGCCCTTTTGGACTATGCTCAGTACCCAGGTATCCCCTGTGATGTCTGGCCACCTGTAGGCGTACAGGGTCAGCCGACCCCCTGTGCTGAGTGGAGCCACCGGCAGAAGAGAGGCTATGCTGTGGGAGTCAAAAACCCCCTCCCTGCTGTGCAGGAGCCGGAGCTGGCAGCTTGGGGGGTTTTCTGCCTACGGGCCCATGCCCCTGCCTCTGCCTCTTGGCCTGCTGGCCCTGTTGGGGAGCTGGAGAGGCCCAATACTGAGGGTAGGTTTTGTAGGCAGCACCCTTCCTCTGGAAAAAGGGCTTCTTTCCTGAGCCCTTCTTTTCGTGAGAAGGGGCAGAAGTCTTTCTGGACAGTCTTGCCCTGGTGAGAGTCTCTGTCTCGATTTCTGCAGCCTTCTCAGTCATGGGCATGCCAAACAGGTTGTGAAGGACAGAAACCGAAAAAGAAGTTCCGGACTCGATACCGGTGTACTGAGCCCAGGCGGGATGGGGAACCGGCATCAAACCGGATAAAGAGACGCGAAAAATCGCAGAAAAAAATCAACTTTTCCCGGGTGATACGAACTAAATCTGTTGGGCTCCGTGGAAAAATTAAGACTGAGCAAGATGGCACCCTTGGGCGGGAAGAGGACCGCGCAGGCACGCTACATTCCCAAAGGCTTTCTTTGAAAGATAGGGAAATGCTCCACACAAGGGCTCCGTTGGCGCCGACGTCACCCATATGTGAGGACTGACTTCCTGCTTGGTCCTGGAGAACTAAAAATTTTAGGGATTTTGAGAGATTCAGATTTTAAGCCATCAAAATATAGAAAGGGTAGAGGACATGTAATGAAGCTACAGTGTAACCTATTTAAGACTAATAGAAATATTTTTTCACTCAACATGTAATCAAACTCTAGAATTAGTTACCAGAGGATGCAGTAAAAGCTGTTAATGTAGCCAGGTTTAAAAAAGGTTTGGACAAGTTCTTGGAGGAAGGGTCCATAAACCATTATTAAAGGGGATCTGGGAAATCCACTGCTTGCCCCAATACGAGCTTTGTGGAGCCTGTGTCTTTTGGGGAAACTGCTAGGTACTTGTGACCTAGATCGGTCACTGTTGGAAACAGGATGCTGGGCTTGATGGACCTTGGTCTGACCCAGTCTGGCATATTTTATGTTCTTAACTTTTGAAGCTTATGTTAGCTCAATTGTCTCAAAACCTTTGTATAGATTACGTCAATTACATAGGCTGAAAGGCTTATCTTCTAAAAAACAATTTTCAACTTATGGTGCAAAATTCCATCTTATCATACTTGGATTATGGACATTTACTATTTTTGAATTGCTCTCAATATCAGATTATACTATTACAACTATGTCAAAACAGCTGCAAGCCTTATCTTTGGCATTTCACAGTATACATCAACAACCACTTTACTTCACATATTACATTGGTTGAAAGTCTCTAACCGGATTAGTTTTCATTTTTTTTATTTTTATATATAGATTTTTTTTTTAATGATTTTGTACCAGAAACCACAGTTACTTACCTGTAACAGGTGATCTCTGGGAACAGCAGGAATAAGTCTTCACATATGGGTATCGTCGGTACCGACGGAGCCTGCGTGGGAACGCTCCCCAGCGTCCAAAAGGAAAGCTTTTGGGAGCATCCCACAGCGCCTGCGCGCTGCCTTCCCGCCTTTCCTAACCGTCTCTCTCCAGTTCGAGTTTTAAAGCTGAAACAAAGAGAGAGTGAGGAAAGGAAAGAAAGATAGAGAGATACAACTCCTAGGGGAGGTGGGAGGGTTGTGAAGACTTATTACTGCTGTTCCCAGAGATCACCTGTTACAAGTAAGTAACTGTGCTATCTCCAGGAAATAGCAGGAATGAGTCTTCACATATGGGGACTCCCCAGCTAGAGATGCCTGGGAGATCACCCAGGTTGTGAGTCCCTGGGAAGGGCTCTAACTCCCCCCATGAATCTCAGGCATCCAGCCAGGGATGGAGGGTAGGAGTTGGTTAGGTATGGAACAGGTGTTTGAGAACAGCCTGACCAAACAAGGCATCCCGGCGGGAGTCCTTGTCCAAGCAGTAATGGGCTGTGAAGGTATGAACCGAGGCCCAGGTGGCCGCTCGACAGATCTGGTCGATGGACACAGAATTTAGATGAGTCATAGAGATTGCCATGGCCCTCACATTGTGAGCTGTGACATGGCCCTCCAGAGAAAGGTTCTTACTCTGGTAGGCGAAAGAAATACACTGAGCAATCCAATTGGACAGAGTTCTCTTAGAGACTAAATGAGAGGGATCAAAAGCAACAAGGAGTTGAGAGGACTTTCTATGTTGCTGTGTCCTCTGTAAGTAAAAAGCAAGAGCTCTTTTACAATCCAGGGTATGAAGATTCATCTCTGCACTTGAAGCATGAGGTACTGGAAAAAAGAAAGGTAAATAAACCTCTTGGTTCAGATGAAAAGGTGAGACCACTTTAGGCATAAAGTGTGGATTAGTCCTGAGGACTACCTTGTCATGATGGAACCTTGTATAAGGAGGATCAGCCACCAAGGCTTGCAGCTCACTGATGCGGCGGGCTGAAGTGACTGCAATGAGAAAAATAACCTTCCAGGAAAGGAATTTCAAGGAGGTAGTGGCTAAGGGTTCAAAGGGTGGCTGCATAAGCTGGCCAAGAACCAGATTCAAATCCCATGCCACTGGAGGTGGTCTGATGGGAGGTTTAGTCAAAAGAAGGCCTCTCATGAATCTTGCTATAAGAGGATGAGAGGAAATACGATGTCCATTGAGAGGTTTAAGGGATGCTGCAATAGCACTCAAATGGACTCTTACTGAATTTGTTTTAAGGCCTGCATGGGATAAATGCAGCAAATATTCTAGTAAAGAATTCAGAGGTATTGCAAGAGGGTTAAGACCCTTCTCTACACACCAAATTGTAATCCTTTTCCATTTAAAAGCATAGGAACGTCTGGTGGAAGGCTTTCTGGAAGCATGAAGGATATTCTTCACTTGCTGAGAAAGAAGCAAATCTTGAAGGTCTAGGCCTTCAGCAACCAGGCTCTGAGGTGAAGAGACTGGGGATTTGGGTGCCACAACGTTCCCTCCTCCTGGGAAAGAAGGTCTGGAGCAGATCCCAAGTCCAGGGAGGGAGCTTGAGAGAGATGCAGAAGTAGAGGGTACCACACTTGGGGTGGCCAATGTGGTGCTATGAGGATCATAGACCCCTTGTCTCTCTGAAGTTTGAAGAGTGTCTTGGGAATTAGGGGAATGGGTGGAAAGGCATAGAGGAAGTCTTGCCCCCAATGGAGGAGGAAAGCATCCCTGGCCTGAACTCCCTGACACGGAATTCTGGAACAGAACCGGGGAGGTTTGGCATTCCACAAATTGCAAACAAGTCTAGGTCTGGGGTTCCCCAAATGCGAAAGATACTGGCTATCTGGTCCACATGGAGGGACCATTCGTGTGGAAGTAGAACTCGACTGAGTCTGTCTGCCCAAGAGTTTTGAACCCCTGGAAGATACACTGCCATGAGATGAATTTGATGCTCTCTGGCGAAGGCCCACAATCTCAGAGCTTCGTTGCAAAGCGACAGAGAGCCAGTCCCACCCTGCTTGTTCACAAAGAACAAGGCTACTTGGTTGTCCGTGTGGATGAGGACTGTCTTGCAGATGAGCAGGGTGTGGAAGACTCTGAGAGCTAGAAAGATTGCTCTGAGCTCTAAGAGGTTGATATGTAGAGATGTCTCTTCTAGAGACCAGATGCCCTGAGTGGAGAGATCTTGAAAATGAGCTCCCCAACCTCTTGGAGAGGCATCTGTTGTAAGGGTTACTTGGGGTAACACCTGTTCGAAGGGGGACCCCAACAACAGATTTTGAGTGGACTTCCACCAGTGGAGGGACCAAAAGAGGCGACTGGAGGTTGCTATTTTGTCTGACAGGCAACCTGATGCCTGGGTCCATTGGGTGGATAGAGTCCACTGAGCTGCCCTCATGTGAAGGCGAGCGTAAGGAACCACATGCACAGTGGAGGCCATGGGGCCTAACAGTTGTAACATCTCTCGAGAAGTTAAATGGGATTTTAACTGAATTTGTGAGGCTAACTGCACCAAGCGTAGGCAACGGGCCTGGGGAAGATAGGCCCTTGCAGTTGTGGTATCCAGCAAGGCCCCTATGAACTCTAGAGACTGAGTAGGGGTGAGATGGGATTTTGGAAAGTTTATTACAAGCCCCAGATACTGAAGGATACGGCTTGTGCAGGTTAGAGAAATTTGGGCCTCTGACTGGGATGGAGCTCAGATGAGCCAGTCGTCCAGATATGGGAATACGAATATCCCTAGAGTGCATAGAAATGCAGCCACTACTGCCATGCATTTTGTGAACACCCTTGGAGCAGAGGCCAGACCGAAAGGGAGCACTCTGTATTGACAGTACTTACCTTGATAAAGGAACCGAAGGAACCTTCTGTGTGTTGGATGGATGAGGACATGGGTGTATGCATCCTTGAGGTCTAGAGAGCAAAGCCAATCCTGACTCTGAAGGTATGGAAGGAGAGTACCAAGAGAAATCATCTTGAATTTCTCCTTGCATAGAAACTTGTTCAATTCTCTGAGATCTAAAATGGGTCTGTAGCCCCCTGTTTTCTTTGGGATAAGAAAGTAGGGGGAGTAGAACCTTGAGCCCTGTTGAAGAAGGGGTACTTCTTTTATTGCCCCTTGGGCAAGAAGGGTAGTGATCTCCTGACCCAGAAGGTCGAGGAGAGATATCTGGGAATTGAACTGTCTCACCATGGTGTGAGGAGGAAGATTTAAGAAATGAAGCTTGTACCCCTCCCTTATGATGGAGAGGGTCCATTGCTCTGCTGTGATTTGTTCCCATCTGGGAGCAAAGTAAGCCAACCTTCCTGGAATGGTGAGAGGTTCTGGATGTTCTAGAGCCAGAAAGGCTAAGCTCTCTAGTTGTAAGTCAAAGGCCCTGAGGAGGTTGAGGCTGTTGGGCTGTAGCAGTCCTAGCAGCCTTAGGCTTGGCCTGTTTTGGTTGTTGCTGTCTCTTTGTAGCAAAACGACCTGCAGAAGATGACTGCTGACCATAAGCAGAATAATATTTCCCTTTTTTGGGGAAAAAAACCCTTTTTGAACAACCTTTTCTTAAAAGGAGCAGAAGTAGACCTTGAAAGTCTATCTAAAGCAGAATTTTCAGCATCCATTTGGGTGGCCTTTGCTTGCCAATCTTTGCCAAAAGGATTTTCACCTGTACAAGGAAGATTTCCTAGTCCATCTTGAACCCAAGGTTCCAAACCAGAAGCTTGTAACCAAGCAACTCTGCGTGCACCTATAGCAATGGCCGAGGCTCTGCTGGCACCTTCAAAAGAGTCAAAGGCTGCACGGTTGGAGAACTTGGAAATATCCTGGGCATGTTTGAGCCAGGTGAGGAATTCTTCCCTTTTATCTTCTGGAATAAAAGGAGATAAAGTTTGCAGGTGATCTGTAACTTCCTTTAGAAACATCCCCATAGGAGTTGATTCTGGCAACAAGCATACTAGCCTGGAAAATTCTTCTGCCAAAGGCATCTAAGGTTCTGCATTCCCTTCCTGGAGGAGCAGAAGAGTGCCTCTTTGTACTCTTTATCTTCTTCATAGCAGACTCCACCACAATGGAGTGGTGAGGAAGCTGAGTTTTATGGAAGCCAGGACAAGGAGGAACACGATACATGGTGTCCAACCTGCGAGAATGAGGGGAAGTGGTGAGAGGAGTCTCCCATATGCCCAACATGTGATCATAAAGAATCTCATGTATTGGTAAAGTGGTTGCCTCTTTAGGAGCCTTAGGATATTGTAAAATATCTAATTTTTTGGCTCTAGGCTCTGTCTCAGGGGCCACTGAGATGGAGAGGCCCCTGGCCACTTCCCTAATGAAGTCTTGAAAAGACAAGTCTTCTGGAGAAGACATTCTCCTTTTTGGAGAAGAGGGCTCCTGAGGATGAATCACCGATGCTTCAACAGAGACCTCTGACTCATCAGAGTCTTCAGAGGAATCGAAGTATCGTCTGTCTGGATGC
Source organism: Ichthyophis bannanicus (assembly GCA_033557465.1). Classification (NCBI taxonomy): domain Eukaryota; kingdom Metazoa; phylum Chordata; class Amphibia; order Gymnophiona; family Ichthyophiidae; genus Ichthyophis; species Ichthyophis bannanicus. The sequence continues at coordinate 808,720,248 of CM066032.1, read as the reverse complement.
TCCTGCAGAGCCCAATACGCGTACCGGGTGGTATCGACATTGGGAGTGATCAGTACCGATTCGGTACCGATGGGCATCACAGAACAGTGTACCGCTGCAGTCGACACCGAAGCGGATGTTGATGCAATCGGTACCGGCACCGGAACCGATGTCGGAACCGATGTCGGCACCGGTGCCGGAGTCAGTACCAGCAACGGAGTTTGTTGCGGTACCGAAGGCGTCGCAGCTTGTATGAATGCCGTGATGGCACGCTGCATGGTCAGGATATTCTGTTCCATTGACGCAACCAATGTCTGGATGTCGGTACCAGTGGGAACCACCGGTACCCCAGAACATGGCAACAGGTGATCGGTCGAGGCCGAGCCATCGATGTCAACCTGTGACCCCATAAAGCTTTGGAAGCCGGAGCCTCCCGCCGGGTAATTTTGCTGGTGCGGATTCCTCGAGGGCAAGCCCGGAGGCATCTCGATACTTAGAGGGAGATCTACCCTTCGAGGACCGGCTGGATTTAAGTTTGGTTACCTGAGATCCATGTGAGGAAGAAGCAGACCTGGAAGACATCGATGCAACCGAAGCTGCATCCGAGGGAAACAGGGTACTGAGCTTAGCTGCTCGATTCTGTAGACCTCTTTTAGACATCATGGAGCAGGACTCACAATCCGCAATGGAGTGGTCAGGACCTAAACATTTTAGACACCATTCATGGCTGTCTGTGACAGAAATAGTGCCGCTGCACTTCGTGCATTTTTTAAACCCAGAGGTGGGCTTTTCCATGAGGCAAAATTTCCTAGGCCTAAGGCCAAAGAAGAAAATGCAGTGAAGTGAGAAAAACGGTAGGTTTCTTTTTTTGTTTTTTTGTTTTTTTAGAATAAAGAAAGAAAAGACCGGCGGTACCGGTCCAGCGTCGAGAAGGCAGACGCGCAACCAAAGAAATAAAATAAAATAAAGAAATTCTTCAGCGGTGACAGGAACATGACCTGCTGGCTTCGCGGAAAAGAAGAACTGGAGAGAGGCGGTTAGGAAAGGCGGGAAGGCAGCGCGCAGGCGCTGTGGGATGCTCCCAAAAGCTTTCCTTTTGGACGCTGGGGAGCGATCCCGCGCAGGCTCCGTCGGTACCGACGATACCCATATGTGAAGACTCATTCCTGCTTGTTCCTGGAGATAGCACAGTTACTTACCTGTAACAGGTGATCTCTGGGAACAGCAGGAATTAGTCCTCACATATGGGTACGTCGGTACCGACGGAGCCCGAACGGGAAAGCTCCCCAGCTTCCCAGAAGGAAAGCTTTTCGGGCCTCCCACTGCGCATGCGCGCTGCCTTCCCGCCTTCCTGACCAACACTCCTCAGTTCGAGTTTATAGCTGAGACAATAGAGAGAGGAAAGGAAGAGAGAGAGAGATACAACTCCTAGGGGAGGTGGGTGGGTTGTGAGGACTAATTCCTGCTGTTCCCAGAGATCACCTGTTTACAGGTAAGTAACTGTGCTATCTCCAGGAACAAGCAGGAATAAGTCCTCACATATGGGGACTCCCTAGCTAAGATGCCCGGGAGATCCCCTAAAGGGTATGAGACCCTGAAAGGTTCTTCATCTTCCTATGGATCTCAGGCATCCATTCAGGGAAGGTGGGCTGGAGTTGTTCAAGAATGGAACAGGTGTCTGAGGACAGCCTGACCAAACAAGGCATCCCGGCGGGAGTCCTTGTCCAAACAGTAATGGGCTGTAAAGGTATGAACCGAGGCCCAGGTGGCTGCTCGACAGATCTGGTCAATGGACACAGAGTTTAGATGAGCCATAGAGGTGGCCATGGCCCTCACGTTGTGAGCGGTGACATGGCCCTCCAGAGAAAGGTTCTTACTCTGGTAAGCAAAAGAGATACACTGAGCAATCCAATTGGAGAGTGTTCTTTTGGAGACTGGAAGTCCTAAATGAGAAGGATCAAAAGCAACAAAAAGCTGAGAAGACTTTCGATGTTGCTGTGTCCTGTGGAGGTAAAAGGCAAGAGCTCTTTTACAGTCTAGAGTATGAAGGTTCCTCTCTGCATTGGATGCATGAGGAGCTGGAAAAAAGACAGGTAAATAAACCTCTTGATTAAGATGAAAAGGTGAGACCACTTTAGGCATAAAGTGAGGATTTGTCCTAAGGACTACCTTATCATGATGGAACCTTGTGTAAGGTGGATTAGCCACTAAGGCCTGCAGTTCACTGATGCGGCGAGCTGAAGTGACTGCAATCAGGAAAATAACCTTCCAGGAAAGAAATTTCAAGGAGGTAGTGGCTAAGGGTTCAAAAGGTGGCTTCATAAGCTGACCAGGAACCAAGTTTAAGTCCCATGCCACCGGAGGAGGTCGAATGGGAGGTTTAAAGTTAAGCCTCTCATGAATCTTGCAATAAGAGGATGAGAGGAAACAGGTTGTCCATTGATGGGCTTAAGTGATGCCGCAATAGCACTCAAATGGACTCTTACTGAATTCGTTGAGTCCTGCATTGGAAAGATGCAGGAGATATTCCAAAAGAGAATTCAATGGGCGTGCCAGAGGGTTAAGACCCTTTTGAGCACACCAAATGGAAAATCTTTTCCATTTAAAAGCGTAAGAAGGCCTAGTGGAAGGTTTCCTAGAGGCATGTAGGATATCCTTCACTTGCTGCGAAAGATGGAAGTGTTGAAGGTCTAGGCCTTCAGTAACCAAGATCTGAGGTGAAGGGACTTGGGGTTTGGGTGCCACAAAGTCCCCTCCTCTTGAGACAGAAGGTCTGGAGCCGCTCCCAAGTCCAGGGAGGGGGCTTGGGAGAGATGCAGAAGTAGAGGGTACCACACTTGGCGTGGCCAGCGTGGAGCTATGAGGATCATGGACCCTTGATCCCTTTGAAGTTTGAACAGAGTCTTGGGAATCAAAGGAATGGGTGGAAAGGCATACAGGAAACCCTGACCCCAATGCAGGAGGAAGGCATCCTTGTTCTGAACTCCCTGACACGGAATTCTGGAACAGAACCGGGGAAGTTTGGCATTCCACGGACTTGCAAAGAGGTCTATGTCCGGGGTTCCCCATTTCTGGAAGATTCTGAGTACCTGATCCATGTGCAGGGACCATTCGTGTGGAAGCAGAACTCGACTGAGTCTGTCTGCCCAAGAGTTTTGGATTCCTGGAAGATATACTGCCAGGAGATGGATTTGATGCTCTCTGGCGAAGGCCCATAATCTTAGAGCTTCGTTGCAAAGTGACAGAGAGCCAGTCCCTCCTTGTTTGTTTATGTAAAACATGGCTACTTGATTGTCCGTGTGAATAAGGACTGTCATGTTGCTGAGGAGGGTATGAAAAACTTTGAGAGCTAGAAAGATTGCTCGAAGTTCCAAGTGGTTGATATGAAGGGTGGTCTCCTGTGGAGACCAAGTGCCCTGAGTGGAGAGATCTTGGAGATGAGCCCCCCAACCTGTTTGGGAGGCATCTGTTGTGAGGGTTGCTTGGGGCAACAATGGTTGAAAGGGGGCCCCCAACAACAGATTTTGAGTGGATATCCACCATTGGAGAGACGAAAAGAGACAATTGGAGTTTGCTATTTGGTCTGAGAGAGCTCCTGATGCTTGAGTCCACTGTGTGGATAAAGTCCATTGAGCTGCTCTCATATGTAGGCGAGCATAAGGCACCACATGCACTGTGGAGGCCATGTGGCCTAATAGTTGTAGCATCTCTCTGGCAGTCAAGTGGCTTCTGGACTGAGTCTGAGAGGCTAAGTGCACTAGACGTTGGCAACGGGCCTGAGGTAGATAGGCCCTTGCGGTGGTGGTATCCAACCAGGCTCCTATGAATTCTAGGGATTGAGTAGGGGTGAGTTGGGACTTTGGCAGATTCATCACAAGTCCCAGATACTGTAGAATTCGCCTGGTGCGATCCAGGGAAGTCTGAGCCTCGGAATGAGACGGAGCTCGGATGAGCCAGTCGTCCAGGTATGGGAAGACAAAAATTCCCAGGGTGCGTAGGAATGCAGCTACTATTGCCATGCATTTGGTAAATACCCTTGGAGCAGAGGCTAGACCGAAGGGAAGTACTCTGTATTGGAAGTGTTTTCCCTGGAACAGAAACCGTAGGAATTTTCTGTGGGATGGATGGATGAGTATATGTGTGTACGCATCCTTGAGATCTAGAGAACAAAGCCAGTCCTGACTCTGTAGGTTGTGATAAGGAAGCTTATCATAGCTCAGGAAGGAGCTATAGTAAAGGTGAAGTGACTCTGAACAAGCAACCTGTCAGTTCTGGTAGAAATAAGAAAACAGAATTTTTCTTTCTATAAAAGACTACCAGTCCCAGAATGCACCAGGTTTCCAACAGCCATTAGAGGAGCTGAAGTGGGGAAACGTGTGTTCAATCAAGAGGGCTATGAGGTAATCCCCAAGCACTCATCTCAAAGGGCAGGGCCCGATTCAGCACAGCTGCGCTGTGCTAGGGTGGAGCACTCATCAAAGCAGAATAAAGGTAGAGTTTATTCTACAGAGAATTATCCTCATCCTCAGGATCTTGATCATCTTGGACAGCTTCATCATCTGGAGGATCTTCAGAAGCAGAAGCCAAACCGGACGGACAGAGAGGGCAAGAAACCCTTTGGAAGAAAGAAGAGAAAAGCCTTTGGGAGGTCTAAAGGAGTCCAGAGCAGTACGTATACTGGAAGGCATTCCAAGGGCCAGCATACACCATTGGACTGGAGAAAGCCAGAGGAATGGTGCTGCAGGGCTAGGAATCTGCAGACGGTACCTGTGAGGGAGACGGCTGCACGTGGAAGGGACCCTAGGACCCGTGCCAGAAGGTACGTGAAGAGAGATCCAGTGTCCAGGGATCTGGATTGGAAGGCTGGACATAAGAACTGGACTACATACTGGCCAGGCTATATAGAGAGGAACTCTAACAGCAATGGAAGCTCAGGTATGATCTATGCCCTAGCTATAACCTTGAAAGACAGCGGGGAAACAAGTATTCTCCTGAGAGTGCTACATTGAGAAATTCCTCTGTGCCAATCCATGATATTGAACCCATGATTGTTGAAGAAGGGGGAGCGGTCTTAGATACAGGCTGTGAATATATGGATTGCTCTCTGTCTAAACTCCTTTGGTAATTTACTGTTACAAAGTACAGCAACCATCACAAAGAAATACAAACTTGTTCTTTAATCTACTCAGAAAAGCTCCTGAGTAGGATTTTGGGCCACGCAGTAGAAAGCAAGCCAGCTAAGGGGTTTCAGCTGGATAACTGCTAGCAATTGAGCCTTACCTAATTGCTTGTGAGCTCTGAGGAAATCACATATGAATCTATGTGTGAAGATATAAGAAGTTAACCTGAAAAGAACAGTTTTTCCCTTCTTTGTGGGTTTTGCTTGTTGTTTGAAACACTGCTAAGAAAATATTAGCTAAAGCCTACAGAAAAGACCAGTTTGTTACCAACCAGGTCTTTATTCTTTTGCTTTGATTGCCTGAGAAGTTCAACTGTTGTTTTCCTGATTTTGTTTTTCCAAGTTTAACACTGAAAGCAAGTATCCTGTTTTATGTGCTACCAAGCATATCTGTGTTGGGAGAAATAACCCCATAAATAAATATCTTATTGGCTTTACACTCAAGCACAACTAATTATTGTGAGCAGCTGTGTCTGGTGTGAATGGACTGCATTTCCCACAATCCCTTGCAAATCATATTGATATATGCACTTGCCAAGACTGTGAACATTCTCACCCAGGCAGCCGTCTGACAAGGTATGGAAGGAGAGTGCCTAGAGAAAGCATCTTGAATTTCTCCCTGTATAGAAATTTGTTCAATTCTCTGAGATCCAAAATGGGTCTGTACCCCCCCTGTTTTCTTGGGAATGAGAAAATAAGGGGAGTAAAAACCTGATCCTTGTTGAGGAACAGGAACCTCTTCTATTGCTTTTTGGGCGAGAAGAGTGGTCACCTCCTGACCCAACAGGTCTAGGAGAGATGTGGGAGAATTGAAACTTCTCACCATGGTATGGGGAGGAAGGTTGGAGAAATGTAGTTTGTAGCCCTCTCTGATGATAGAGAGGGTCCATTGCTCTGATGTGATTTGCTCCCATCTGGGAGCAAAATGAGTTAACCTTCCTGGAATGGTGAGAGGTTCTGGATGTTTTAGAGCCAGAAAGGTTAAGTTCTCTAGTTTTAAGTCAAAAACCCTGAGGGGGTTGGGACTGTTGGGCTGTAGCAGCCCCTGCAGGTTTTGCCCTGGCCTGATTAGGCTGCTGACGCTTAGGAGCAAAGCGAGCTACAGAAGATTGTTGGCCAGTATTTGTGCCAAATCTGGCCTTCTTGTAGAAAGGCTTTTTGAAAGATTTCTTCTTGACAGGGGTAGAGGTAGACTTAGAAAGTCTATCTAAAGCAGCATTTTCTGCATCCATTTGAGTGGCTTTGATTTGCCACTCCTTACCAAACAGATTCTCACCCGTACAGGGCAAATTTCCCAACCCATCCTGGACCCAGGGTTCAAGGTTAGAGGCCTGGAGCCAAGCAATTCTGCGAGCCGCTATGGCAATACCTGAGGCTCTGCTAGCACCTTCAAAGGAGTCAAAGGCTGCTCTGTTGGAGAACTTTGAAATATCTTGGGTATGCTTCAGCAGAAGAAGGAACTCCTCCTTTCTATCCTCTGGGATAAAGGGGAGAAAATGGCGTATTTTTAATGCAATTTCCTTCAGAAACATGCCCATATAGAGGCTGTATGAGTTGATTCTGCCAATAAGCATACTTGCTTGGAAGATTTTTCTTCCAAAAGCATCCAGAGTCCTACATTCTCTTCCTGGGGGAGTAGAAGAGTGTCTTTTAGTACTCTTGATCCTTTTCATAGCTGACTGCACCACAATGGAGTGGTGCGGGAGCTGAGTTTTTTGAAACCCAGGAAAAGGGGGGACACGATACATGGTGTCCAGACGACGAGAATGAGGAGATAGGGTGAGAGGAGTCTCCCATAAGTCCATCATGTGATCTTGAAGAATTTCATGGATGGGCAGGGTGACTGCCTCTTTGGGAACCTTAGAGTATCCTAAAATGTCTAACTTTTTTGCTCTAGGTTCTTTTTCAGAGGATACAGAAATAGAAAGACCTTTAGCTACTTCAATGATGAAGTCTTGAAAGGATAAATCCTCTGGAGGAGACATTCTCCTCTTTGGAGAAGAGGGCTCCTCAGGTAGAGTAAGGGATAATTCAGCAGAGTCATCTGATGAATCAGGATCATCAGAAGACTCAAAGTATCGTCTGTTTGCTTCCAGGGATCGATAAGCGTATCGACATCGGGGGTACCCGGAACCGGATCGGTATCGGGAAAAACCCCGGAACCGGGAACCAGAATCGGTATCCTGGTCGATGTGGAAGGCATGGGTACCGGTATCGGTTGTGGTACCGGAACCAGAGTCGGTACCGCACCCTGGCGTCGCAGCCTTAATAAAAGCCAAAATGGCCTGCTGCATGGATTGAACTATATGATCCATGGACGCCACGACTGTCTGGATGTCGGTACCGGATGATTGAGCCGGTACCACAGAACAGTCTAACAGGTGATCGGTCGAGGCCGTGCCATCGATGTCAACCTGTAACCCCATAGGAGGAGCTTTGGAAGCCGGAGCTTCCCGCCGGGGTTGTTTGGCTGGGGCAGGGTCCTCAGGGTCAAGCCCAGGGGTATCTCGATACTTAGAGGGAGATTTTCCCTTTGAGGACCTGCCAGAGGAATGTTTGGTTACCTGAGATCCATCAGGAGAGGAAGACCTGGAAGATGTCGATGCTGGAGTATCTGTAGAAAACAGCATGTGAAACTTGGCTGCCCGGTTCTGTAAGCCACGTTTAGACATCAAAGAACAGGATGGGCAATCCGGAATGTAATGGTCAGGCCCCAAACATTTAAGACACCATTCATGGGTGTCTGTGACTGAAATAGTACCGCTGCACTTGGTGCATTTTTTAAACCCAGAGGCTTGTTTCTCCATGAGGGAGAATTAGTGAAGGCCTAAAGGCCTCACAGAACTAACACACCAAGTGAGGGGAAAAAAAAGATTTTTTTTTTTTTTTTTTTTTTTAAATAAAGGAAAAAAGACCGGCGGTACCGGTCTGGAATCGGGGAAGGCAGACACGCGGCCAAAGAAATAAATTAAAATAACTTCTTCAGCAGTGACAGGAACACGACCTGCTGGCTCCGCGGAAAAAGAAGAACTGAGGAGAGTTGGTCAGGAAGGCGGGAAGGCAGCGCGCGCATGCGCAGTGGGAGGCCCCAAAAGCTTTCCTTCTGGGAAGCTGGGGAGCTTTCCCGCTCGGGCTCTGTCGGTACTGATGTACCCATATGTGAGGACTTATTCCTGCTTGTTCCTGGAGATTATTTTTCTTCCCTACTACTTCCGTTAGCAATATGTACATCCAAACGCCTACAATAAATACTTTGCTGTTCCCCCCCTGTTTAGAGGTGCTTGTTTTAAAATCATGCCTTATGCATCCAATTCCTTTCATGGCAGCACAACATTGGTCTGAATTACCTAAGCAATTGAAATGTATCCCTTTTCTATGTCAATTCCATAAAAGCTTGAAAATTTGGTTATGTAAATATGGATTAGTGTCGTCCTTTGTTTCTTTTTAAATGCTACATTTTTTTTTTTTTTTTTGCTGTTAAACTGCACAGAACTTTCTTTTTTTTTTTTTAATTGGGATCGCTGCAGTATATAAAACTGTTAGATTGGTTTACGGGGGCCGTGACCCTGGCCCTTGACCCTGTTGGGGAGCTAGTAGGTCAGAAATGGGGGGTATTTCTTGTAGATCTTCCACCCGAAGGGAAAAAAGGCTTATTTCCTATAAGCCTTCGGACGGGAAGGGTCAGCCATCTTCCTGGACAGCCTAGTCCTGGTCAGAACTCTGTCTCCAGCTTAGCTGCCTTGTCAGTCATGGGTTTGCCGAAGAGGTTCTGTCTTCGGCATGGAACACTGGCCAGTTTGTCCTGTACCCACTGCTCCAAGTGCGAGAACTGTTGCCAGGCAAGGCAGCAGGCACTAATGCCCACCGCAACACGGACCACAGACTCTAAGCCATTGAAGGCAGCTGAGTTTGAAACTTTGAGCATTTCTTGATTGTGGAGACAAGGGTCCGGAAGCACTCAAGGGATTACCCTGCCAGTCCAGCCGAGAACCCAGTGAGTTCCTTCACCAGGTCCCTCAGGTACATGCCCATATACAGCTGGTACGCCTGGATCCGGGCAGTGAGCATCGAGCCCTGCTAGTATCGCCTGTCAAAGCAGTCCATGGTGCGGGCCTCCTTGCTGGGTGGCACAAAGGAATGCATATTTTGACTCTTAATAAGATGCATGGCTGACTCCACCATCATGGCATTGAGGCAGCTGTATTTTTTGAAACCCTGGGCTCTTGCCAACACATACCGAGAACCGAGTCAGTGGCTCACTATGGGCACCGTCACCGGGCTCTCCCACATCCTGAACAGCAAGCATTCCAGGAATGGAGGGGGGAGGGAAATCGGCACCGTCAGTGCCTTCTTCAGAGGGGCCTCGTACTGCAGGATCTCCAGGTCCTTTGCACGAGACTCGTCCTCCAGCTCTGCAATTAAGGACAAGGCTTTCGACATCCTGCAGATGAAGTAGAGGACCACTAGGTCCTCAGTGGTGACAGCCAGCACTTCTGCGGTGGAAACGGCTCGGAGGTCACATCGCTATGGAGCACGGTATCGAGTGACTCAAAATCGGTCTCCCATCCTGACTAAACCGGAGGAGACAGTCCCAGGCGGTCACCAAGCCGATGCACTGCCAGCACCAGGGAATGCAGTGCCCAATGCGCTGACTCCGATGTACTTGGGGGCGAGTTGTGCCTCAAGTGGGAGGCCGATAGCCTCAGCTCCAGTTCTGAGAACTACTCCAAGACAGGCTAAACTTCCTCCTGAGCTCCTGGCAGTGAAGGGTGTTGTGGTCGGCGGCGGCGACGACCCAGAGATGCCCAGCGTCAGGCCTTGCAGTGCCTTGATGAAGATCGCCGTGCTGCATTTTAGGGCTACTATCCTGGCCTTGAGGCCAGTAGGCTCCGCAGCCTCTGGCACGGGTATCAACGGCATCAAGCCCTGAGCTGGGTCCCTCAGAGGGGAGTCACCAATGGTAATTGCGCCAGGGGATGTGGCCTGATCCCCTGACGTAGTGGGAGTCTCCTCCAGCCAGGGCAGCTTTCAGAGCCACTCCCAGCCATCGGGTTGAGGACTCCACACCTGGGTAACTGAGGACTTACCTCCAGCCCCGTGATGAGACTTAGTTTACGATAGACTGGGACGATGTCTTGAGCCCACGGGAGATGTCCTTAGAGGATGATCCCCGGTCCAAATCTCCATGAACTCAGGGCTTGGATCAAGCATGCCCATGTGACACAGAGTCTGACGCAGCCCCAAAGGCAGCAAGTCCTGCTCAAGACCGGCCCCACGGCAGAGTCCTTTGAGCCAAAAAGCTCTTTACGCTGCTGCTCCTGATTCTGCTGACTCTTTGCTGACATCTGCAGGTAGAACAGGGCAGGAAGAGTTGCCGTAGTCAGTCCCTAAGCACCTGATGCAGCAACTGTGGCGGTTCGTAAAGGACATGGTGCAGGGGCATTTGCCACACTGCCTGAATCCACTGACCATAGACACAGCAGGTAATACAGCACCCATGAGGTCAAACTTGCACGTCTATCAGAGAGGGTGTGAATGGATTCCTGCACCCACAAAAGGAAAAAGTAAAATATAACTGAGAAAAACGTGACGTCAAGGTGATGGCAGACTCGGGCAGCGAGAACGTGATCATGGAAGCGATCCAGCAAAAAAAGAGCACAAAAACACACAGGATAGGTGGAAGAAAAATAGACTTTTACCGGGGACACAAACAGGACATCTGCAGGGCTCTGCAGAAAAAAGAAGACTGAGTAAGATGGCATCCTTGGGCGGTAAAGTGTCTGAGTATGCGCGGTCTAACTCCCAAAAGCTTTCTTTGAAAGCCAGGGAGCGAATCCTTGCAAGCTCCATCTGTGCAGACGTCACCCATATGCGAGGACCGACTTCCTACTTGTTCCCAGAAAACCACATCGAGAGAGCATAAAATCATCCACACACTTCAAGAAAGCGTAGTTACTCACCTGTAACAGGTGATCTCTGGGAATAGCAGGAGTTTAGTCTTCACATATGGGTATCGTCGGTACCGACGGAGCCTGCGCGGGAACGCTCCCAAGCGTCCAATAGGAACGCTTTAGGGAGCATCCCTCAGCACGTGTGCTGCCTTCCCCCCTTTCCAACTGTCCCTCTTCAGTTAAGTTTGTAGCTGAGTAAAAGGATAGAGGGAGAGAGGAAAGAGATAGAGAAACAATTCCTAGGGGAGGTGGGAGGGTTGTGAAGACTAAATTCCTGCTGTTCCCGGAGATCACCTGTTACAGGTGAGTAACTACGCTATCTCCAGGAACAAGCAGGAATGTAGTCTTCACATATGGGGACTCCCTAGCTGAAGATGCCAGGGAGATAGCCCCAGGAAGGTGCCACCCTAGAAGGGTACTCAATCTTGGTCTTCTTTTGAACGATCGACAATCGATAATGTAAATCAAAGTCGTTCGCTGTTAACTATATGAGAACTGGAGTATCTCCAAATCTTTATTATTTAACTTTCACTATAATATAACCTAACACGTTGCAAAACACCAACTGTGAAGAAACAGGTCTCAGACTTTAAACGGCACTACTTCAGACCACTGTCTTGAATAAGTGGTGTGCCTTTTTGCATCAATGACCTTCATCATCTTCTCAGTAAAGGAGCCAGTTAAAATATTAAAATTATCCAAGCAGCAAAGTATCAGCCTTATGCTATAATTAAGCCATGTACTTCTAATATCTGGACTCCTTTAAATTATGGTGATTCAAGTGATCCTGACGCTTATCCCAGGTACCAGTCGTGCGTTTCACACTATTTGTTTCCTCAGGGGATCCTTCTTAATCTTTTAAACACGAGCACCGATGCTGCCTGCGTTCATTCTTGGTAAACCCAAAAATAACCTTCCATGTATCAAACTTTTCTTTTGGGCAACAAACACGCCCCCTGTTCTTTTTGGTACTAGAAAGTACCTGGAATAGAATCCTTGACCCCTCAGATGGTGGGGCACCGGTTCCACGGCCTGTTCCTTTAGAAGACTTGCCAACTCCTGCAGGAGTAAGTCCCTGTGCAGAGGGAGTCTTGGAGGCTCCCCTGGAAAATAGGAGGGGGGTACCTGGTGAAAGTGGAGAAGATAGCCCCTGTGGACTATACTGAGCCTGCTTTACTGGTATCCCTTGTGACGGCTGACCACCTGTGGGCAAACAGGGCCAGCCGGCCTCCTGTGCTGATGACCAGCTGAGGAGGAGAGGCTATGCCACTGGAGTCAAAACCCCGCTCCCTGCAGTGCAGGAGCCGGTGTTGCGGGCTTTCTGCCTACAGGGCCCATGTCCCTGCCCATTGGCCTGCTGACCCTGTTGAAGAGCTACAGAGGACTGATAATGAGGGTACTGTTTATAGGCAGATGACTTCCTCGGGTAAAGCACAGTTACTTACCTGCAACAGGTGATCTCTGGGAACAGCAGGAATAAGTCTTCACATATGGGTACGTCGGCACCGACGGAGCCTGCGCGGGAACGCTCCCCAGCGACCAATAAGAAAGCTTTTGGGAGCATCCCACAGCGCCTGCGTGCTGCCTTCCCGCCTTTCCCAACTGCCTCTCCTCAGTTGAGTTTCAAAGCTGAGACAAAGAGAGAGAGAGAGAAGGGAAAGAAGAGATATAGAGATACAACTCCTGGGGGAGGTGGGTGGGTTGTGAAGACTTATTCCTGCTGTTCCCAGAGATCACCTGTTACAGGTAAGTAACTGTGCTATCTCCAGGAACAAGCAGGAATGAGTCTTCACATATGGGGACTCCCAAGCTAAGATGCCTGGAGTCCCAGCATGTCATAGATTGGAACATGCTATACTTAATAACACCAGGCATCCTGAGGATTGAGGGTAGGAGTTGAAAAGAGAAAGGTGCCGTGGAAAACAGCTTAACCTAGCATAGGACTGCAGACAAGGAGTCCATGTGTGGATGATAATTGTCATCAATGATATTGAAATGAAATATTGCAATATGGACCTCCCCTAACAGGATTTCACAGAAGTATTGAGGTTCATGGGATCTACTGGGGAACCCAGTAGAGGAACCTCAAAGAGGACCTCACTGTAAAGTGGAGGTAATAAACCTGTAGGAAAAACAGTGGAGGTCAGAATCCCGAAAGGTAACAGGTAACCCCCGGTAAAAAAAACTGGGGTAGTACAAACACGGTGGGCCTTCAGCGGAAGGCTTTATGACAAAAGCCGAACTCTTTTGGCGGCAGAGTGGCTCACTCTTAGGAGCAAAAAGAGAAAGGCTAACCGATTTGGACAAACAGGCACAGTCCTTGTGGGGAGAAAGGGTATGGGAACCCCTTGTATCCCAAAAAGAGAGGACAAATGCCTGAGGCGTTAAAGCCTGTGATTAACTGAAGATCCCCTTGTATCCCAAAAAGAGAGGACAAATGCCTGAGGCGTTAAAGCCTGTGATTAACTGAAGATCCGCAATGTCTCTCCTAACTGGGGTAAGCTAGGAGAGATATTGGAGCATGGAGAGCTTCAGAGGTACCTAAACCCTAAGGTTATGGTATAAAAGTTGTTGACTACCACAGGAGTGGTTGTGTGTGTAGAAGCACAAACCTGCTGGATAGCATAGGTATGGGTAAAGCACAGTTACTTACCTGTAACAGGTGATCTCTGGGAACAGCAGGAATTAGTCCTCACATATGGGTACGTCGGTACCGACGGAGCCCGTGCGGGAAAGCTCCCCAGCTTCTTAGAATAGAAGCTTTTGGGACCTCCCACTGCACATGCGCACTGCCTTCCCGCCTTCCTGAACAGCTCTCCTCAGTTTCGAGTTTATAGCTGAGTCAACAGAGAGAGGACAGGAAGATAGATAGATAATAGATAAAACTCCTATCGCAGGGGGGTGGGTTGTGAGGACTAATTCCTGCTGTTCCCAGAGATCACCTGTTACAGGTAAGTAACTGTGCTATCTCCAGGAACAAGCAGGAATAAGTCCTCACATATGGGGACTCCCTAGCTTAGATGCATGGGATCCCCTGTAAAGGTTCGCCATCTTCGTATGGATCTCAGGCATCCATTCTGGGAAGGTGGGCAGGAGTTGTTTAGGAATGGAACAGGTGCTTGAGGACAGCCTGGCCAAACAAGGCATCCCGGCGGGAGTCCTTGTCCAAACAGTAATGGGCTGTGAAGGTATGAACCGAGGCCCAGGTAGCGGCTCGACAGATCTGATCTATGGAAACAGAGTGCAGATGAGCCATAGAAGTTGCCATGGCCCTCACATTATGAGCAGTGACATGGCTTTCCAGAGAAATGTTTTTGCTCTGGTAAGCAAAAGAAATACACTGAGCAATCCAATTGGAAAGTGTACGCTTGGAGACTGGAAGTCCCAAATGGGAAGGATCAAAGGCCACAAAAAGTTGAGAAGACTTTCGATGTGGCTGAGTCCTATTAAGGTAAAAAGCGAGAGCTCTTTTACAATCCAGAGTATGAAGGTTCCTCTCTGCATTGGATGCATGAGGAGCTGGGAAAAAAGACAGGTAGATATACCTCTTGATTAAGATGAAAAGGCGAGACCACTTTAGGCATAAAGTGGGGATTCGTCCTAAGGACCACCTTATCATGATGAAATCTTGTGTAAGGTGGATTAGCCACTAAAGCCTGCAGCTCACTGATGCGGCGAGCCGAAGTGACTGCAATGAGGAAGATGACCTTCCAGGAAAGAAATTTCAAGGAGGTGGAAAACATTGGCTCAAAAGGTGGCTTCATAAGTTGACCGAGCACTAGATTCAAATCCCATGCGACCGGGGGTGGTCTGATGGGAGGTTTAGTGAGAGTCAGGCCTCTCATGAATCTTGCAACAAGAGGATGAGAGGAGATAGGTTGTCCATTTATATGTTTCAAGGATGCTGCAATAGCACTTAAATGGACTCTTACCGAATTCGTCTTGAGGCCTGCATTGGATAGATGCAGGAGATAATCAAGAAGAGAATTCAAAGGAAGTGCTAGAGGGTCAAGACCCTGCTGAGCACACCAAATGGAAAAACGTTTCCATTTGAAAGCATAGGAACGCCTGGTAGAGGGTTTCCTAGAGGCAGAAAGGATATCTTTCACTGGTTGGGAAAGATGAAAGTCTTGAAGGCTTAAGCCTTCAGTAACCAAGCACTGAGGTGAAGGGATTTGGGGTTTGGGTGCCACAAAGTCCCCTCCTCCTGAGACAGGAGGTCTGGCGCAGCTCCCAGATCCAAGTAGGATCCCTGGGAGAGCTGTAGAAGTAGAGGGAACCACACTTGGCGTGGCCAGCGTGGAGCTATGAGGATCATAGTTCCATGATCCCTCTGGAGTTTGAACAGAGTCTTGGGAATCAAAGGAATGGGTGGAAAGGCATATAGGAATGCCTGATTCCAATTCAGGAGAAAGGCGTCCGTAGCCTGAGCTCCCTGACACGGAGTTCTGGAACAGAACCGGGGAAGTTTGGCATTCCACGGACTTGCAAAGAGGTCTATGTCCGGGGTCCCCCATTCCTGAAAGATTCGGTTTATTTGGTCCAAATGTAGGGACCATTCGTGTGGCAGCAGAACTCGACTGAGCCTGTCTGCCCGAGAGTTTTGAACTCCTGGGAGATACACTGCTAGCAGGTGAATCTGATGCTCTCTGGCGAAGGCCCATAGTCTTAGAGCTTCGTTGCAAAGCGACAGAGAGCCCGTCCCTCCTTGTTTGTTTATGTAAAACATGGCCACCTGATTGTCCGTCTGAACTAGGACAGTGAGGTTGGCTAGGAGGGAGTGGAAGACCTTGAGGGCAAGGTAAATTGCTCGCAGTTCCAGAAGATTGATATGAAGGGTGGTCTCCTGTAGAGACCAAGTGCCCTGAGTGGAGAGAGTTTGCAGATGGGCTCCCCACCCTGTTTGGGAGGCATCTGTTGTGAGGGTTGCTTGGGGTAGCAATGGTTGAAATGGAGCCCCCAACAACAGATTCTTGGTGGAAGTCCACCAGTGGAGGGACCAAAACAGACGATCGGAGGTTTGTATTTGGTCTGAGAGCGCTCCTGACGTCTGAGTCCACTGAGTGGCCAGGGTCCATTGAGCTGCTCTCATATGAAGACGAGCATAGGGCACCACATGCACTGTGGAGGCCATATGACCCAGTAGGCGTAGCATTTCCCTGGCTGTCAAGTGAGTGCTGGACTGAGCTTGGGAGGCCAAACTCAGGAGGCGCTGGCCTCGAACATGTGGAAGGTAGGCCCTTGCAGTGATGGTGTCCAACTGGGCCCCTATGAATTCTCGAGATTGAGTAGGGATGAGTTGGGACTTGGGAAGGTGTACTACCAGTCCCAGATACTGCAAAAGGCTCCTTGTGTGGTCCAGGGAAATCTGGGCCTGTGACTGAGTCGGAGCTCGGATGAGCCAGTCGTCCAGATATGGGAAGACAAAGATTCCCATGGCCTCTTAGAAATGCGGCTACGACTGCCATGCATTTTGTGAATACTCTTGGAGCAGAGGCTAGACCGAAGGGGAGTACTCTGTATTGGAAATGTTTTCCCTGAAACAGAAAGCGAAGATACTTCCTGTGGGATGGATGGATGAGTATATGTGTATACGCATCCTGTAGGTCTAGAGAACAAAGCCAGTCCTGACCCTGGAGGTAAGGAAGGAGAATG
This sequence comes from Ichthyophis bannanicus, assembly GCA_033557465.1. Classification (NCBI taxonomy): domain Eukaryota; kingdom Metazoa; phylum Chordata; class Amphibia; order Gymnophiona; family Ichthyophiidae; genus Ichthyophis; species Ichthyophis bannanicus. The sequence goes on along the minus strand of CM066032.1, from coordinate 808,703,484 downwards.
CCGAGAGACAGCATTTTGAATTTCTCCTTGAAGAGAAATTTGTTCAATTCTCTCAGATCTAGGATTGGTCTGAATCCCCCTGTCTTCTTTGGAATGAGAAAATAAGGGGAGTAGAAACCGGACCCTTGTTGAGGAAGAGGAACCTCTTCTATGGCCCCTTGGGCAAGAAGAGAGGAAACCTCTTGACCCAACAGGGTTAGGAGAGATGGGGGAGAATTGAATGGTCTCACCATATGATGGGGAGGAAGGCTGGAGAAATGAAGTTTGTAACCCTCTCGAATGATAGAGAGGGTCCATTGTTCTGTTGTGATTTGTTCCCATCTGGGAGCAAAGTGAACCAACCTTCCGGGTATGGTGAGAGGTTCTGGTTGTGTTAGAACCAGAAGTGGCAAGTTCCCTAGGAGCAAGTCAAAACCCCTGAGGGGTTGGAGCCTGCTGAGCTACAGTAGCTGCTGCAGGCTTAGCTCGTGCTTGTTTGGATTGCTGACGCTTAGCAGTATAGCGAGGTTGAGAAGACTGCTGGCCAGTATTTGAAGCAACTCTGGCCTTCTTATAGTAAGGCCTTTTAAAAGACTTTTTCTTAGTAGGAATTGAAGTGGACTTTGAAAGTCTTTCCAAGGTGGCATTTTCAGCATCCATCTGGGTGGCTTTGATTTGCCACTCTTCCCCAAATAAGTTCTCACCTGTACAGGGCAGATTCCGTAAGCCATCTAGAACCCAAGGTTCCAGATCAGAGGCCTGGAGCCAAGCAAGACGTCGGGCTGCAATAGCAATGCCCGAAGCCCTACTGGCTCCCTCAAAGGAATCATATGCTGCCCTATTAGAGAACTTAGAAACCTCTAAGAGTTGTTTCACTAGGGAAAGGAATCCCTGCTTTTTATCCTCAGGGATAAAGGGGGCAAAATGCCGCACCTTTTTGGCAAGTTCCTCCAGGAACATGCCCATATAGAGACTGTAGGAATTAATCCTGGCTATAAGCATACTAGCCTGGAAAATTTTCCTACCAAAAGAGTCCAAAGTCTTACATTCCCGTCCTGGAGGGGTGGAAGAGTGCCTTTTGGTACTCCTAATCTTCTTCATTGCAGACTTCACCACAATAGAGTGGTGGGGCAATTGAGTCTTTTGGAAACCAGGAGAAGGAGGGACCCTATACATGGTGTCCAACCTACGGGAATAAGGAGACAAAGTCAAAGGATTTTCCCAGAAATCCATCAGTTGTTCTTGAAGGATTTCATGGATAGGCAGGGTAACTGCCTCCTTAGGGGCCTTTGAGTATCCCAAAATATCCAGTTTTTTGGATCTGGGTTCCTTTTCAGAGGATGTGGTAATAGAAAGGGCTGTAGCCATATCTAAAACAAAGTCCTGGAAGGACAAATCCTCTGGAGGGGACATTCTCCTTTTAGGAGAAGAGGGCTCCTCAGGTAAGTTGAGTGAAAACTCAGCAGAATCATCAGAGGAGTGAAAATCCTCAGAGGAATCGGTGCTTTCCTCTAACGCACGATACGCATACCGATCGGTATCGATATCGGGCGTATCGGGTATGGAACCGGTATGGAGCGAAAGCCCATACGGTACCGACTTGCGTTTAGAGGTGGACGGCCTCGATACCGGCATGGCGGACGATACCGGTATCGGGCCCGGAACCGCTGAAAGCGGAACCGATGGCGTTGCAGCTTTAATGAAAGCCATGACGGCCTGCTGCATGGACTGTACAGTATCGCCCATGGACGCCATAGCTGCCTGGATGTCGGTACCGGAGTGACCCGGTACCCCAGAGCAGGCTAACAGGTGATCTGTCGAGGCCGTAGCATCGATATCAACCTGAGACCCCTGAATTGGCGTTTTTGGAAGTTGGACTTCCCGCCGGGGTTGTTTGGCTGGGGCAGGGTCCTCAAGTTCTAAGCTAAGAGCCTCTCGATGCTTTGAAGGAGATTTGCTCCTTGAGGACTTGCCCACAGAAGGTTTGGTTACCTGAGATCCATCCGGAGAAGAAGACCTGGATGACTGTGATGCTGTATTCTCTGAAGCAAACAGCACATGGAATTTGTTGGCCCGGTTCTGCAGCCCACGTTTAGACATGTGGGAGCAAGATGGGCAGTCCGGTATGGAATGGTCAGGCCCCAAACATTTCAGACACCAGTCATGGGTGTCTGTGACTGAAATAACAGCATTACATTTGGTACACTTCTTAAATCCAGGGGCTGGCTTCTCCATGAGGAGAAATTGAGTAGGCCGAGAGGCCTCTCTGAAGTGACCAAAAAGCTAAAAAATAAGAAAAAAGAATTATAATTTTTTAAAGAAAGAAAGAAAAAGACCGGCGATACCGGTATCGGTATGGGGAAGGCAGGTACGCGGTCTAAAGAAACAAATAAAATAACAATTTCTTCAGCGGTGACAGGAACACGACCTGCTGGCTCCGCGGAAAAAGAGAAACTGAGGAGAGCTGTTCAGGAAGGCGGGAAGGCAGTGCGCATGTGCAGTGGGAGGTCCCAAAAGCTTCTATTCTAAGAAGCTGGGGAGCTTTCCCGCACGGGCTCCGTCGGTACCGACGTACCCATATGTGAGGACTTATTCCTGCTTGTTCCTGGAGATAGCCCATCTGTCAGAATCATATAGTTATATGAGCATAGACAGTCAGATGGATAAGTATGTGGATACATATCTATCTATAATAAAATATCTCGACATATACATATACACATACATATATACACATACATACATATATACACATACATACATATATACACATACATATATACACACATACACATACACACATACATATACATACACATACACACACATACACACATACATACACATACACATACATACACATATATATATATATAGAGAGAGAGAGAGAGAGAGAGAGAGAGAGAGAGAGAGAGAGAGAGAGAGAGAGAGAGAGAGAGAGAGAGAGAGAAGAATATATCTATAGTGAGATATGGAAGGGCATAAAATACACACAAAAGATAGATATGAATATGTAGGCCTATATATGGGTGTCTGCAATTAAGCAGACAGAGATATGCCTACAGCACGGTATTCACATAGGATATGTGGAGAGGAAAGATTCATCTAACAAGGAGGTGGAACCTACTTGAGAAGATATATAGAGAAGCTATTCCTCCTGGTTATGATCTGCAAGGATGCTAGCTAGTGAAATAACCAGGACGGTTACGTGAAAAACAGAGGATAATATCAGTCTGCAGCCAGCAAGTCCCGAGTCTTCCAGAACTCTAGCATGGTAAGTGGACAGAAGATGAGATACCATGTTGACCTGCTTAAGGGCAAAAGGTATCATGCGTTCTTACCATGAGGACGAGCTGCAAGGAGAAAGAGCATATCCCTGATTGGGAATACTATGGACCAAAGCAAGGAAAGAGTAGTTACTCACCTGTAACAGGTGTTCTCCAGGAGCAACAGGAATCAGTCCTCACATATGGGTGACGTCGGCGCCGACGGAGCCCTCGTGCGGAGCATTTCCCCAGCTTTCAAAGAAAGCCTTTGGACTTCCGGTGGCATGGTGAGCTGAGAGGACGTACTCTTCTTGACTCCGGAGCCTGCTCCCTCCCCCCCGACATATCTAAGCTATTTTTGCTCACTCTTCGCGACTAAGTGGGGGAATAACTGTGCGAGTGATCGGAGCTCCTTCCCTGCGTTTTTGCCTTTGGGGAGCGCGTCGTATGGCCACGAAAATCCCCCGCCGAGACCGAACACGCGGTGGGGAGGCCAAGATGGCGGAAGGCATACAGGAACCTCCGGGGTCGCTGGAAGCCACGGCGCTGGTAGCGGAGGTATCAAGAGCGGTGGTGGGGGCCCTGGAAGAGCGGCTAGGAGGCCTGTCAACCCAGATGCAGGAGGTGGCTCAGGCGGTCTCGGAATTCACCAGGAGGGTCGAGCATGCCGAGAACCGCATAGGCTCCTTGGAGGATATGCGAGTGCAAGATATTGCCCGGATTAAGAGCCTGGAGGAAGCCCTGGCGCAACACCAGGAAAAACTGGAAGACCTAGAGAATCGAAGCAGACGAAATAATCTGCGGTTCATCGGCATCAAGGAGTCTGTACCCGAAAGAGATTTGCGGCGACATTTGGAGCAATGGATGTCAGCTAATCTACCGCTGTCTGCTGATGTGGGGGAGATAGTGCTGGAACGGGCGCACCGGCTGGGGCCCTCTCGCGCTGGCGAGCACAGACAGAGGGCAGTGATAGCCCGCTTCTTAAATGCAGCACAAAAGGACGGAGTATTAAGGGCCTCGCGACAGCTGCAGCGATCTGGAGCCTCCACCTGCAAGATCCTAATTTTTCAAGACTATTTGGCGGGAGTTTCCCTGAAGCGCAGGGCCTTTAAAGACACGTGCAGCAAGCTAATTGAGCGAGGTATCCGCTTTATTTTGGCCTACCCCGCGCTTCTAAGGGTACACAGCGATGGGGGGAAATCGAGTATTCTCTTCCCCCGAAGAAGCACGAGAATACTGCAATGGCCTTGGCTAAGGACTGCCCTGAAGTGGCATGTTTGCTCCGTTGGGCAGTTTCGGTTACTCTGATGCCACGTAGAGTCGCCTGAGGCCTTGACCTCTTGGCTTTTCTTTTCTCTGGAATGGGGAAAGAGTCAGGCCTGAACTTTGCCTCTGGCAAATGGGCACTCCAAAATGACTTCTCACCAGACATTTCCCATTGCCTTTGCGGCGTTCGAGGATGACCGGTGACTTTGGGTGCGCTAGTTGCGCATAGGACTCATCATCCAACATATGTGCCATGTTTTGCTGTGGTTTGTGGCATGCTTTGGGCAATTTGTTTTCATTATATAATCTATGCTACTCTAAATGTTTATCATGCAATTTTTGCTATTTCATTTTAGTTTTGGATGTTAATGTTATGATGCTAGATTATGGGATTAGCCTGTGTGGGAATTGTACGGTCCTTCCCTCTCCGTGTAAGTGTCCGGGGGGCTATGGGGCTCAATAAGGGGCTGAGGGTGGGGGCTTGCGGGCCATTTGATTCTAGGTCTCCAGGTGGACAGCATTCTCTTTTAGAGTGAATCTCTTGCTTTTTATGCTACTTTCTGTCCACTATTAAATATAAGACCCCATGGGCCCGATGATATGACTTAATAGGTAACGCATGCGGGGGTTCTTGTGTGCATTACTGATATGATATTATGCTAATGTAATCATATGTTCGGCATTTTGGTTTTCATGTTAGCTTTCCGGGAGGAGTTTTCTTTTTCTTTGTCCCTTCTTGATTTCTCCCTTTGCATCCCTCTGCCTATGGGCACTCCGGTCATATGGGTGGTGGAGTTAATTGTGGGGCCTGTTGAATTTACTCCATTCCTGGTTATGTCTGTGTGATGGGGCAGGCCATTACTCCTGTAAATCCCTGGGGGGAGGGGAGGCCCATGGTACTTTTTGGGCCCTTCAGTACTCCCTAGTCATGCCTCTTTTGTTATTCTGGCGAGGGCGATCGGTCCGAATTTCGGCCTGGGCGACATATGGAGAGGGGGGGCTGGAGGAGGCGATTAGGTGTAGGGAGGGAGACCTATGTAGTATTGGCCTTCTCATGTTCTCTTCTTTTTTGTCTTTAGGGGGCAAGGTGGACTGGCACGATCTTTGTTCCCCATCAGCCCATCAGTTCCCCTTGAAGGGGGGGGGCTTTCTTTGCTATGCCTGCTGCGCAGAGCGGGGGGATGGTCTGGATGGAGTGACTAAAGAGAGGGGGGGCAAAAGGGGGGAGGAGTGGGGGGCCCTACATGTTCAGGAAGTCTAGGTGGGGCCAGCAATAGCTGGCACAGGGTTGGTGGAAGATCTGAATGGAGGGGGGGTAGGTAGGGGTGATGGGGGGGCGGGGGTGGGAGGGTGGTGGGGGTGTGTGTTTGCTGGTAAAGGGACGGGGAGTTGGGGGGCGGAGGGGGGAGTTAGACTGTCTGCTTGGGGTAGAAGTGTGTTTGGGAGTGTGCGTGGGACTATCTGGATGGAGTGGGGCGTTTGGTTAAATGGAGTTGTGTTGCTTGGGAGGCTATGGAGGGGGGCACTTGGCTGGGGGGGCCGCCGCTCAAACGAGGAATGGGGTTCTGTGTTATGGCACTTTGGTCTCCTACTGTATCATGGGTAAGGGAACTCGAGTGATCTCCTGGAATGTTTGCGGGTTGGGCTCTCCGGTGAAACGATGTAAAATCCTGCAGCACTTGAAACGCCACCGCGCGGATGTCATTATGTTGCAGGAGACACACCAATCGGCAGCGGAGCATCAGAAGTTGGGCTTAGGCTCTAAGGCTCATGTTTATGGGGCTCCTGCGGTGGGGAAGAAGCGAGGAGTGGTTATTCTCATCACCAAATCTGTCAACTGGGTAGAGGAAAAGGTTGTCTCTGATGTTGAAGGTCGGTATATGTGGGTGTGTGGGGGAGACTTGCTGGGAGGAAGGTGCTGTTATGCTCTGCCTATGGACCCAATGTGTATGAGGCTAGTTTTTTTCAGAATATTTCTCGATTGCTCGCGGAAGCGGGTGGGTATCAGGTTATTTTAGGTGGGGATGTTAATGCCGTCTTGGACGCGGGTCTTGACCGCTCTGGTTCAGTGGAGACTGGGAATCGCCGGGCGCGTCAGCGTTTGTGGGGCCTGTGTGAAGCTTATAATCTACTAGACATTTGGAGGGTACTACATCCTGGGGATCGGGATTATACGCACTTGTCCCGTGCCCATGGGACCTGGTCCCGCATAGATTTCTTTTTGATTACGGATTCGCTTTTTGGTTGGGTCTCGAAGGCGGATATTGGGTCTCTTGTTATATCTGATCATGCAATGGTAGTTTTGGAGCTGAGGGGGAGTAGTCCAACTTTCAGTAGAGTATGGCGTTATCCTCTGGAGCTATGTGGGGATGTACGTTTTGAAACGTTTTTGCGTGAGCGCTGGAAGGAGTATGAGACTTTTAATGCGACGCCAGGCATATCCCCTGCTCTCTTTTGGGAGGCTGGTAAGGCTGTACTGTGTGGGGATATAATTAGTTATCAAAGTCAGCGACGTAAGCGGCTGAATCAGCGGATACTTTTGCTGGAACGGGAACTGGGCAAAGCGAGAAGGGTGGCGGCGGGCTCCAAAACTGCAGCGAATCAGCGCAGGCTTCGGGAGGTGCAGGCCGAACTGGAGGTGCTGCTCCATCGGCGGGCTCAAAAATCGATGTTGTACTACCGGTATAAGCTTTATAAATTCGGGAATAAAGCTGGTAAGTTGATGTCCTCTCTGTTGAGACCAGTTGGAGGTTCTCGGGAGATCGGGGCCATCCGACAGCCGGATGGGGTTATTACCCGAGATTCGGCAACCATTGAACGGGTATTTGCTGATTTTTATAGGCGACTCTATGCTAGTGAGGAGGAGGGGGACTCGGTGGGGTGTCTTTTTCTTGAGGGCTGTGGGCTTCCTCAACTCGCAGCGGAGCAGTTGGCGGTCCTTAATCAACCTCTTTCGGGCCAGGAGGTTCAGGCGGCGATAAGGCGCTTGAAGAATGGGAGGGCTCCGGGTGTAGACGGGTTCCGTAGTGAGTTTTATAAAGTCTTGAGTGACGCTGTTGTGATCCCCCTCATAGGGTATTTTGAGGATTTAGTACAACGCGGAGGGTTCCCGTTTGAGGCCAATAAAGCTTTGATCACTATTTTGCCCAAACCAGGGAGAGACCCCCTCCTGCCGAGCTCTTATCGTCCTATTTCTTTACTCAATGTGGACATTAAACTCTTAGCCAAAATAATGGCGGATCGGCTCGCGAATTATCTACCATCTTTGATTCACCGGGACCAGGTGGGCTTTGTACGTGGGCGCCAGGTTGCCTATAGTCTGCAGCGGATTTTATTGTCTCTAGGGGCAGGGCGCTTGGCAGGGGAGCCCTCTTTACTCATCAGTTTTGACGCCGAAAAGGCCTTTGACCGGGTCAACTGGGGCTTTATGTATCGGGTCCTGGAGGCGATGGGGTTTGCTGGATTCTTTGTGGATGTGATTAAATTACTATATGCCGATCCCATAGGGGCCATTATGGTTAACGGGAATATGCCTGCTGACTTTGCTATTCAAAAGGGGGACCCGTCAGGGGTGCCCGCTATCCCCTCTACTATTCGCAATATCGCTCGAGCCCCTTCTGCTTCGTATTCGGGCTTCATCCCAGTTTCGTGGTATTCGGATGGGGCGGGAGGAATTTCGCGTCGCTGCTTTCGCGGATGATTTGCTTGTACATCTGGGGGACCCCTTCACTGGACTGCCCTGTTTGCTGCAACTTATTAGGGAATATGGCGAGCCTTCGGGCTTTCGTCTTAATCTAGATAAGTCGGAAGCGCTGTTTCTAGCTCCCGAGGGGCAACCGGGATGGCAGGGCCCCTTTCCGTTGAAGTGGGCGACGGGATATTTTAAGTATTTGGGCATTTATCTGCCGACGCAGCTGGGAGATCTTTACCAGCTAAATGTATCCAAAATATTAGGGGAGGTATCTACCTATGTTGATAGATGGCGAGACTTGCCGTTGTCTTTGGGGGGCCGCGTAGCCTTGTGTAAGATGGCGCTTTTTCCCAAAGTATTATACCCACTTCAGATTCTTCCGTTGTTTTTGCGGCGCACAGATCTCCAACAACTGGAGCGTTTGTTTACTCGGTTTCTCTGGCAGGGCCGCAGGCCTCGGGTACGACTGGCTATTCTTCAGCAGCCATGGGCTTTGGGTGGTATGGGCTTCCCGGATGTTCGGAGATACAACGTGGCATCTGACTGACTGTTCCCCAAGGGGGATGCTTGAGGCCGTGTTGGCGCCTTTCCATTTACGTTATTTGTTACATGCCAGGACGATTCGGGGGGTGCCGGGGGAGATCCGGGAATTCCTCGTGGAGCCCATTCGGAAGGCTTGGCGGTCTTTTTGCGCTGGCCGCCGGATATCGGCATGTTATACGCCCTTATCTTCCTATCAGGGGTAATGCGGACTTTGTGCCGGGTATGGGACGGTCCTATTTCCAGTCATGGGAGGCTCTTGGGGTTGTGAATTTGGAGCATGTGTTGACCTCCGAGGGGGGGATGATTCCCTTCACCGAGCTTCGTCGGCAATACTCGTTGGGGGGCCGGGATGTGTTTCAGTATGCGCAACTTCGGAGTTACCTTCGTACGGTCCCTGTGGAAGCGATGCGGGGGGAGGTTTGCTCGGGGATAGAATTGGCACTTTTGGGGGGTGACATGGGGACTCGGGCGTCCGTGCTTCACAAAATGTTGTGGGATGGAGTATCGCCCCTTGAGTTTGGCGCCTTGGCGGTGGCCTGGACGGCAGATTTAGGAGAGGAGGTTGGCGAAGAGCTGCTCCTGGGGGGGTTGGCTGCTATCCCAACATTAAGAGTGCAGGTAATTCATCGGGATACCCAATATAGGCTTATGCGTCGCCTCTATTTTGCCCCTTTGCGGGCCTGGAGGGCCGGGGTGGGTAAGAGTCCATTGCTGTCCTAGATGTGGCGAAGCCCGGGCGACGCTGGGTCATATGTTTTGGCGCTGCCCCAAGGTTCAGGTTTTTTGGGGTCGGGTGTCCGATCATCTCCTTCGGTGTTTGCCACAGTTAGAGCCCCTTACCGCGCGACACTTCGTTCTGGATTTATGGGAGGACACTTGGGGGGGGGTGTTGGGGACCTGGGGGTTGCGTTGGCTGCGTTTGGCACTGATGACTGCACGGATGACAGTATTGCAGCAATGGTTGGATGTCTGGGGACCTGCTTATGGGATTTGGAGAGTCCGGCTTCACAAGGTTTTGCTTATGGAACGGCTGTCTGCGGCTAGTAAGGAGTGTAGGTGGGCCCATTTTCTGCAGACTTGGGGGCCTCATCTGCACTTGTTACCAGCAGGGACCCGCCGTCGCATTCTGGGGGAACCCTGAATTCCGGGGGTTGGTTCAGGAGATGGTTCATGGGGGACACTTTCTCCTTTGCTGTTTGGCTTGGTCCTGCTTCGCAGAGGGCTAGTTTGATCCTGATTGCACTTCTATTGCTGTTCAAGTTCTGGGGGGAGGGGGGGAAAGGGGGGGGGTTTGAAGGGGGTGGGGTCTGGGGAAGTTTAGTACGGCAGTTGTACCTTCGCCTGGCGGATTCCTTGCTGGATAGGCGGGTCCGGGAGAAGACTCAACCCTGGATCTGCCTGTGTTAGTGGTTTTTTTTTCTTGGCAGGGTGGTTAGACGTATGGGTCGGGCTGAATCTTTGCTGATTTGGATTTAAAGGGGCCTGGGGAAGGGGGGACGGGGGGGGGGAGGTGACATGGGATAGGAGGGCTCCTGTTGGGTGCCATACCGTGCCTGTTCACCAACAGGGCTTCTGAGGTAGTAGCCCTGAGTGTCTCCCATACTTTGCTCTCCCTTCTTCTTTTTCCTCTCTGTTTTGGGGGACCTTTGTCCATTTGGACGTTGGTTTGTTGTTTTTTTTTGTTGTGGGGTATCTGGACGGTGTGTCTTATAATGTACCTCTGCGGGAGCGCTATCTTGTTTATGAAACTGTACCTTAATTATGCTTATGTCATTGTGTTTTATTTCTGTGTTCTGTTTGAATAAAAAAGATTTAAACAAAGAAAGCCTTTGGGAATTGCAGCGCGCATGCGCGGTCCTCTTCCTGCCCAAGGGTGCCATCTTGCTTAGTCTGATGACATAGCTAAAAGACAGCAAAAAAATTAGCAAAATAAATCATATGACTGCAACTCCAAAGGGAGGAGGGAGGGTTGTGAGGACTGATTCCTGCTGCTCCTGGAGAACACCTGTTACAGGTGAGTAACTACTCTTTCTCCAGGACCAAGCAGGAAGCCAGTCCTCACATATGGGACTCCCCAGCTTAAGGCTACCGGAGACCCCAAGCGGAAAAATAAGCTCCCTCGAGCTCGTCAGCACAGAAGGAAGGAATCTTCTCTGAGAACGCCCCCGACCGGTAGCCCAACACCAGGGCCGGAGGGTAGGAGTTGCCTAAACCCCAAAGAGATTATGGAGTACTGCCTGTCCGAAAGCACTGTCCCTGCGGGACTCCCTCTCAAGGCAGTAATGGGCCGCAAAAGTCTGGCTTGAAGACCAGGTAGCGGCCCGGCATATGTCTGCCATCGGAACAGAGCGGAGATGAGCCACAGATGCAGCCTTCGCCCTGACACGATGAGCCGTGACTCGACCCTCCAACAAGAGGCCGGCTGCCCCATAAGCCCAGGCGATACAGTCAGCGACCCATATGGACAATGTACGCTTGGACACAGGGAGCCCCAACTTATTGGGGTCAAAAGAAACGAAAAGCTGAACAGCCTTCCGATGCTCCCGCGTACGGTCAAGGTAGAAGGATAACGCCCTCCTACAGACCAGGGTATGCAAGACCATCTCAGCCCGGTTGGCATGCGGCCTGGGAAAGAAGGTCGGAAGAACCACCTCCTGATTGAGGTGAAAAGGTGAGACAACTTTAGGAAGAAACTTAGGATGAGTCCGTAGGACTATCCTATTCCTGTAGAACCTAGTGTAAGGAGGATCAGACACTAGTGCCTGCAGTTCACTCACTCGCCTAGCAGAGGTGAGAGCTACCAGCAATAAAGTTTTCCAGGAGAGAAAACGGAGAGGGCAGGTAGCCATATGTTCAAAAGGCGGACAAGTAAGCCGCTGTAAGACCACATTCAGATCCCACTCAGGGGCCGGTGGACGCAAAGGAGGCTTAAGCAAAAGAAGGCCTCGGAGGAAATGAGCCACCAAAGGGTGGTTGGAAAGAGGCCTGCCGTCCACCGGCGAGTGGTGTGCTGAGAGAGCACTAAGATGAACTCGGACAGAGTTAGACTTAAGGCCCAGATTGGAGAGGTAGAGTAAATATTGCAACACTACCGCTACCAAGCACGAGAAGGGATTCTCACTGTGCTGAGCACACCATGCGGAGAATCTAAGCCACTTAAGAGCGTAGGATTTCCTGGTGGATTGACGCCGAGAGGCCAAGACTACATCTTCCACCTCTCGAGGTAGTAGTAGGGGAGCTAGAACTACCCTTTCAGCAGCCAGTCCATCAGATGAAGGGACTGGAGGTTGGGGTGCAAGAGAGTCCCCTGATCCTGAGACAGGAGATCGTGTTGAAACCCCAGAGAAAGAGGCGTGTCCGCCAGCTGTAGCAGAAGCGGGAACCACGGTTGCCTCAGCCACCTGGGGGCTATGAGAATCAAGGAAGCCCCGTCCCTGAGGACTTTGAACAGCGTTCTGGACACTAGTGGTGTGGGAGGAAACGCATACAGTAGGCCTGTGGACCACGAGATCAGAAACACATCCGCTGCTACTCTGAGAGGATGCGGTTGTCTGGAGCAGAATCTCGGGAGTTGCCGGTTCAGAGGACTGGCGAAAAGATCCATGGTGGAGAGCCCCCACTTGAGAAAGACCTGCTGAACCACCAATGGGTTCAATCTCCATTCGTGTGGTTGCAGGATCCGGCTCAGTCTGTCTGCCAGGCAATTTTCCTGACCCGGGAGGTAGACAGCCTTGAGAAGGATTCCGTGATTGACAACCCAAGAGCACAGCCATTGTGCCTCCTGACAAAGGAGGAATTAGCCTGTGCCCCCTTGTTTGTTCTCATAGGACATGGCAACTTGATTGTCCGTCTGGACCAGTACAGACTGGTGAGAGGCGAGGTGGGAGAAGGCTCTCAGAGCTAGGCGTATCGCCCGTAGCTCTAGGACGTTTATCTGTTGAGTAGCCTCCCAAGGGGTCCAGAGATCCTGAATACATGTCCCTTGGCAATGTGTTCCCCAACCGAGAAGAGAGGCATCGGTTGTCAGCACCTGAGTAGGCGGAGGGGATTGAAAAACCACGCCGAGCACCAGATTCGGAAGATGAAGCCACCATTGCAGAGAGGAGACCAGGAGGTCGGAGATCTGCACCGAGTCCGCTAGGCCCCCTGTGGCTTGATGCCACTGAGTGCGAAGGCTCCACTGAGCAGGTCACAGGTGCAGGCGGGCATTGGGGGTGACATGAACCGTGGAAGCCATATGGCCGAGCAGTCTCAGGAATTGCCTGGCAGAGACCAGGGAATTGCTGCGAAACTGGCTGGCCAGATCCATTAGCCTGTGGGCCCTGTCCAAAGGCAGAAAAGCCTTTGCTTGAAGAGTGTCTAGTCTGGCCCCTATGAACTCTAAGTTCTGGGATGGGAGCAAAGTGGACTTTGCTAAGTTTATGACAAACCCCAAGTGCTGAAGCAGAGCCACAGTGCAAAGGGTGGCCTGATTAGCCTCTTGGGAAGATTGGCCCCTTATGAGCCAGTCGTCCAGGTACGGAAAAACAAAGAGACCTTGAAGCCTCAGGTAGGCCGCCACCACTGCCAGGCACTTGGTGAACACCCTGGGAGAGGAGGACAGGCCAAAGGGCAGTACTCTGTACCGATAGTGGTTTCCTCCCACAACAAACCTGAGATATTGTCTGTGGTCTGGATGGATCAGGATGCGAGTATACGCATCCTTGAGATCTAAGGAGCATAGCCAGTCTCCCTGCTGGAGGTAGGGCAGCAGGATTCCAAGGGTAAGCATCTTGAACTTTTCCCTCTCCAGGAGCTTGTTGAGGTTGCGCAAGTCTAGGATGGGTCTGAGGCCTCCTGTTCTTTTTGGTACCAGAAAGTACCTGGAATAAAAGCCGTGACCTCTCAGGTGGTGGGGCACCGGTTCCACAGCCTGATCCTTTAGCAGACTTGCTAACTCCTGAAGGAGTAGGTCCCTGTGCAGAGGGGGTCTTGGAGGCTCCCCTGGAAAATAGGAAGGAGGTACCTGGTGAAAATGGAGAAGACAGCCCTTTTTGACTATATGAAGAACCCAGGTATCTGATGTGACGGCTGACCACCTGTGGGCAAAGTGGGCCAGCCGGCCTCCTGTGCTGAGACAAGCCAGCTGAGGAGAAGAGGCTATGCTGTTTGAGTCAAAAACCCCCACACTGCTGAGCAGGGGCCGGTGTAGGTGGCTTGGGGGCCTTCTGCCTATGGGGCCCTTGACCCTGCCCCTTGGCGTGCTGACCCTGTTGGGGAGCTTGTGAAGCCTGATAATGAGGGTATTGTTTATAGGCAGACGACTTCCTCGGGTAAAAGGACTTTTTTCCCGAGCCCTTCTTCTTCTGAGAAGGGGCAGAGGTTTTCCTGGAAAGCCTAGTTCTGGACAGAGTCTCGGTCTCGAGTTCTGCAGCCTTTTCAGCCATAGGCTTGCCAAAGAGGTTTTCACCTCGGCAGGGGACATCGACCAACTTGTCCTGGACCCATGGCTCGAGGTCCGATGACTGTAGCCAAGCCTGTCGGCGGGCACCGATGCCGGCCCCGGCTACTCGGGCCGAAGCCTCGAAGCCATCGCAGGCTGCTCGAGAGATAAACTTCGAGCACTCTCGAATACCGGTGGACAAGGCCTGGAACCTCTGCAAAGGTTCCTCGGAGAGACCAGCAGAGAACCCGGCAATCTCCTTTGCCAGGTCTCGGAGGTACATGCCCATGTAGAGCTGGTAAGCCTGGACACGGCAAGCAAGCATAGAGACCTGAAAGCACTTCTTACCGAGGGCATTCAGGTTCCGGGGCCTCCCGGCCGGGAGGCACCAAGGAGTGCATCTTCTGACTTTTCAGTTGATGCATGGCCGATTCCACAACCATGGAGTGGTGCGGTAATTGTGCCTTTTGGAACCCGGGGTCTTGCGGACTCGATAGATGGAATCGACCCGATTGCTTAACACCGGCGTCGAGGCCGGGGTCTCCCACATGCGGAAGAGCAACCGCTCCAGCATCGGAGGAACCGGTACAGTAAAGGCCTCCTACGGGGGAGAGTCATACTGGAGGGCCTCGAGCTCCTCGGCTCGAGGCTCCTCCTCGGGATCCGCGGGGAAGGCCAAGGCCTTGGCCATATCCCGCACGAAGTCCGAGAACCGGGTATCCTCCGGTGGGGATCGTCTCCAAGGTTCGGACTCGGGCAAGTCCGATGGGACACTACGAGTCCGATGACTGTCGGGTGACTCTTCGTCCTCCGTCTCCCAGCCTGACTCCTCGGAGGAGGAATCAAGTGGTTCCGGTCGGGCAGGCACCGATGCCCTCCGCCCCAACGCCGAGGGTATTGGCGTCGACGACCTCGGCCCCGAACGGGAGGTCGAGGGAGACCGTGGCCGAGGATCGACTCGAGCCCGCATGGACTCGAGGATCGGCTCGGCCTCCGGGGTTGACTTGGACGTCAAGGTCCCGGTGGTCGGGGCAGATGCACCAGTGAGACTGGCGATCAGTGCCCGCTGCTGTTCCATGAAGGCAGCGAAGCTGCTCTCCAAGGCCGTCAATCTGAGTCCGAGCTCAGGAGACCCAGCAGCCCCCGACTCGGGCCCGACGTCGGCTCCCTCGGAGGAGAGTCCACGAGGACAACAGCACTTACGTATCCAGGAGACTCCATCTCGACACGAGGATGCTTGGCAGGCCTCTCCGACTCCGAAGACCCGGGACAGCTATTGGGGCTATGCGACCTGGCCCTCGAGGAACCAGGAGCGTCCACCGACGACGCCCTCGTGGGTTTCTTCTTCCTGCGATGTTCCCGCGAAGGAGACCCCCGCTCAGAGGAACCCCGACGCTGCTCGGGGCCGGAGTCCCGAGACGTCGAGGCCTCTGACGAGGTCCGGGCCGGGCGCGGAGTCAGAAAAAATTCGATCCTTCTGGTGCTGCTGACTCCTCAACACCTTCGAGGACATTTTGCTACACGGACCACAGATCATCGGGCCATGATCGGGTCCGAGGCAACGGAGGCAGCAGTCGCGTGTGTCGGTAAGTGACATAGGTTTCTTACACCGATCACACTTCTTAAACCCGGTGGTAGCCATCGGGGGAAAAAGGGCCCCTGCTAGGTCAAAAAGACCGGGCTGCCAGGGAAAAAGAAAAAAGGCGCGAACGCCAGTCACAAAGGACAAAAACCGAAAAAGAGAGAAAAGTACTCGATACCGGCCTATCGGTCCGAGCGGGAAAAGGATCTGGTGTCGAACCGGAGAAAAAAGAGAAAAATAGGGAAAATCAACTTTTTCCTCGGGGAAAAACGAACTACGTCCGTCGGGCTCTGCGGAAAAAAGAAGACTGAGCAAGATGGCACCCTTGGGTGGGAAGAGCACCGCGCATGCGCGCTGCAATTCCCAAAGGCTTTCTTTGAAAGCTGGGGAAATGGTCCGCACGAGGGCTCCATTGGCGCCGACATCACCCATATGTGAGGACTGACTTCCTGCTTGGTCCTGGAGAATTGGCAACTCCTTAAGTTTTCACGTAAGAGAAGGCCTATGTCCTTTATATAAAAAAGGAGATAGAAAAAGAAGGGAGAACCCTTCTAGTCATGGGAGACATGACTGAAAAGCCTTTTCCAACCATCTAGGACAGCTGTTGGAGAAAAAAAAACATGCTCTCTAGCAAAGGCCCATAGTGGAAAGCTTCTCTGTAGAATTGCAGAGAGCATGATGCAGGAGAATGAGGAGATAGAACTGGCTGCTGGAGAGCCAGCATCTCTGCCAACTATGCTGCCAAACCCAGGAGAATGGAGATGGCAGAAATAGAAGACAATCCAGAAAGCTTGTAGTGAGATAATCTCCAAGATAGATGAAAGCCACTACTAAGACTAGACAGAATGTTAGTGGAGGACATATCTGGTTGTTTGTAAACAAGAACCAGTGGTCCAAACATTAAGGCTCCTGCATAGGAAGACAGCAGAAAGAATCTTACTGTTTAAAAACAGAAAGGACAGAACAAGAGTAGAAAACTCTGGACATGTCTGATAAGCTGCCCCAAAGCAAGATTGAAAAAGAGGAGTTAACTCCGAGGAAAACGCCGCACTGGAAAGTGACAAAACTAGAGAGGCTGAAGGAAAAAGCCCTCCAGTGAATTAATACCGCTCTTACAGAGGAAAAAGCTTGGTAAGAGGGTGAAAAGAATGGAGCTGAAGAAGACTTACCATGTAGTAAGTCTATAGAAAGGAAAAAATATATGCTGGCACAGGAAACTATCATTTGATAGTGGTTAGACCTCTTTCCCTAGCAGGAAGAAGAGGAGAACCTGTGACCTATAGGCATGAACATCCTGACAGTTCATAGAAATATAGAAAAAATGGATGTCTTTTGGAAAGAGATCCATGTCTAGGGGTTAGAATGAAGCGGTGGATTGCCTCTATTGAGAAGAAGCAAACTGCAGATTCTAAACCCCAAGAGTCACAAGCATGTGATGATGATTGATCAGAAACCCTGCTGTTGCTGGGTTTGCTGAGCCTGGTGAGAGGTTGGATTCTTCAGACCAGGACGATGCTTCCCCTGTTTGGGAACATCTGTATGATGGGCAGGTGATGAATAAAACCTTCTTCTCCTATGGGAAGAAAGTTTGGTAGGACATTTCCTACCTACTGGGACAGAAGAAGGTGTAGAACAACCCCTAGGAACAGGTAAATCAGTGGACAACTGAGTAACCTGACGTAAAGACTCCTTGTTGAAGAGATTTTCTCCAGTGCAAGGAGTATGTCCCAGTCTTTGTTGTGCCCATTTGTCCAAGTCTGAAGCTTGGAGCCAGTCTCTACGTCGTGCCCCTATAGCTATAGCAGAAGTCCTGCTAACAGACTCAAAAGAGTCTAGGGAAGCACGAGAAAGAAACCAAGAGATATTCTGGATATGCTTAAGCAGTGAGGAATAGTCTGCACTCTTGGAATCTGGAAGGAAAGGAGTCAGAAGATGTAATTTCTTTGTGACCTCCTCAAGAGATAGACTCATATAAAAGATATATGAGAGAATTCTTGCAGAAAGCATAGAAGTCTGGAAGGTTTGACGTCCAAAGGCGTCTAGTGTCCAAGACTCACGACCTGGCGGATAAGAAGAGTGCTTTTCCTTACTCTTTACTCGCCTCATTGCTGATTCCACTACTATGGAATGATGAGGAAGTTGAGTCTTTTGAAACCCTGGAGAGGGGGGCACCTGATATAGATCAGTTGCTCTGGAAAGTGGGGGTACCCTTAAAGGTGCTTCCCACAGACCTAGAAGGAGATCCTGCAAGGAATGATGCAAAGGAAGCATTATGTTCCCCTTTGCTTTGGTAGGAACAGAGCCTTGTGCAGGATCATGTCCAGGGATAGGAATGGCAAGTGATCTTGCTATTTCCAGGAGAAAACTCTGAAAAGAGGGATCTCCAACGGGATTCTCCTTTGGACAGGTTAGATCATAAGAACTAGCCTAAGCACCAAAGGATCTATCCAAATATATAGGAATAGAAGATCCTGCATGGTGCAGGGTGGTATCCTTAAAGGATGGTCACTGGTACTGGCTGTCAGGAGCAGCATCCGTCAGTACCTCATCGTCCATGCCAGGTATCGACTCCAAGCCTGGTATAGAAGGGAGCGATCCTGTTGAAAGAAGCATGGCAGGAGCTGACCATGATGCTACTATGGATACCGGTACCGATGTCGGAGCCGAAGCCGACATAGACATCGGAGTAGCTATCGGTGACAGCTCAATCGGTACCGAGGTAACCGAAAACATCCGGCAGCCATCCTCGGCACCAAGCCTGTGGAACCGATCGGTGTCGGTACCAAGGCGTGCTGGTACCCAGTCTTCCAGACTAGAGATCGATTGCAAACTCGGTATCGAGGGCAATGAGCCTGATGAACGAAGCACAGCAGGCACCGATCGCAAAGGTAGCGTGGACATCGGTACCGACTTCAGTACCGTGTCTGATACCGGTGGATGAAGGCCAACCGGTGGCAACTCAAACGGCATCGGAGGAACCGAGAGTTGCGGATCCGAATCATCGGAACCGAGCCTTTGGTACCGAGGGGAGCCGGTACCAAGGCGAGTCGGTACCCAATCCTCCAGACTGGAAATCGATTCCAGACTCGGCATCGAAGGAAGCAAGTCTATCGATGCACGTCTGGAGGGTACCAACGTCGGTGGTCGTATCGGTGTCGGTACCGATACTAGAAAGTCAGTCTGGGAATATCCACCGGACCCGAAGGTACCGAGGACGCCAGATGACGATCCCTGGTGAGGAGTGTTTCATCCAACACCAGTGCCGGAGCCGGGGTATCGGTACCGCTCGAAGCGGATGCCACCACCGGACACGGCTCAGGTATGTTCTGTGAGGGGTGAACCCCAGGAACAAACTGAAACCCCTCACACACTTTGGAGACTGAAGACTCCCGCCGGGGTTTTGAAGCCAGTGGGCCCTCGAGGGCAAGGCCAGAGCCGTCTACATGCTGTGCATGAGACCTACCACTCGAGGACTGGCTAGTCTTAACAGACTGTTTGTGGGTTACCTGATCCTGAGAAGAAAGAAAGGGATGGTACCCTGAAGTTGGAGGGGAACCGGGTATCGAGGAAACCTCGATGTTGAAAACCCTCTTCTCACCAAACTGTTGCCCAAAGGCTCCGGAGGAAAAAGGTCAGGCCCCAAACAGGTTAGAGACAGACTTTGAGGGTCTAAAAATAAAGTTGTACCGCCACAGTCTGAACATTTCCTGGAGAAAGTGGCTGGCGGTTCCATGAAGGAAAAAGAAGAGGCCTAAAGACCTGAGAAACCGTGAGACACTATGAAGAAAAAATAGTCCTTGAAAAGGAAAAATTTCACAAGAAAAGAAAAGAAAACACCGGCGGTACCGGTGGCGTCGGGGAAGACAGCCGCGACCACAAGAAAAGTAAAGAAATAAAACAAGAATTTTCTGCGGTGACAGGACGACATCCTGCCGGCTCCGCGGAAAAACGAAAACTGAGGAGAGGCAGTTGGGAAGGGCAGGAAGGCAGCACGCAGGCGCTGTGGGATGCTCCCAAAAGCTTTCTTATTGGATGCTGGGGAGCTTTCCCGCGCAGGCTCCGTCGGTGCCGACGTACCCATATGTGAAGACTCATTCCTGCTTGTTCCTGGAGATAAGGTATTTTTCCCCGAGCCCTTCTTCTTCTGTGAAGGGGCAGAAGTTTTTCTGGACAGCCTAGTCCGGGTAAGAGTCTCGGTCTCAGGTTCTGCAGCCTTTTCAGCCATGGGCTTGCCAAAAAGGTTTTCACCTCGGCAGGGGACATCGACCAACTTGTCCTGCGCCCATGGCTCGAGGTCCGATGACTGTAGCCAGGCCTGACGGTGTGCACCGATGCCTCGAAGCCATCATAGGCTGCTCGAGAAAAACTTCGAGCACTCACGAATACCTGACGACAGAGCACTGAACCTCTGCAAAGGTTCCTCGGAGAGACCAGCAGAGAACCCAGCAATCTCCTTTGCCAGGTCTCGAAGGTACATGCCGATGTACAGCTGGTAGGTCTGGACACGGCAAGCAAGCATAGAGCCCTGGAAGCACTTCTTACCGAGGGCATCCAGGTTCCGGGCCTCCTGGCCGGTAGGCACCGAGGAGTGCATTTTCTGACTCTTCAGGCGATGCATGGCCGATTCCACAACCATGGAGTGGTGCGGTAATTGTGCCTTTTGGAACCCGGGGCTCTTGCAGACTCGATAGATGGAATCGACCCACTTGCTTAAAACCGGTGTCAACGCTGGCGCCTCCCACATGCGGAAGAGGGAGAAATTAGGCCTTACCTGCTAATTGTCTTTCCTTGAATTCTGTCCGGGCCAGTCCAGGGTACCATCGGGTTGTCAATCCCCTTCAGCAGCTGACTGAAAACTAAAAGTCTTTGCTGACAGGCTATAGCCACTCCCCCTTGAGTCAGCTCTCCAGTCTACTGTAACCAAGCAGCCTAACAGAAAAACATCAACCTGCTTTATAAACGAGATAATCGACCCCAAGAACAAAAAACCTACCAGCTAACAATCGCTCTGGGAAGAAATAGAACATACCCATTCCCTTGCATGAGGTACGAGCGTACTTGCCCTCTCTGTATTCCAAATAAACCAACTCCTTTCTGGGGTTTTTTTTTTTTTTTCAAAAATCCAATTACCCCGAAGGGAGCCCCAAACACCATCGCCACCACAGTACCTAGTAGTCCCGGGGGACTGGCGGAAGCGAAACACCAGAATAACCGGCTTGCGGACTCTGCAATACGAATGGGAGGGCCTTGGACTGGCCCGGAGAGAATTCAAGGAAAGACAATTAGCAGGTAAGGCCTAATTTCTCCTTCCTATTCATCTCTCCGGGCAAGTCCAGGGTACCATCGGGCAGTACCAGAGCAGTGCCTAAAGACGGGAGGGACCCGCGAGCCCCGCTACAATGGCAGAAGTCCCTACTCTCGCATCCCCCCCTGGCCTGTACATCCAACCTATAATGCTTCGTAAACGTATGCAGAGATGACCACGTTGCCACTCTACAAACAACAACTGGCGGAACCAAGGCGAACTTCGCCCAAGAAACCGCCTGTCCCCGCGTAGAATGCGCCTTGAGACCTACCGGAGGCGATTTACCTCCCGCTACATAAGCCGCCACTACAGCCTGCTTTACCCATCGGGCAATCGACGCCTTAGAAGCTGCCTGCCCCTTCCGAGGACCCCCAAACAGAACAACCAACCTGTCTGACTTCCTAAAGGGTTTCGTGATCCTTAGATAGCGCTTCAAGACGCGCCTCAAATCCAACTTTCGTAAGGATCGATCTACTCGCGACCCTTGCAATTCCGCAAAAGAGGGGAGAGCAACTGACTGATTAATGTGGAAAGGAGACACCACTTTAGGAAGGAAAGACGGCACCGGACGGAGGAACACAGGTTCCGCCAAAAACTGCAAATACGGTTCTCTACAAGAAAGAGCTTGAAGATCAGAGATTCTCCGCGCCGAACACAAGGCCACCAGAAAAGAGTAGTTACTCACCTGTAACAGGTGTTCTCCAGGAGCAGCAGGAATCAGTCCTCACATATGGGTGTCATCGACGCCGATGAAGCCCCAGCGGAGCATTTCCCCAGCTTTCTATGAAAGCCTTTGGGAATGCAGGCACGCATGCGCTGTCCCCTTCCCGCATAAAGGCGCCATCTTGCTCAGTCAAATGACATAGCTAAAAAACAGCACACAAAAAATATAAAATAAACTATGTACAACTGCAACTCCAAGGGGAGGAGGGAGGGTTGTGAGGACTGATTCCTGCTGCTCCTGGAGAACAGCTGTTACAGGTGAGTAACTACTCTTTCTCCAGGACCAAGCAGGAAGTCAGTCCTCACATATGGACTCCCTAGCTCTGGGCGACCAGGAACCCAGGCTGAACAAGAGAACTCCCTCTAGTCCCAGCATCAAAGCAAGAAAGGCTTTTCACTGAAAGAACCTCCACCTGTAGCCCAACGGAGGGCTGGAGGGAAGGAGTTGCCTAAACCTCAAAGAGATTCTGGAGTACTGCCTGGCCAAAAGCACTGTCCCTACGGGACTCCCTTTCCAGACAGTAATGGGCAGCAAAGGTCTGGCTTGAGGACCAAGTGGCAGCCCTGCAGATGTCTACCAACGGTACAGAGCGGAGATGAGCCACTGAGGCAGCCATTGCCCTGACACGATGGGCCGTGACCCGACCCTGCAAAGGAAGGTCAGCCGCCCTGTAAGCCCAGGTGATACAGTCAGCCACCCAGATGGACAAGGTAAGCTTGGACACAGCTAACCCCAAATTATTAGGGTCAAAAGATATGAAGAGCTGAGTAGCTCTTCTATGCCCCTGCGTACGGTCAAGGTAGAAGGATAAGGCCATCCTACAGTCCAGGGTACGCAGAACTGCTTCAGCCTGGCTTGCATGAGGCCTAGGGAAGAATGTCGGAAGAACCACCTCTTGGTTGGGGTGGAAAGAGGAGACAACCTTTGGAAGGAACTTTGTATGAGTCCTAAGGACTACCCTGTTCCTATAGAAGCGGGTGTAAGGCCTGTCACAGACTAGGGCCTGAAGCTCACTCACACGCCTGGCCGAGGTTAGGGCTACCAAGAAGAGTGTCTTCCAGGACAGGAAGCGGAGAGGACAAATAGCCATCGGCTCAAAAGGTGGGCGAGTCAGTTGCTGCAAGACCACATTCAACTCCCACTCAGGAGCTGGAGGACGGATTGGAGGTTTTAGCAAGAGCAAGCCTCTGAGAAATCTAGACACCAAGGGGTGAACCGACAGAGAATGTCCTTCCACCAGTGAGTGGTGAGCTGCTAGAGCTGAGAGGAGGACCCAAACAGAATTGGACTTAAGTCCCTGATTGGATAAGTGCAGTAGGTACTGAAGCACTACTGGTACAGCACAGGAGAAAGGATCTTCTGTACGTAGCTGACACCACACAGAAAACCTTTTCCATTTCAGGGCATAGGTTTTCCTAGTGGATTGCTTTCTAGAGGCTAGGACAACCTCCTCAACCTCCTGAGGTAGGCCCCAGGGAGACAAAACTACCCTTGCAGCCTCCATGCCATCAAATTGAGAGCTCTGAGATTTGGGTGCAGAAGGGAACCTTGATACTGAGAGAGAAGGTCGGGCTGCAACCCCAGAGACAGTGGGGGGTCCAATGCCAGTTGAAGCAGAAGTGGGAACCAAGGCTGCCTCGGCCATCTAGGAGCTACTAGCAGGACCGAGGCCTTGTCCTGTAGAATTTTGAATAGGGTTCGGGCCACCAGGGGCGTGGGAGGAAACGCATACAGGAGGCCCTGGGCCCAGGAAATCAGAAAAGCATCTGCTGCTAGCCGCAGAGGATGCGGTTGCCTGCACCAGAACCTTGGCAGCTGTTTGTTCAATGGACTGGCAAACAGATCTATGGCTGGAAGTCCCCATTTCAGGAAAATCTTCTGAACCACTAAGGGATGGAGCTTCCATTCGTGGGGCTGCAGAATCTTGCTCAATCTGTCTGCCAGGTAGTTTTCTGGCCAGGGAGATAGACAGCTTGAGGAACATGTGGTGCCTGAGAGCAAACAAGCAAAGGTCCTGTGCCTCCTGACAAAGGAGCCTGGACCCAGTGCCGCCCTGCTTGTTCACATAAAACATGGCTACTTGGTTGTCTGTTTGAACTAAGACAGACTGATGAGCCAGGGTTTGAGAGAAAGTCTTGAGGGCTAACCGAATAGCCCTGAGTTCCAGTAGATTAATCTGCTGCATGGCCTCCCAGGGAGACCACAGGCCCTGGGGTGCACCTGCCGAGACAATGAGCCCTCCAGCCTTGCAGGGAGGCATCTGTGGTCAACACCACTTTGAACCCAGGAATCTGAAAAAGCACCCCTTGCAGTAGATTGGGTGGGTGCAGCCACCAACGGAGGGAGTTCAGAAATGGTCTGGACACCCTTACTCTGTCTCTGAGGCTCTCTGTGGCCTGTGTCCACTGAGTTCTTAGGCACCACTGTGCAGGCCTCATATGGAGCAGGGCATTGGGGGTCACATGTACTGTTGAAGCCATGTGGCCACGAAGCCTCAGGCAGAGTCTGGCGGAGACCAGTGACCTGCTGAGAAACTGGTTTGCCAAGTCTATGAGTCTTTGGGCTCTGTCTTCTGGCAAGAAGGCCTTTGCCAGCAGAGAGTCCAGCCTTGCTCCTATGAACTCCAAGTTCTGGGAGGGGAGCAAAGTGGACTTTGTGAAGTTTATGACAAACCACAGGTGTTGCAGAAGAGCAATAGTTCGGAGGGTGGCTTGTCTGGCCTCCTGTCACGTCTGACCCCTGATGAGCCAGTCGTCCAGATAGGGGAAGACAAAGATACCCTGATTTCTCAGGTAGGACGCCACCACCGCCAGGCATTTGGTAAAGACCCTGGGGGCGGAGGTGAGGCCGAAAGGCAACACACTGTACTGATAATGGTTTCCTCCCACAATGAACCTGAGGTACGTTCTGTGGTCTGGGTGAATGAGGATGTGAGTGTACGCATCCTTTAAATCTAAGGAGCATAGCCAATCTCCCTGCTGGAGGTAGGGCAGAAGTGTTCCAAGAGTAAGCATCTTGAATTTTTCTTTCTCTAGGAACTTGAGATTTCTGAGGTCGAGAATAGGCCCGAGGCCACCGGTTCTTTTTGGTACGAGAAAGTACCTGGAGTAGAACCCTTGACCTTGGAGGTTGGGAGGCACAGGCTCCACTGCCTTGTCTCGCAAAAGACCTTGGAGCTCATGAAGGAGAAGATCTGTGTGGAGGGGAAGCCTTGGAGGCTCCCCTGGGAAGTATGGAGGAGGCAGCTGCTGGAAGTGTAGCATATAGCCCTTGTGGATGATGCTTAACACCCAACTGTCCCCAGTGATGAGTGGCCACCTGTGGGCAAACAAGGTAAGTCGACCTCCTGTGCAGGGTTGGGAGAGCGGGGACGGAGAGGCTATGCCTAAGGAGTAAAAAACCCCCACCCTGCTGAGTGGGAGCAGGAGCCGGAGGCTTGGGGACCCTCTGCCTACGGGGCCCATTCCCCTGCCCCTTGGCCTGCTGACCCTGTGGGGGAGCTTGGGAGGCCTGGTACTGTGGGAACTATTTGTAGGCAGTGCCCTTCCTCGGGTAAAAGGGCTTTACCCGAGCCCTTCTTTTTCTGAGAAGGGGCAGAAGTCTTTCTAGACAGCCTTGTCCTTGTGAGGTGCTCGGTTTCGAGCTGTGCGGCCTTCTCGGTCATGGGCTTGCCAAAAAGGTTCTCACCTCGGCAAGGGACATCAACCAACTTGTCCTGAACCCAAGGCTCGAGGTCCGTGACTGCAACCACGCCTGGCATCAGGTGGCGATGACGGCTGCCGCAACATGGGCCGAAGCCTCAAAGCCATCGTAGGCAGCACGGGACATAAACTTAGAGCATTCCTGTATCCCCGAGGACAAGGACTTGAACCTCTGCAAGGGCTCCCCGGAGAGACCAGCAGAGAACCCAGCCAGCTCCTTGGCCAGGTCTCGCAAATACATGCCCATGTACAGCTGGTAAGACTGCACACGGCAAGCAAGCATCGAGCCCTGAAAGCACTTTCTACCAAAACCATCCAGGTTCCGGGCCTCCCTGCCAGGGGGCACCGCGGAGTGCATCTTCTGACTTTTCAGACGATGCATGGTCGATTCCACCACCATGGAATGGTGTGGTAGCTGCGCTTTTTGAAAAACAGGGCTCTTTCGGAGTCAATAAATGGAATCGACCTGCTTGCTCAGAACCGGCGCCGAGGCCGGTGCCTCCCACATCCGGAAGAGGAGCCGCTCCAGCATCGGAGGAATCGGAACAGTAAAGGCCTCCTTCTGAGGAGAGTCATACTGGAGGGCCTCGAGCTCTTCGGCTCGAGGCTCCTCCTCTGGGTCCGCAGGAATAGCCAACGCAGTGGCCATGTCCTGGACGAACTCTGAGAACCGGGTATCCTCCGGAGGGGATCTACTCCGGGGCTCAGACTGCGGTGAGTCCGAAAGGTATCGGGGGACTCCTCGTCCTCCGTCTACCAGGCGGACTCGTCCGATGAGGAAATCGGGCTCCGACCATGCGGGGCCTGTTAGCACCCGCCCCCGAACGCACCGGCTCGGTCCCGGCTCGGTCTCCGGGGTTGACTTCGACATCGATGTCCCGGTGGTCAGGGCAGATGCGCCAGACAGGCTGGCCATCAGCACCCACTGCTGTTCCATGAAGGCAGACAATCTGCACTCCAAGGCTGTCAGCCTGAGACCCAGCTCAGGAGACTCAGCAGCCACCGACTCGGGCCTGGGCGGCGCCGGGCCTGACGTCGGCTCTCTGGGAGGAGTCCACGAGGACTACAGGACTTACGTGTCCAGCAGATTCCGGCTCCACACGAGGTACTTTTGGCGGCTTCTCCTGTTCCACGGGCCCAGGACGGCGGTCGGGGCTCTGAGACCTAGCCCTCAAGGAGCCAGGGACCTCCACAGACGACGCCCTCACGAGCCGCTTCTTCCTCTTTCGTTCCCGGTCAGGGGACCCCCTGTCTGAGGAGCCCCGACGGTGCTCGGGATCAGACTCCCGAGATGTCGAGGCCTCAGACAAGGTTCGGGCCCGGCCAGAGGCCGAGTCGGAGAAAAGCCTTTCCTTTTGGTGCCGACGACTTCGAAGCGCCTTGGTGGACATTTTTCCACATGGTCCACAGGTCTTAGGATCGTGGTCCGGACCCAGGCACCGAAGGCAGCAGTCGTGTGTGTCGGTGAGAGACATTAGTTTCTTGCACTGATCACACTTCTTGAAACCACTGGAAGCCATCGGGGAAAAAAAGAGTCCCCGCGAGGCCAAAGGATCGGCCTTCCAGGGAAAAAGAAAAAAGGCACGAACGCCAGTCACAAAGGGCAAAAACCAAAAAAAGAAGATCGGGCTCGATACCGGTATACCGAACCCGGCGGTAGGGGAACCGGCGTCGAACCGGAGAAAAAAGAGCGAAGGAATCGCAAAAATAATCCAACTATTTTCCGGGAGGACTAGGACACATGTCCGACGGGCTTCATGGAAAAAGAGACTGAGCAAGATGGCACCTTTAGGCGGTAAGGGGACCACGCATGCGTGCCTGCATTCCCAAAGGCTTTCATAGAAAGCTGGGGAAATGCTCCGCAGGGGCTCCATCAATGTCAATGCCACCCATATGTGAGGACTGACTTCCTGCTTGGTCCTGGAGAATGCGGTTTTCCACGAAAACTCTCTCAAGCCCCCCGATGAATCTCCCTCAAAAGGAGGCCGAGTCAGAGTTTCAAGGACCAGATTCAAATCCCAAGCCGGCACCACCTGCCCTACCAGCGGCCTAAGAACCTTCACCGCTCTGAGAAAACGCATCACATCCGAATGAGAAGATAACCTCCTACCTTGCACCGTACCTCTATAGCACGCTAGAGCAGCCACTTGAACCTTCAAGGTGTTAAGAGCCAATCCTTTCTGCAAGCCGTCTTGAAGAAAAGCCAAAATCTCGGGCAAGGCCGCCTCAAAGGGATGAACGCTACAGTTTGTACACCAAGACTCAAACACTCGCATAAGCTAAAGAAGTCGATGATCTCCGAGCTTGCAACATCGTGCACACCACCGCTGCCAAGTAGCCTTTGCATCTCAGGCGCTCCCTTTCAAGAGCCAAGCCGTAAGCAAGAAGCGATCCACCTGTGGCATGAGAATGGGACCCTGCTTCAGCAGATAGCCCCGAGTTGGTAACCTCCAAGGGGAATCCACGAGCAGCCGCCAGAAATCCGCATACCACGGCCGTCTGGGCCAATACGGCGCAATGAGAATCACCTTCCCCCCGTGACGAGCTATACGCTGAACGAACCGACCGATCATCGGGCACGGAGGAAATACGTAAAGAAGCTTGTCCAACGGCCAGGGTTGAACCAGAGCATCCAGCCCTTCAGACATGTGCTCTCTGCACCTGCTGAAGAACCGCGACGCCTTTGCATTGCCGGCGATGAGATCCATCGCCGCCCGCCCCCAGCGCCTCACAATGTCGAGAAAAATCTTTGTGTCCAATTCCCACTCTCCGGGATCGAGAACATTTCGACTCAGATAATCGGCCTGAACATTCTCCTTTCCGGCTACATGCGCCGCTGACAGAGCCGACAGATGAGCTTCCGCCCAGAGCATCAACTCTTGACTCTCTGCCAACAACAGAGCACTGCCCGTGCCCCCCTGGCGATTGATATACGACACCGTCACTGCGTTGTCGGAAAAGACCCGCACTGCTCTCCTCTCGAGGAACGGAGCGAAGGAGAGCAGCACCAAACTGCCCTGAGCTCCAGTAGATTGATCGAGAAAGATGCCTCCTCTGGAGACCAGCGCCCCTGAGCCATCTCAGAACGACAATGAGCTCCCCAGCCTGATAAACTGGCATCCGTCGTTACTAATGTCCAATCTGGAAGCTCCAATGGCACTCCTGCCTGAAGATGACACGGATCGAGCCACCAAGTGAGGCTGTCCCTCACCACGTCCGCGCAGTCCAGCTTTTTTGACAAAAGATGCAGCTGAGGAGACCACCGGGACAGCAAAGCCTGCTGCAAGGGCCGCATATGAGCTCTGGCCCAGGGCACCAGATCTAAGGCCGCTGCCATGGAGTCCAAGAGCTGCAAATACCTCCACGCCGAAGGAGCTTTGAGCCGAAGAAACGCTTTTATCTGAGCCACAATCTTCAGAACCCTGTCCTCCGGCAAGGAGACCAATCCGTGCTCCGTGTCGAACTGTGCTCCCAGATACAAAAGCCGGGATTAGGGCTGTAGCTGACTCTTTGTACGGTTGATTACCCAACCAAGCTGTTCCAGGAGCTGAACCACCCGAGAGGTAGCCTCGACCGACTCCTGCCGCGAACTGGCCCTGATCAACCAATCGTCCAGATAGGGATGAACTTGAATACCTTCCATCCTCAAAGCTGCGGCAACGACCACCATGACCTTCGTAAACGTCCGAGGGGCAGTCGCCAAGCCGAAAGCTAACGCTCGGAACCAAAAATGACCCGCGGGCACCGCAAATCTTAAAAAACGCTGATGTTCTGGTCTGATCGGGATATGCAGATAAGCTTCCGTGAGATCTATGGACGAGAGGAACTCTCCCGGTCGAACGGAACGAATCACTGACCTTAGAGTCTCCATCCGAAAATGTGGAACCCGCAAAGCCCTGTTGACAAGCTTGAGGTCCAGAATCGGACGAAAGGAGCCTTCCTTCTTGGGAACTACAAAATAAATCGAGTATCGACCAGACCCTAACTGGTCTGGAGGAACCGGAACAACTGCCTCCAGCTGCACTAAGCGAAGTAATGTGTCTTCTACCGCCTGTCTTTTGGTTCCGAGACCACAAGGTGACACCAAAAAGGCCTCCTGAAGCGGCCGAGCGAACTCCAGCGCATACCCGTCTCGGATGATCTCCAGTACCCATTGGTCTGTAGTTATCGCGGTCCAGGCAGAGAGAAACCCCTGTAAGCGGCCCCCTACCGGTATCTCTACCTGGACCAGCTGACCTTCATTGCGGCTTTTTCGGAGCCGATTGCTGGGCCGGGAAATAGCCTCTACCAAACCCTCTGGTTCCCCAGAAAGGCTGAGCCCTAGGCATGAAACGTCCTCTGGGATAGGGAGAAGAACGCGCTCCCCGAAATCTACGAAATTCCTTACCTTGCCCACGCTGCGTAGACGATTGTTTGAAAGACTTAGGCCGATCCTCCGGCAAGCGCCCACCTTTGGAATCTCCCAAATCCTTTACTATCTTCTCCAAGGCCTCCACAAACAGCAGCTTGCCCGTATACGGGAGCTTACTGAGCTGTGCCTTCGATGAGGCGTCGACCAACCAATTCCTTAGCCAAAGGAACCGTCTAGCCCCAATCAAGGAGGCCATGGCCTTAGCCGAAATACGAATCAAGTCATAAAAGGCATCGGCCTGATAGGTCGCCGCCGATTCCAACTTCGCTCCCTCTGAGGACTCCCCCCCTGAAGAATCGGAAGGCGACCCCCCCTGGAGCCAATGGATTGACGCTCTAGAAACAAATGCTCCACAAATGGAAGCCTGAAGAGCCAGCGCACAGGAATCAAAAGCTTGCTTAAGCAGCCCTTCTAGCTTGCGATCCTGCAGATCCTTAAGCGCCGTTCCTCCCTCTACTGGGATCGCAGTCTTCCTTGTTACCGCAGAAACAAGCGCATCCACTTTAGGCATCTTCAGCAATTCCTTCTCGTTGTGTGGGATTGGATAAAGACGACCCAGCGCACGACCTCCCCTGAGCGAAGCCTCCGGGCACTCCCATTCAGACTCTATCATCTGTTTTATAACCCTGTGGAACGGAAAACAAGGTTGCTCTGCTTTAAAACCTTGCAACAAGGGATCCTCCAGCGGTTCTTGCTGCACCGTAGGAAGAAGGATATTCAAGGCCGCCAAAGACTGCCCAATCAGCGCCCCTAACTCCTCCTTACGGAACACTCGAAAGAGATTCAGGTCCTCGCCCGGAGCCAGCTCGCCATGCTCCAGCTCAGCTGACCACGGATCAAAACTAGCCTCAGAAAAGACATCAGTGTCATCTCTCTTCTGAGGCTCCAGCAGCTGCTGCTCCAAGCCTTCCACGACAGTAGCTAAGCCTGCCCCTGCATGGGAGGACCCCTCTCCAGGATCTGATCTAATTTCCCCTGAGAGGCCCCCGTCTCCAGAACTGGAAGACAAGGAATCTCTGCTGACCTGGGAAACCTTTAAAGTATAAGCTCTATGGAGAGCTAGAATAAATTCCGGGGAAAACAAAGCAACCAAAGATTCCTGAGCTTCAGGAACTTTGCACTGCTCCTTTAAATTAGATGCAGTGTCTCTCACTGACTTCGTTTTCCTCTTGCCTTGCTTGTGCTTGCCCGCGGGAGAAACGGCGGTCTCCTCTAAAATGGTCGCCTTTCCCGCCTGATCCACCATGCAGAGACTTCTGAGACTCCATTTTGCTCCCCGTGTAAGTAAAGGACCCTACTAACTGCCTCCGACGACTTAAAACAGCCGGCAGAAACCGCGATCGAAACCGCACGCAAAACTAAACACCTAGGCGCACACACACACACACACCCCGCCGAAGTACCGACTGCAAAGAACAACAAAAAACTGACCTGAGTGCAGCTCTGAACGGCCCCGATGCTCCAGATACCGCTGCTAGTGGGAAAACTAAGAAGCGCTCCTGCAGACAATAGGAGAGAGGTACCTGGGGCTCCCAGGAACAATCCCCCTGCAAAAAATGGCACGGTTCACCTTGGGAGACAGGCTCTGCCTCTGTGAACGCTGCCGAATCGCTCCTCCATGGAGGTGCTATTTTTTCTTTTTCAACCAGCTTTATTGAAAAAAACCCACAAGGGAAGAGGTATAGGAGATATGAGAGGAATATAACTCTGCTAGAGCCAATTCTCCTCAAAAGTCTGCTAAACAAAAGGCCGGCTGCAACTGGATAGAGAGCCTGTCAGGTTCCACGTCCTGTTCAGCTGTTGAGGACTGAAGACTGGAGAGCTGGCTCAAGGGGGAGTGGCTATAGCCTGTCAGCAAAGATTTTTAGTTTTCAGTCTTCAACTGCTGAAGGGGACTGACAACCCGATGGTACCCTGAACTGGCCCGGAGAGATGAATAGGAACAACCGTTCCAGCATTGGAGGAACCGGAACAGTAAAGGCCTCCTTCGGAGGAGAGTCATACTGTAGGGCCTCGAGCTCCTCGGCTCGAGGCTCCTCCTCGGGATCCATGGAGAATGTCAAGGCCTTGGCCATATCCCTGTATTGCAGCGATCGCATTCAGATCAAATGACTGCGATACAGTTCTTAACGGGTCTGACTTTACACGTAATAATGTGACCAGTTCACACGCAAGAAGCCTTTGAAACCATTAGGTTGACAACGTGTGTCTGGTGATACTCCCCCTGAGGAAGGCGTTGCCGAAACGCGTTGGGGTTCCCTTTTGAACAATAAAGACCCTCAGCTCTTCCAACATCTCCTGCTTCTTGTGTTTGTCTGGCCCAGGGAAGCACACTGAAGCAGCTTCAATATGGTAAACACCTTTGCCCGCTCACTTTTGGCAGACATCTCTCTCACATCTATATGCAAGACCAGCTCAGCAAGAGGGAGGCAGTGCATGACACGGAGGGGGTGGGGGGTGGAGAACAAGCAAGCAAAGAGCCAAAAAAGGTGGAGGGGAAGCCTTAGCCCATCATGGAGATCACACCTACCTTCACCTGGGCTCAACCAGACAGCTGCCAATGACAGAGAACAAGAATCCATGATCCACTCAACAAGCTGGCAACCATAGTTGCAGTCTGGGAGAGTCTGCCACAAAGGCGACTCAATTAGGCCGACGACTCTCAGGCCAATCAACCGGAAGAAACAGCCCCCCTTAGGGCTGTGGGCCCAGAAGCCTAAAAGTAGAAAACACTGCTGCACCAGTCCAATAACCTCCAGCTGGAGACAAATCTGAAGGGTGCCATAGCTGCACCAATCTATATACCAGTAGTAATGTCATTGGAAGTTTCTAGTATTCTGTCTCCATCAGCTGCTGGCAAGGGAGAAGGTGCATTACCCACTTCTCTGGAGTGGTCTTGCAGGATGAACTGGAAGATAACATCCATTAAATATTTGAGCTACTACTTACTACTTATTTATATATCGCTATCCAGAGCTACTTTAAAACATTTTAGAAACCTAGAAAAATGACAGCAGACCACCACCATATGGCGTATCTACTGTCCTTCCATACCCATCACTAAGCTTTACAGTCCCTTTATTCCCTTAGAGATCCTCTGTGTTTGTCCAATGCTTTTAAAGGGTTTTTTTAATACAAATTGGAAAATGCAGTTATGTTAATTCTTAATATTTTAGTCACCCTCTTAATAGGTGAAAAATGTTATAATTCTATGTTTTGCAGATATGAATATTAGTCAATCCGTTTTAAAAAATATTCTCACCTTTTGTATCTTCTCGGCTCTGCTCTGGCCTTGGTCCTCTTTCACTTCCATTCTAAGGTGCCAAAGGAGGAAAGAAATCATTCATAACCAAATTGGGTGATATTAAAACAAACTCAAATTTCTTGCTGAGTTTGTAACAAACTACTTGATATTTGGCTAACTCCCACGTCACAGCTAGATACATACTTTTGAAGGCGGTTCTGCAGAGTTGCATATTCAGATCTCAAGTCTCTTATCTGTTTAACCATCAACCTACAAAGGAAGCACATGGAGAAAAAAGGAGACTTTACAGGCAATCTTATGTTTATGGTAAAACAGTTCAACTGCCAAAAGTCTACCCTATTCTTTTAATTGGTAAGCACGTTTATTGTAGAATATTGTAACATGCAACATTCAGCTATTAGATACAAAATATTAACGTTTGTAAACATTAGCAACAGTAAAATTTTTAAGTAGTCATATTTTCAAACTGTAAATACCAAAAGCAGCAAAACAGTACCAATAGTTCTGCTGTAACAAAATTATAGGAGCAATTTTCATACATTCTGGATTGCTTGCAGGTCTGTAGGTAAGCACTGTGATTCATCTATAAAATATCGTTACTCACCTGTAACAGGTGATCTCTGGAAACATCAGGAATCAGTCTCCAAATATGGGTGACATCACCGATGGAGCCTGCGTGGGAATGCTTCCCAGCATCCAATAGGAAAGCCTTTGGGAGCCTAGATGCCAGACTGGTATGGAAGGGAGAGACGTGCAAACCCAGAGGCAAAAACATGTAGTCGATGAGTTTGGAAGAGTTGTGGGCTATTGTTCTCCATTCCAGAAGCCGAAACACTCCCAATAGTAGTCTGGTATCTTGTAGTCATAAGGGACAGAGGGTAGGAGTTAAGTTTATGTCCCAAAACGTTGCTGCAGTACAGCTGGCCAAAGACAGCGTCCTGACAGGAGTTTTTGTTCAGAAGATAGTGGACAGCAAATGTATGAATGGAGGACCAGGTAGTTGCCCAGCAGATGACCTCAATGGCCATTGAACTGAGATTAGCTATGGATGTTGCCATAGCCCCCATATTATGAGCAGTGACACAACCCTCCAATGAGAGTCTTGCTTGTGTATAAGCAAAAGAGATGCAATCTGCTATCCATTTAGATAGTTTGCTTCGGTCACCAGTAGACCCAGGTGACTAGGATTAAAGGAGATGAATAATTGAGAGGATCTTCTGTGATCTTTAGTTCCATCCAAATAGTAGGCCAATGCTCACTTGCCATCTAAGGTGGCCGAGTACTTAAAGGAGGAGATGACGGGGTAGAAGAGATAAGGGAAGTGGAATTGCAATGGACTAAACTAAAGGTGGCAATAAAAGGGGCAACAGATAAATATGTAAGAAAAATAAATAAAAACAAGAGGAGAAGGAAACCTATTTGGTTTTCCAAAGAGGTGGCTGTTCAAATAAAGGCAAAAAACACAGCTTTTGCAAAATTCAAAAGCTTGCAAACAGAAGAACACAGAATACAGGATCAAGCTCAAAGAGTCAAAAAGAGAAATAAGGATAGCAA
Organism: Ichthyophis bannanicus; assembly: GCA_033557465.1. Lineage (NCBI taxonomy): Eukaryota > Metazoa > Chordata > Amphibia > Gymnophiona > Ichthyophiidae > Ichthyophis > Ichthyophis bannanicus. The sequence continues at coordinate 808,668,775 of CM066032.1, read as the reverse complement.
AATCAAAGGCAGAGGAAAAGATGGCTAAAGATGTTAAAGGTGGCGACAAAACTTTCTTCAGGTATATTCAGGAAAGGAAGAAGATCAGAGTTGGAATTGCAGGACTCAGAAGTGCTGGGAAAGGACTCGTGGAAAGTGACACTGAAAAAGCAAAATTGCTGAACAAATACTTCTGCTCTGTTTTTACTAAAGAATATCCTGGAGATGGACCAGCTGTGACTCCCAAATATAAAAATAGGAATGAAGTAGATACCACACCATTCACAGAAGATGAAGTGTTAGAACAACTTGCTAAACTGAAAGTGGACAAAGTCATGGGACCAGATGGGATACATCCCAGGATACTGAAAGAGCTCAGAGAGGTTCTTGCAGGACCTTTAAAGGATGTCTTCAACAGATCCTTGGAAACAGGAGTGGTTCCTCAGGACTGGAGAATGGCTAATGTTGTACCTCTACACAAAAGTGGTGACAGGGAAGAAGTGCCAAATTACAGGCCCGTGAGCCTTACCTCGGTGGCAGGAAAAGTAATGGAGGCGCTCCTGAAAGAGTGAATAGTGAACTTTCTCAAAACCAACAGGTTGCAAGATCCAAGGCAATATGGTTTTACCGAAGGACGGTCTTGCCAAACAAACCTGATTGAGTTCTTTGATTGGGTGACCAAGGAACTAGATCTGGGGCATGCAATGGATGTCATCTATCTGGATTTCAGCAAAGCCTTTGATACTGTTCCTCATAGGAGGCTTGTCAATAAACTCAGTAGCTTGGGTATGGGTCCCAAGATAGTAAACTGGATTAGAAATTGGTTGACTGACAGACAACAGAAGGTGATGGTATATGGAGCTCACTCGGATGAGAGGAAGGTGATTAGCGGGGTGCCTCAGGGTTCGGTCCTGGGCCCAGCACTGTTCAATATATTTGTGAGTGATATTGCTGAAGGACTGAATGGAAAAGTCTGTCTTTTTGCAGATGACACAAAAATTTGCAACAGAGTGGACTCCCCCGAGGGAGTGGTTAACATGAGGAAAGATCTACAAAAGCTGGAAGACTGGTCTAATGCTTGGCAACTACGATTTAATGTGAAAAAGTGCAGTGTCATGCACTTGGGTAGCAGAAATCCAAGGGAAAAGTACACAATAGGGGGTGAGAGATTGGTATGCACGGTTCAGGAGAAAGACCTTGGTGTGATTATCTCTGATGATCTCAAGGTGGCAAACAGTGCGACAAGGCAGTGGCAAAATCCAGGAGGATGTTGGGCTGCATACAAAGAGGGATTACCAGCAGAAAGGAAGAGGTACTTATGCCACTGTACAAGTCACTGGTGAGGCCTCAGTTGGAATACTGTGTTCAGTTTTGGAGACCATATCTTGCAAAAGATGTAAAAAGACTGGAAACTGTTCAGAGAAAGGCGACCAAAATGATTTGGAGCCTGCGTCAGAAGCCTTATGAGAAGAGACTTGAAGACCTAAATATGTACACTTTGGAGGAGAGGAGGGACAGGGGAGATATGATTCAGACCTTTAAATACTTAAAGAGAAATGATGAACAAACCTCTTCCAAAGACGGGGTAGCTGTAAAACTAGAGGGCATAACATGAAGCTGCAAGGTGGTAAATTGAAAGGCAATGTCAGGAAATATTTCTTCACTGAAAGCGTGGTGGATGCTTGGAATACCCTCCCGATGGAAGTGGTGGGGGCAAACATGGTGATGGAATTCAAAACGGCATGGGACAAACACAGTGGATCCCTTTACAGCAACAGGATAAAAGCAAAATAAACGGTACCATCTAACTTCTGAACTATCTAGCATCTCAACAAATAAGGGTGTCCTACATGGAGTGGTGGATTCACCCATACACCAAAACAAAAACAAGGGGAGGGGTGGCCTGCACAGAGCGACAGGTGCACCTACTCTTGCCATCTTGCTGGGCAGACTAGATGGACCATGCTGGTCTTTATCTGCCGTCACTTACTATGTTACTATGTAAGGTGTGTAGCGCTGCTTCAGCCCAAGATACATGTGGTCTAGGGAAGGTGGTCAGGAAGATAACCAACTGGTTTAGATGAAAGGAGGAAACCACCTTCAGGAGGAAATGCAGATGGGTTCGCAGAACCACCTGGTCATAGTGGAACTGAGTATAGGGCGGATTCACTACTATGGCGGCAGTGAGCTGAACTGAGGGCAATAAGGAAAATTACTTCAGTGAGGTGGTGGCTAAAGGTTCAAAATGTGGCTTTAGAAGTTGTTAGAACCACATTCAGATCCCAGGCCACCAGAGGGGGCTTACTGGGTAGCATGGATAGGAGACAACCCCGTATGAAGCTTGCTACTAAAGGGGTGTGAGGAGCTGGGCTGTCCATCTACTGGTCTGAGGGAGGCTGTAATGACAATAAGGTCAACTCTCACCGCGTTAGTCTTAAGACCTGTCAAGGGTAAGTGGAGGAGATATTGCAGAAGAGTCTCCACCGGGCAAGAAAAGGATTAAGGTCCTTTAGGAGCACCAAAGGGTAAACCTATGACATTTGAAAGCATAAGATCGCCTGGTGGAATCTTTACATGATGCAAGGACATCTTTAACAACCTGTGGTAGATCGAGGTCGGCGAGCACTAGCTTTCAGTAGCCATACTGTGAGGCATAAGGAGTGAAGATTGGGATGGAGGAGAATCCCGTGGTCCTGAAAGAAGAGGTCAGGTGCACACCCCAGGCTGAGTGGCTGAGTCTGCGCAAGGCAAAGATGCAGAAGCAGCCACAATTGACTGGGCCAAAAGGGAGCTATGAGAATCATCGAGCCCCTGTCGGCCTGCAGCTTGACTAGCTTGACTAGCTTCTTGAGTATCAAGGGGATGTGTTGGTATGCATAGAGCAGCCCCTGTCCCCAAAGGAGAAAGGTGGTGTCTGGAGCCTGTTGGTATAGAGACAGAATCCAGGAGCAGAACTTAGGAAGCTGTGTTTTGTGGCATGGCAAAAAGATCTATAAAATGGGATCCGCATGTTTGAAAGATCTGAGCAGCCATCTCTTGATGCAAGGTCCATTTGTGCAGATGAAGGATACGGCTTAATTTGTCTGCTAAAACACTGAGCTCGCCAGGGAGGTACACCACTCTCAAGTGGATGTGGTGAGAGATGGCAAAGGAGCATAGGCTCAACCTGTCCACTAGTGAGTTCTGTTTGCAAGGAGGTAAAGCATAGTTACTCACCTGTAACAGGTGTTCGCCAGGGACAGCAGAAATCAGTCCGCACTTATGTGTGACATCGGCACGGAAGAAGCCCGTGCGGAGCAATTCCCCAGCTTTCAAACAAAGCCTTTGGGATTTCTACCACGCATGCGTGGTCCTCTTCTCGCCCAAGGGTGCCATCTTGCTCAGTCAGGTCCCTTAGCTCGAGCCCTATCAAGCAGATGGCAAGGGAAGGACAAAAATACAGCAACTGATCAAGGGAGGCGGGAGGATAGTGAGGACTGATTTCTGCTGTCCCTGGAGAACACCTGTTACAGGTGAGTAACTACGCTTTCTCTAGGAACAAGCAGGAAGTCAGTCCTCAGTTATGGGACTCCTTAGCTACAGGCTACCGAACCTGTAACCAAAAACCGCCTCCGCAAGGCCGTAAGCAGAAACCGAGGCCCGAAGGAGCCCGAGTCTTCGGGTTCTCGGGGGGGTGGGGGGTGGGGGGGGAGTCCTTGGTAGCCATGAAGAGGGGTCGGAGGGCAAGAGTTGCTTATACCCCGAACAGATTATGGAGTACAACCTGGCCGAAGGTGCTGTCCCGGCGGGAATCCCTCTCCAGGCAGTAGAGGGTGGCGAAGGTATTCGTAGACGAACAGGTTGCCGCATAGCAAATTTGTCCATCATGGGCAAGGAGCGCAGCGAGGCCACTCTGACTTGGACCCCATGTGCAGCGACTCGACAGTCCAGAGGGACACCCGCCTTCGCATGGGCAAACACAATGCAGTCCACCACTCAAATAGAATGCGCTTGGTGACTGCTTGCCCCTGCCTATTGGGATCATAGTTCATGAAAAGTCTGTCAAACCTGCGGTGAGTCTGGGTATGCTGCAAGTAGAAGGCGAGGGCCTGCTTGCAGTCGAGGGTGTGGAGAGACGCCGATGCCTGGTCGGCACAGGGCCTCGGGAAAAAGGTCAGGAGAACTTTCTCTTGGTTGAGATGAAAGGCTGACACGACCTTGGGTAAGAATTTAGGGTGGGTCTGGAGGACCACCCTGTTCCGATAAAACCTGGTGTAAGGGGCGCCAGCCATGAGCGCCTGAAGCTCACTGACTCAGCAAGCCGAGGTCAGTGTCACCAGGAAGACCACCTTCCAAGACAAGTGCCGGCACGAACACGTCACCATTGGCTCAAAGCGTGGACGAGTGAACTGCGTGACCACCATGTTCAAGTCCATTTCCACCGGAGGGGGATGGATGGGCGGCTTGGACAGCAGAAGGCCCCGCATGAAGCGGGAGACCAGAAGCTGCCCTAAGAGAGGTTTTCCCTTGATAGAGAGATGATGAGTCAATATGGCACTTAAATGAACTCTAACAGAGTTTGACTTTAGCCCTTCCTTCGAGAGGTGGAGGAGGTACTGGAGAACCCACTGAACCGGGCACGAGAAGGAGTTGATCTGGTGTTCCGAGCATCAGACGGAGAAGCGTGTCCACTTAAAAGCGTAAGCCCGCCTAGTGAAGTTTTTCCTCGAGGCAAGGAGGATTTCTTCTACCTCTTCCAGAAGGGCCAGAGAGACCCATTCAGCCGCCAGGCCGTGAGGGATAGGGAGGTTAGGTTTAGGTGTAGTACCCAACCCTCCTCCCGCATTAGCAAGTCACTGGCACAGCCCAGGAGAACCGGAGGCTCCGTCGACAGCTGGAGCAGGAGCGGGAAACCAAGGCTGCCGAGGCCACGAGGGGGCCACGAGAATCAATGATGCCCCATCCCATTGAGCCTTGAATAGAGCCCTCGCAATGAGGGGGAAAGAGTAGTTACTCACCTGTAAACAGGTGTTCTCCAGGAGCAGCAGGAATCAGTCCTCACATATGGGTGACATCGGCGCCAACGGAGCCCCCATGAAGAGCATTTCCCCAGCTTTCATAGAAAGACTTTCGGAATGCAGCGCGAATGCGCGGTCCCCTTCCCGCCCAAGGGTGCCATCTTGCTCAGTCTGATGACATAGCTAAAAGACAGCAAAAATAGCAAAAACAATCATACGACTGCAACTCCAAGGGGAGGAGGGAGGGTTGTGAGGACTGATTCCTGCTGCTCCTGGAGAACACCTGTTACAGGTGAGTAACTACTCTTTCTCCAGGACCAAGCAGGAAGTCATTCCTCACATATGGGACTCCCTAGCTTAGGGCTACCAGAGGCCCCAAACCGAAAAATTAGCTCCCTCTAGAGCCTCAGAAGGCAAGAACAGAATCTTCTCTGACAACGCCCCCGAAGGTAGCCCAACACCAGGGCCGGAGGGTAGGAGTTGCCTAGACCCCAAAGAGATTATGGAGTACCGCTTGCCCGAAAGCACTGTCCCTGAGGGACTCCCTCTCAAGGCAGTAGTGGGTCACAAAGGTCTGGCTTGAAGACCAAGTAGCAGCCCGGCAGATGTCTGCCAACGGAACAGAGCGGAGATGAGCCACTGACGCAGCCTTCGCCCTGACACGGTGAGCCGTAACTCGACCCTGCAACGAGAGGCCGGCTGCCCTGTAAGCCCAGGCGATGCAGCCAGCTACCCATATGGACAAAGTACGCTTGGAGACAGCCAACCCCAACTTATTGGGGTCATAAGAGACGAAGAGCTGAACCGCGCTCCGGTGCTCCCGCGTACGGTCAAGGTAGAAGGACAACGCCCTCCTACAGTCTAGGGTATGCAAGACCATCTCAGCCCAGCTAGCATGAGGCCTGGGAAAGAAAGTCGGAAGAACCACTCCTGATTGAGGTGGAAGGAGACGACAAGCTTTGGAAGGAACTTAGGATGAGTCCGTAAGACTACTCTGTTCCTATAGAACCTAGTATAAGGTGCTTCTGATACCAGGGCCTGAAGCTCACTCACTCGCCTTGCTGAGGTAAGGGCTACCAGAAATAGCATTTTCCAGGACAGAAAACGCAGAGGGCAAGTAACCATAGGTTCAAATGGTGGGCAAGTAAGCCGTTGCAAGACCACATTTAAATCCCATTCAGTTGCAGGTGGATGCACTGGAGGCTTAAGCAAAAGCAGGCCTCTGAGGAAACGAGCCACCAAAGGATGGCCTGAGAGAGACTGACCCTCCACCTGTGAGTGGTGTGCTGAAAGAGCACTAAGATGAACTCTAACAGAATTGGACTTAAGGCCTAGGTTGGACAGGTGAAGCAAATACTGCAGCACCACAGGTACCAGGCATGAGAAGGGATTCTTGTTGTGTTCAGTACACCAGGCAGAGAATCTACGCCACTTAAGGGCATAAGACTTTCTGGTGGACTGCCTCCTAGAGGCCAAGACTACGTCCTCCACTTCCCTAGGCAGTAGTAAAAGCGCTAGGACAACCCTTTCAGCAGCCAGGCCATCAAATTGAGGGACTGGACAATGGGGTGCAAGAGAGATCCCTGCTCCTGAGACAGGAGATCGTGTTGCATTCCAAGAGGGAGAGGAGTGTCCACTGTCAGTTGCAACAGTAGTGGGAACCAGGGTTGCCTTGGCCACCTGGGGGCCACCAGAAGCACTGAGGCCTTGTCCCAGATCACCCTGAATAGTGTCTTGGACACTAGAGGCGTGGGAGGAAACGCATATAGTAGGCCTGTAGACCATGGGATGAGAAACACATCCGCTGCTACTCAGAGGATGCGGTCGTCTGGAACAGAACCTGGGTAGTTGACGGTTCAGAGGACTGGCAAAGAGATCTATGGTTGGAAGACCACATCTCAGGAAGACCTGTTGAACCAATAAAGGGTTCAACTGCCATTCATGTGGCTGCAGGATCCTGCTCAATCTGTCCACCAGGTAATTCTCCTGACCTGGAAGGTAGACCGCTTTGAGAAGAATGCCATGATTGACTGCCCAGGAGCACAGTTTTTGCGCTTCCCGACAGAGAAGGCGGGACCCTGTGCCCCCTTGTTTGTTCACATAGAACATAGCCACTTGATTGTCCGTCTGAACCAAGACGGACTGGTGAGAGATGAGATCAGAGAAAGTTCTCAGGGCTAAGCGGATAGCTCTCAGTTCTAAGAGATTGATCTGCTGTGCGGCCTCCCAAGGAGTCCACAGGCCTTGAATACATGCCCCTTGGCAATGTGCACCCCAACCTTGAAGAGAAGCATCGGTTGTCAGCACCTAAGAGTGTGGGGGTGCCTGAAAAGGCACCCCTTGCACTAGATTCAGAAGATGAAGCCACCATTGCAGAGAACACTGTAGTAGGCCGGACACCCTCACTTTGTCCGTAAGGCTTCTCGTGGCCTGGTGCCACTGAGTCCGGAGGCCCCACTGAGCTGGCCTCATGTGTAGACGGGCATTTGGAGTCACATGGATCATGGATGCCATGTGGCCTAAGAGCCTAAGGAATTGTCTGGCGGAGACCAGAGAATTGCTGTGGAATAGCCTGGCTAGAGCCATCAATCTGTGGGCCCTGTCCACTGGTAGAAAGGCCTTTGCCTGAAAGGTGTCCAGTCGAGCTCCTATAAACTCCATGTTCTGGGAGGGTTGGAAACTGGACTTTACGAAGTTTATGACAAAACCCAGGTGCTGAAGCAGAGCGACAGTGCGAAGGGTGGCTTGATTGGCCTCTTGCGGGGATTGACCCCTGATGAGCCAATAGTCCAGATATGGAAAAACAAAGAGGCTTTGAACCCTGAGGTAAGCCGCTACCACCGCCAGGCACTTGGTGAATACCCTGGGGGCGGATGTAAGGCCAAAAGGCAGTACTCTGTACTCATAATGGTTTCCTCCCACTACAAATCTGAGATATTGTCTGTGCTCTGGATGAATAAGGATGTGAGTATAAGTATCCTTTAGATCTAAGGAGCATAGCCAATCTCCCTGCTGGAGGTAGGGCAGCAGGATTCCAAGGGTAAGCATCTTGAACTTTTCCCTCTCCGGGAACTTGTTCAGGTTTCGCAAGTCTAGGATGGGTCTGAGGCCTCCTGTTCTCTTTGATACCAGGAAGTACCTGGAATAGAAGCCGTGACCTCTCATGTGGTGGGGCACCGGTTCCACTGCCTGTTCCTTCAGAAGACCTGCCAACTCCTGCAGGAGTAAGTTCCTTTGCAGAGGGAGTCTGGGAGGCTCCCCTGGAAAATAGGAGGGGGGTACCTGGTGGAAGTGGAGGAGATAGCCCTTCGGGACTATACTTAGAACCCAGGTATCCCTTGTGAAGGCTGACCACCTGTGGACGAACAGGGCCAGCTAAGGAGGAGAGGCTATGCCAATGCAGTCAAAAACCCCCTCCCTGCTGAGCAGGAGCCGGAGTAGGAGGCTTGGGGGCCTTCTGCCTATGGGGCCCATGACCCTGCCCCTTGGCCTGCTGACCCTGTTGGGGAGCTACAGAGGTCTGATAATGAGGGTACTGTTTATAGGCAGATGACTTCCTCGGGTAAAAGGTCTTTTTTCCCGAGCCCTTATTCTTCTGAGAAGGGGCAGAGGTTTTTCTGGACAGACTTGTCCGGGTAAGAGTCTCGGTCTCGAGTTCGGCAGCCTTGTCAGCCATGGGCTTGCCAAAGAGGTTTTCACCTCAGCAGGGGACATCGACCAACTTGTCCTGCACCCATGGCTTGAGGTCCGATGACTGTAGCCAAGCCTGACGGTGTGCACCGATGCCGGTCACGGCTACTCAGGCCGAAGCCTCAAAGCCATCATAGGCTGCTCAAGATATAAATTTCGAGCACTCATGAATACCCGAAGACAGAGCATTGAACCTCTGCAAAGGTTCCTCGGAGAGACCAGCAGAGAACCCGGCAATCTCCTTCGCCAGGTCTCGAAGGTACATGCCCATGTACAGCTGGTAGGTCTGGACACGGCAAGCAAGCAGAGAGCCCTGGAAGCACTTCTTACCGAGGGCATTCAGGTTCCGGGCCTCCCGGCCGGGAGGCACCAAGGAGTGCATCTTCTGACTCTTCAGACGATGCATGGCCGATTCCACAACCATGGAGTGGTGCGGTAATTGTGCCTTTTGGAACCCAGGGCTCTTGCGGACTCGATAGATGGAATCGACCCGCTTGCTTAAAACCGGCATCGATGCCGGCGCCTCCCACATGCGGAAGAGCAACCGTTCCAGCATTGGAGGAACCGGAACAGTAAAGGCCTCTTCAGAGGAGAGTCATACTGTAGGGCCTCGAGCTCCTCGGCTCGAGGCTCCTCCTACGGATTCGCGGGGAATGCCAAAGCCTTGGCCATGTCCCGCACGAAGTCCAAGAACCGGGTACCCTCCGGGGGGGACCTTCTCCGAGGCTCGGAGTCGGGCGAGTCCGAAAGAACGCACCGAGTCCGAAAGGTGTCGGGCGACTCCTCATCCTCCATCTCCCAGCCGGACTCCTAGGAGGAGGAATCGAGCGGCTCCAGTCGGGCAGGCATCAATGCCAATCACCCCGACACCGAGGGTACCGGCGTAGACAACCTCGGTCCCGAACGGGAGGCCGAGGGGGACCTTGGCCGAGGATCGACTCGAGCTTGCATGGACTTTAGGATCGGCTTGGCCTCCGGGGTCAACTTGGACGTCGATGTCCCGGTGGACGGGGCAGATGCACCGGTGAGAACGGCGATCAGTGCCCGCTGCTGTTCCATGAAGGCAGCCAAGCTGCTCTCCAAGGCCGTCAACCTGAGTCCGAGCTCAGGAGACTCAGCAGCCCCCGACTCGGGACCCGGTGGCGCCGGGCCCAACGTCGGCTCCCCTGGAGGTGAGAGTCCACGAGGACTACAGTACTCACGTGACCCGGGACTCCATCTCCACACGAGGTTGTTTTGCAGGCCTCTCTGACTCCGAAGACCCGGGATGGTGCTCAGGGCTATGCGACTTGGCCCTCGAGGAGCCAAGTACGTCCACTGATGCCGCCCATGCGGGTTTTTTCTTTTTACGATGCTCCCGTGAGGGAGACCCCCTTTCAGAGGAGCCTCGACGCTGCTCGGGGCCGGAGTCCCTAGATGTCGAGGCCTCTGACGAGGTCCGGGCCCTACCGGACGCAGAGTCAGAGAAGATTCTTTCCTTTTGGTGCTGCCGACTCCTTAACGCCTTAGAGGACATCTTCCCACATGGACCACAGATCAACGGGTCATGATCGGGTCCGAGGCACCGGAGGCAGCAGTCATGTGTGTCGGTGAGACACATAAGTTTCTTACATCAATCACACTTTTTAAACCCGCTGGCAGCCATCGGGGGAAAAAGGGCCCCTGCAAGGTCAAAAGACAGGGCTGACAGTGAAAAAGAAAAAAATGGCGCGAACGCTAGTCACTAAGGACAAAAACCGAAAAAGAGATCCGGGCTCGATACCGACATATCGGGCGGCCCAGGCGGAAAAGGGAAACCGGCGTCAAACCGAAGAAAAACAGGTTAACGCAGGGAAAATCAACTTCTTCCTCGGGTGAAACGAATATACATCCGTCGGGCTCCACGGAAAAAAGATGACTGAGCAATATGGCACCCTTCAGCGGGAAGGGGACAGCGCATGCGCGCTGCATTCCCAAAGGCTTTCTATTAAAGCTGGGGAAATGCTCTGCACGGGGCTCCGTCGGTGCCGACGTCACCCATATGTGAGGACTGACTTCCTGCTTGGTCCTGGAGAATCAGTCCTCACATATGGGTGACGTCGGCGCCAAAGGAGCCCTCATGCAGAGCATTTCCCCAGCTTTCAAAGAAAGCCTTTGGGAATGCAGCGCGCATGCACGGTCCCCTTCCCGCCCAAGGGTGCCATCTTGCCCAGTCTGATGACATAGCTAAAAGACAGCAAAAAACAAAATGAAATATATGACTGCAACTCCAAGGGGAGGAGGGAGGTTCGTGAGGACTGATTCCTGCTGCTCCTGGAGAACACCTGTTACAGGTGAGTAACTACTCTCTCCAGGACCAAGCAGGAAGTCAGTCCTCACATAAGGGACTCCCAAGCTCCAGGCTACCGAGAACCGAAAGCTGAAAAATAAGCTCCCTCTAGAGCCTCAGCATGCGTGATAAGTATCTTCTCTGAGAACGCCCCCGAACAATAGCCCAACACAAGGGCTGGAGGGTAGGAGTTGCCTAAACCTCAAAGAGATTACAGAGTACCGTCTGTCCGAAAGCACTGTCCCAGCGGGACTCCCTCTTGAGGCAGTAATGGGCCGCAAAAGTATGGCTTGAAGACCAAGTAGCAGCTCGGTAGATGTCTGCCAAAGGAACAGAGTGGAGATGAGTTACTGACGCAGCCTTCACCCTGACACGGTGGGTCGTGACTTGACCCTGCAAGGAGAAGCCAGCTGCCCTGTACGCCCAGGCGATACAGTCTGCTACCCAAATGGACAGGGTACGCTTTGACACAGATAACCCCAGCTTATTAGGGTCAAAAGATACAAAGAGCTGAACAGCCCTTCAATGCCCCTGCGTACGGTC
>CM066032.1:807899375-808056758 GCA_033557465.1 Ichthyophis bannanicus | reverse complement strand
AGTATCATATCTTATGTCAGACTGCCATATAAGGTAATTATGCCAGGATGCACCAGGTGGGGTCAGATACCATCTTTTTGCATGATAGCCAATGCCAGGAGGGAGCATGTAGGCAGCACTCTGACTTAGGTTCATTTGGGGGTCGCCAGATCACCAGGTAGGGGCCTCTACATCACCAGGATGTGTTTTTTATTTAATAAGGGGGGGGGAAGAGGCCACTAGACCACCAGGGATAATTTTATTGTCGGGCCCGGCCCTGACAGTATTTTGATGGCATCAGGGCTTTTCTTGAAGCTACGATCATCCCCCAATGCCATCAAAATACTGTCTGGTTTGCTGTGCAAATTAGCCACTTGGCGCTCGGAGAGCAAGCCAAACTAGCGTAGACTTCTTGTGAGCATATGTTTTGGCTTGCTCTCCCAGTTTAACACCGCGATGGCTCCTTTGCATGCCTACAGTTAATTCAGGGGTGATTTGCATGCCCTATCTTTGCTGCATCCGGCGTTTAAAACGTGCGTGGTCTGGCCGCGTTAAAGTCGTCTTCAATGTGCGTCTAGCGCCGGTTTTCTGCATCAGCATGAAAGAGGTTTTTTTTTCGCTAAAGCCAAAAAACCCACATCCTACATACAAACCCATCAGAACTCAGATTAACATAATTAGTTAACCAATAATAATAGATTTCACTTTACTCGCTCAGCGCCTCTTACTCACACTCCCAGCGTGACGTGACTAAGAAACTTGCCGGCGGCTGCAGCGGCAGCCCCGGGATCGAATCCCAGCGCCTGTAAGTACAGCCACAGATGGTCCTTCTGCCATGGCTGAAAGAGAGCAGCCGCCCCACTCATTCCACCAGCTCTTCTTCAGTTGCCGCAGCCCGTTCCTCCTTCTCCTCCACTGGCGGCTACCGATACAGACCAGGCGAGACAAGCGATGGCCGTCATATAGAAAGCGCCAAAAACACTGTACTAGATTCGACTCGTAGTGTCTTGTTCACTGTTACTGCACTGTATTTTCCTCCCAACCGCCAAAATCCAAACTCCCCTCGGCTACTGAGCTTTACGTCATGAAATAGCGCCGTACACGGATTGTCCAACAGCCAATCGGCGACCCAATTGAAGCAAGCGCTTCTTCATCCGACAGCAGGCAAGCACAGTGTAGGGCTTGGATAGGCCGCGGCAGGGCTTGTGTGTAGGGTGTGATGACGTAACTGTTTTGATAGGCCGCGGCGGGGCTTGTGTGTAGGGTGTGATGACGTAATTGTTTCTGAAAAGAACAAAAATCCCGCTAGGGGTACGTGCATACGTCGCCGTCGAATGAAGAGAATTGTATTAAAGCAAAACTGTACGTTGATTTGAAATACGAGAGCTGGTTGTACCGTATGGACAGGAAGAAAAGAAATTATGTCCTTTGTAGCTAATTTTAATTAAGCAATTTTGGGTTTTTACAAAATAAGTTTTTATATTTACAGGATATATTTTAAAAAAGTGAATCAAGCACTTTAGGGATATGTAAAACACGTAGGAGAAAGTATTTTTCGTAAATATGTAAAACCCGTATCCTCTGGATTTCGGGAATGCTAGCTTAAAAAACCTACTTGACTGCTGGGATTTAAACGTACTCGGTGCTAATGTGTAGCGCCAGTCGTGTTTCTTACAGCAGAAGTGAAAGACTCCCGTTAGATCCAGCGACTCCCGAAAAATAACAGCTAGATCCCTTCAGATCTAACTTAATTCTTTCATTACCGGAATAGAGACCACGCCGGCGCTGCATACTAGTACCACCAGAGGCTTCAGGATCGTGACTCTGGTTTTCTTTCTCCCTGTAGGAGCCGGCCTGGCCACCCGCCCCCTATAACCTTTAGATCGGTGTCCCCCTCCCTCATTATTAAATCACTCAATTTGTGGTGTTAGTTGCACCTTTTTGCCATGTTAAAGCGCTGTAATTGCAGGAAGATGTACCTGTCTTCCTGCAAATAACCTACAACCCCCGCTGGTAACATCTCACACCTGTTACCAGCAGAGACTTTAGAAAACGTGAGGCTAAGGGATATGTTTACTAAACAGCAGTAATGGCTTCCGTGCGATATCAGAGCCGCAGCCCCGATATCCATGGAAGCCGCTACCGCTGTTTAGTAAACATTCCCCTAAATGTTCCAAACAACAAGTGGGGGCTCAACAGCACCGACGCAGCACCTCCTACTTCCATAAAAAAATAAAAGCAACTAGGGGGGGGCCCCAACACACCATTTTCCACTTTCACAAAAACAGGAGGGCTCTGTGACCAAACCACACCACCTCCCACTCCAACATAAGCACCAAGAAGGGCTTGGCAACCCCAGTATAACTCCTGAAACTTCACATTGGACCAGCATTGTGTTAATGTAAACATATATTCTACAAAAACACAAAAGAAATGCAAGATGCTCGCACACCAAGGAACTAAAACAAAAAGCGAGAACCACAGTTAAGTTTACCAGGAACGATCAAAATGTTATTGCACTCCATCTCTTTCAAAGTAGTCCCCTTCCAATAAAGCACACTTCCAGCATTTCTGCAACTGCTGGAAACACTTTTGAAATGCCTCTTTCATTATGTTGTGAGCTGCTGTGTTTTTGCTTAATGGTCTCCAAGTTGTCGAATATCCTTTTCAATAGTAATTTCAGTTTTGGAAATAAGGAAAAATCACAAAGTGCGAGGTCAGATGAGTATGGAGGCTGATGGACTAGCTCTATTTGGTGTTTGGCCAAGAACTGCTGACCAGGATGTGATGCGTGAGCAGGGGCATTATCGTGATGAAGCAACCATTCACCATTCCTGTGCAGCTCTGGCCTCTTACAACAAACTGCATCTCTCAAATGAGTCAGAACTTGGACATAGTACTCTTTATTCATGGTATGGCCTTTTGGAGCATTCCCATGATGAACAATAACCTGGTAATCAAAGAAAACTGTGAGCATGACGTTGACATTGCTTCTCACCTGATGGGCTTTCTTGGGTCTGGGAGAGTCTGGAGTTTTCCATTATCAAGAATGAGCCTTAGTTTACGGATCATAACCATAAATCCATGATTCATTACCAGTAATAATCTTCTTGATAAAATCTAAGTCATTTTCAACACATTCCAACAACTCTCTGACTGCTGACAGTTGATCTTCTTTTTGGTCAGGAGATGAGAGTTTTGGCATGAATTTTGCAGACACACTTCTCGTCCCCAAATCAACAGTAAGAATGGAGTGTACCGACCCAAAACTGATATCCATGTCCTCAGCAAGTTCCCTGATAGTCAATCAGCGATTTGAGCGTATTATGGCATGCACTGCTTCAACTTTGTCTTCATTCCTGCTCATGGATGGCCTTCCAGAATGTTCATCATTGTCAGCACTTTGGCAGCCCTCTTGGAAACGTTTGTGCCAGTCATAAACTCAAGCACAACTCATGCATTCATCGCCATATACTTGCTGTAACTTGTCATAAGTCTCTTTGCATGAATCTCGAAGTTTCTGGCAGAATATAATACAAATTTGCTGTTCAATTTTTTCACTCATCGTAAATCTGACAAACTTCTTTTACACGATACCAAACATCATGGTTCCGATTCAGACCCAGACGTCTCGGCCCTTTATGCGCCTGGTCAGAACCGGGCGCACAGAGCTGGGATTCTGATCCTGCGGGGCACATCTATCCCCGTGGGATCAGAATTGCATCCAGGCCTGTACATGCAGGCCGGGATCCCAATTCAGGTCGGCCGGCACATACAGGCCTTGCCTGGCTAGCTCAAACAGGGCTTTTGACTGGAGCCACGGCACCATGGCATCCGGTTGCCATGGCACTGTGGCTTCATTCAAAAGCCACAATTCCTGGCTGCTGGCTCAAAAAGTGCTTTCCCCGCAGCCTGATCCCCCCCGATCTGGCCTCCCAAGGCCAGGGTCAGGCCGTGGGGAATGTCCTCTGCCCTTTCTGAGCCCCGGGCCCGCCAACTAGAGGAGCTTATTCCACCTCCAAGGTGGAATAAGTTCCCCGTTCAAGCAGCCGGCCCTGGACGTACAGGGCTGACGACCACCCACTGCCTGCCCAAAACCCACCCCCAATCCACTCCTTTCCCGCCCCCGTCTAATGTCCCTGTACAAAGCGTGAGGAAGTTAGACAGAATTGTGAGAGGGCACGAATAGCGGGGGATGTCCATCCCCACTATTCTTGCTTCGGAATGACCCCACGTGATTAAAAAAAGATACAGGTGTGCTGCAACCATGCTACCCTCTGCACATGCAGAGCACATAACTAGGTCACTGCATGCTTAGCATCATGGTGCAACGTACTGTTACATAGCTACACAACAAGTGCATTTTGATCACACCTCGTATAACACCAAATTATACAATTATAGTCATTTTATTTTATTATAAATCGTATTATGGTTCTTGCTTCTTTTTTTTTAACATATTCATATTCTATATCCACAGAAACCCCTCCCTCGACAGTGGGTGCAGAGCAGAAATAGGACATTCACCCATAGAACTCAGTATATATAAAAAAAATCAGATTCTGGTCATCTCAGTAACAACAACATAAATATTCTCCAGTACCAGGCATATTATGAACTAATGCAAAACCCTACAAAAGTCACTGAGGATCCACAGAGCAAATCTACCATACCATACTAGCACCAACTTTCAAAACTCATACAACAAGGAGCCTACCCAGAAATAAAAATGCAATGTATGCCTTCAAGTCAATGCTGACTCAGCAGCTTCTGAGTTTTCTTGGCAGTGTGACTGGAAGTAGATTGCCAGGCATTAACTCCTGAGTTTTCTTGGCAGTGTGATCAGAAGTAGGTTGCTAGGCCTTTCTTCTGAGGCAATGGGGGATTAAGTGAATTTCCCAAGGCCACAAGGAGTGCCAGTGGGAATGGAACCCTAGTCCTCTTGGTTATCAAGCCAGTGCTCTAACACGAGGCTACTCCTCCACTCCACCCAGAAAAAAAGCACCATAAATATTGCAGCGGGACCAAGAACATCCATGCATCTACTTGACCAGCTGAACAAGTCAGATTACTACAGTACAGATCCCTACCTAAAAATCCATGTTAACTGAATACATGGCCTTGGTCACTTACTCAGAACATAGCCCCCCATGATGTATAGAATAAGACCACAACCTAAATTAAAATAAAAATATGTAGATAAAATTAAACTGAAACCCCAAGAAGCCAGACTCACCAGAGAAACAGAAAGAGTTGCATTTTCTCACACGGCAAAATATGAAAATAGTGCAACAAAAGATCACTAAATTGAAAAGAAAATTATTGTTTCTATCTTTGTTGTCTGACCATCGAGGACAAAGTTTTTTTGTTTTAACAATGCCAAACCACTTCCTAGTTCATTGATAGAGGCATTGGATCATTAAATCTTTGTGTTGATCCAGTCATTTGTGTTCTTGGGATTTTGTTTGATGTAATCTATCCTTTGAGGCCCACATTAGCTCAGTTATAGCAAAATCATTTTTTAGACTACGTCAACTGCGCAGACTTAAACCATACTTTTCTGTTGGTCATTTCTGGCTTTTAGTGCACAGCTCTATCCTTGCCTATCTGGATTATGGCAATATGCTGTTTTTGAATTCTTCACAATGGCAGGTGAAATGTTTGCAGCTTTACCAAAACACCACAGCCCGACTTATATCTGGAGTCTCCAGATATGCTGCAGTGACTCCTTTACTCTATGGGGTATGTTTACTAAACAGCGTTAATGTCACGGCTGTGACGTTATCGTGTGATACATGATGGCGCATTACCGTGCGAGAACGTCACGTATTGCGCGGTAATGTCTGCGGTGGCGTTAAGGTGTGCAGAGGGTGGAGTAAGGCTTCCCAGAGGGCGGAGTAAGGCTCCCCAGGGGCGGAGAGAAGAGGTCAATGGGCGGGGAGAGGCCCCATGCACACTAGCGCCGTGAAATGAAGGTCTGAAAATTAGCACCAGTGAAAACCTCGCGCTAGAGGCACATTTGCAGGGGAGAGAGACCATTTCAGTCAGCAATGTGCAGCAAAGGCAGGGAAATGAAAACAAGTGATAGTAGTGATACATGTGCAGCAACATCACAGTGCCCAAGTACGAGAGGGCACTACAGTGAGGCTGCAAATGGGGTACAGGGGGCTGCAGGCGGGACATGCAGTGGGGCAGCTGGGGCACAGGGTAGACTAGGCAGATGCTTAGGTGACACATAGGAATGTAGAAACGGAAAACCAGCAAGACAGCAACTGACCAAGGGCAAACATGGCCACGAGTGTGTGTCTCACAGTGTCCCGGGGCAAGTACCCCAAAGGGCACATAACATTGGCAGGCGGTGCCGGGGGGAAGCGTGGATGTCTATGCAGGCACCCCTACCCCAGATCCCATACCATAGGCAGCCGCCTACCGGCACACTATATGGCCTGGGACTGCGCACCACCAGCACCACAGGCATAAGGGCATGTCAGCATGGTGGCGGAGGGGTACTTGTGGTGGAGAGGGCAGTGGAATCTGTTCAGGTGGTGGGCGTGCAGTGTAACAGACAAGGGCTGTCTGATGAACAGTAATGGTATCCCCAGGGAATGATCCACCTCTGTGGCAAAAGTGTGGTGCAGTACACACAGCCAGTGTGTTCAGGGGCAGAAGGTCACAGGTTGAAGCCCCAGCTGTGGCTTCTGCAAACCATGTCCCTATATTTTACCCAGTACTAAACCATGGTAATAACGATGGAACCGTTATTGCAGATAACAGAAACACGCTATAAACGCCTATATTTTACCCTACAGAGCACAGACACCATAAACATGTGCAATCCCTAGAGCAGTTTCCAAACTGCAGTTCTGGAGGGCCAAACACCATTCAGGTTTCATGCTGTCCCTAATAAATATGCCTGTGCTGCATTTGTATGCACCACCCCCATTGTGTACAAATGTATCCATGCATATTCATTAGGGACAGCATGAAAACCTGAACAGTGTTTGGCCCACCAGGACCGGAGTTGGGAACCCCTGCCCTAGAGCAGCGGCCAACAGAGGCACAAACACCCACACCCACAGGCTCCACTATCCAAAGCCTCATGGAGAGTCAGGCTGTTAGGCCCTGCGCGGAGCAGCATCTCCCAATACTGGCACCTGCATACCTTACCAATGCCGTCCTACACTTGGGAACACATTCCACATATATCAAAAGGTTGCTATGATTAATGTCAGATAACAAATCCTAGGTTAAACTCGATTTGTTGACAGAAATTCATCATAGCAACCTTTCTGATATCTGTGGAGTGTGTTTCAGTTTTTGCTTCTGACAGTGTTTACAACCCCGGGGAGTGACCCCAACAGTATTGTGTACCATAGCAATGCCCGCACTGTGCCCAGGGCTGCCACAAACGTCTATATTTGCACAATCCTGGCATAGGTGTGGATGTCTACCCAGTGTGTTGTGGCTGCCTACACCTTACTGAGCCCACACTGCTTGCACTGATTCCAGTGTTAGCCTGCCAATGTGCATAATGAGGAGCAAGGTACTGTGGGTATGGCCTGGACAGGGTGGCCTGGGCAGGATGCATCTGCACAGGGCATAGGGCAATGGCTGGGACATTGTAGTGCCCGACCACCACCTGCACGGACAGGGTGGCCACAGCATGTCATGCTGGGAGGTCACTCTCACCCTGACTAAGCAGTGGCCATGGCATGGCTAGGTTCCCCCATAGTGCTATTCACTATTTCTCTCAAGTGATATTTATGGGTTCCCTTCCCTGGGGCCCAATCACTGACATAACTGCTTGGTGTGTGTGCTCGCATCCCATTTTTGGGTGCACACAGTTCCTCCAGGAACATGCACTATGTACTAGCTAGCAGACTGTCTTCAGTTAGCATGTGTATGGCTGGAACACCTTGCAGGGTGCAGTGAGTGGAGACTGACTGTGCCCTCTGCTGGTGAATGTCAGATAGTGGTGGGGGAGAGCTGAACCTTTCCAGCGTTCTGCCTGTCTGCCATTGCCTTATGTGATGTGTACAGATCTGCATTGACTGCCCTGTAGGATGCCCGTTCCCCAGTAGGACTGGGGTTGATGGTCCCCTCTACTGCCACCATTGCAGAGATGTAGAATGTTGACCTGTTGGTGGGAGATCCTGTCCCCCACCCTGAGCCACAGAGGGCGGGTTGGGTGGTGCTACATACTCCGTTTTTGGGTCCCAACACCCCCTTCACCTATAACATGTGACCATGGCACCCACACAGGATATGCACTATTCTGGGTGCATCATAGTCCACAAGGGCTAGATGTGACTGGGAAATACAGATGGACACAGGCGTATCCTAGGTGTGTCTGCAAGGACTGCCTATCACACACTGGCACTGATGGGGACCTGCAGCATAGCCTATCTCAGCCAAGCCAGGTGCTGCAGACCTGGTGCTGGGCACCCCACCTCACCCTCAGGGTGAGCACAAGACCCGCACAATGTCACGATCTGTAGCTACTCTGTGCCAGTAACACACACGGTCAGTTCCCTCTACCAGGCCGAGGTGCTGTGGGGGTGCATACCCCATCTTGTGATCAGCTGTAGACTGCTGATCTGCATGTGCAGTGCATCATGGGTACGAGTGGGTTTACCCTATCCTGGTAACCACAACAGACAGTTTGTGTGGTTACCTGCAGTCTTTCTGAAGCCAGCCAGCAGTGTGTTAGTGGCTATAGAGATGTAGCCCACTGGTTACTTCAATGACTGTGGAGGCAAAGGTCATGGGTTTGATCCAACAGTGGTGTTATTTAATAAGGCTGTCTGAGGCTTTTCCTTTAAATCAGTGCTGCCTGCAAAATGCACCCTCACAGTGCCGTAACCTTGAGGTGCCTCATAAGGTGCCCTATACAGCGCCCTATAGGGCACATTAGAAGGCGCCTTGGCGGACAGGGCACTTTATAATGTGCCCTATGGAGTGCCTTATAGGGTGCCTTATACGGCACCTTATGTTACGGCACTGTGAGGGTGTTTTTGCTGGCAGCACTGATTTAAATTAAAAAAGGGAAATGCCTCAGACAGCACTGATTTAAATTACAAAAGGGAAATGCCTCATGCAGCCTTCTTACATAACACCATTGCAGGATCAAACCCATGACCTCTGCCTCTGCAGTCATTGCAATAACCAGTGGGCTACATCTTTATAGCTTCTAACACTGCGCTGGCATGAACTTAGGGTTAATGCGCGTTAACGTGTCACGGCGCCCACTATCGTGCAATACAGATTCTTGCTACCTTGCCGCTGGAACACCTACTCCTTATATGGCATTCTTCACATTATCACTGCAACTAGCGCCGGTAACATTAAGACGGTTTATTAAACATACCCCTATGACTTGCATTGGCTTAGGGTCTCAAAATGGACTCGTTTTAAATTTATACACTTCTTTATAAATTTTTAAATTATTTGTTACCTACATTTTTTTCTGCTGCTTCCACTTTTACAATCAAGTCAAAACGTCTATAGTCCTTTTATTTCCTCCTTGTAGGGGTATTAGTTTAAAAGGTGGCAGAACTTTGGTTGCAACTACCAATGATGATTAAGTACTCCTCGTCTGTTCTATATATTTTAAAAATCCTAAATCCTGGTTGTTTGATTCTAATTGATTTCCAGTTTCAGCCAGTGGTTTGCTTTTTTCTTGTTACGTGATATTCTTTTACTGTTAACCACACTGAACCACAAAGTTTGGGACTGTAGTGGTATACAAGTACATGTTAGAATAGACTAGAATTCTCTGATCACGCTAGTTCCAATCTGAGGTTTCTGCTTTCTTCTGTCTTATCTCTCTTTCTACAGTCTGTAGTCCATCTGCCATTTCTTGTCTCCTCTTGTTTTCTTCACTTTCTTCCATCTTGGATATAGCATAGTTACTCCCTGTAGCAGGTGATCTCTGGGAACAGCAGGAATTTAGTCTTCACATATGGGTGACATCAGTACCGACAGAGCCCACGCAGGAATGCTCCCCAGCATCCAATAGGAAAACCTTTGGGATCCGACTCAACCTGTCTACTAAGACATTTTGCTGTCCTGGCAGATACACTGCTTGGAGGTGTATTCGATGAGCAATGGCAAAGGATCAAAGATAGAGAGCCTCCTTGCAAAGGGCCCAAGAGCCCGTTCCCCCTTGCTTAGCTACCCGATTGTCTGTCTGGACAAGAACTCTGTGGCCTTATAGTGGTTGTTGAAACATTTTGAGGGCATTGAAGATAGCACAAAGTTCCAGTAAATTTATCTGGAACTGTGACTCCTGCTCTGTCCAGAGGCCCTGACTGGAGAAAGTCCAAGTGGGCTCCCCAGCCCAGTTTGGAGGCATCAGTTGTCAGGATGCATTGATGTGGAGGCATCTGAAAAGGTGACCCTACGAGGAGATTTCCTGGAGTAGACCGTCACAGAAGGGAGTCGATGAGAATGTCTGTGACCTGGATATGGTCCCTGAGAGCCCCGGAAACCTGCTTCCACTGGGAAGCAAGATTCCATTGAGCTGTCCACATGTGCAGATGGGCATATGGAACTACATGCACTGTAGAAGCCATATGGCCTAGAAGTTGTAGAATCTCCCTGGCTGAGAGATTGTCTCTGAGCCTTACTTGAGATGCTAGCTGCACTAGCCGAGTACAACAGTTCTGGGGTAGAAATGCCCTTGACTGTGAGTGTCTAGAAGAGCTCCTATGAATTCTAGCATTTGAGTGGGAACTAGATAGGATTTTGGAAGATTTATCACAAATTCCAGATCCTTCAGTACCTGTATTGTACAAAGGAGAGATAGATGAACCTCCTGAGAAGTGGCTGCCTTTATTAGCCAGTCGTCTAAGTAAGGGAAGACGAATATTCCAAGAGTTGTTAGATATGCAGCTACGACCACCATGCACATTGTGAAGACTCTTGGAGCAAAGGCGAGTCCAAAGGGAAGGACTCTGTATTGATAGTGATTTCCCTGGAAGATGAAGCGTAGATACCTCCTGTGTTCTGGATGAATGAGGAGATGAGTATACGCTTCTTTTAGATCTAGAAAACAGACCTGACTGGAAATAAAGTAGAAAGGTTCCTAGTAAGATCATCTTGAATTTCTCTTGGACTACCCTACATTTTTTTTGTTATGATAAAGTAAGGAGAATAGAACCTCATCCCCTGTTGGGATGTTGGAATCTCTTCTATGGCACACTGTGACAGAAGAGAGGTGATCTCTTGCTGCAGGAAAGCAGTGAATGGGGGTTGAGAATGATATTTCCCCACTAGAGTGGAGGAGGATATGCTTCATAGATGAAGCTTGTATCCTTCTCGTACTATGATTAGTCTCCACTGCTCTGAGGTGATAAGATGCTTCCTGTGGGCATAATGGCAAAGCCTGCCTGCTATGTGAAGGGGGTGGGGGTTCTCCAGAAGCAGGCCTAGATGGGATTTTGATCCTGTGGGGGTTAGACGTGCCCCGCAGGAACAGAATCGCGTCTATTTTTGTGCATCCGGTTCCGACGTACGTCTACTATGGAATAGGCCTTGTGGTATCTGCCAAGGCAGATAACATGAGGTCTCTGAGGGAAATCCAAACCTCCATGGTATCTGCAGGACCTCCCCCAGGAACACCCCTTGCAGATACCACAGAGATTTATTGCTTACCATGCAGTTTTGGCTGCTAACACACCACGTTAGCAGCCAAAACTAATGCAGTTTAGTAGACATAACCCATAGTGTTAATCCCCAAATTGAATTAACAGCTGCATTTATGGTGGACCATGATCTATTGTTATTTAAATAATCAGAAATGGGTATTTATATGCTTAATTGGTTTACAGGCTTCCTGAAAAGAAGATGCTGTAGTGTGATATGTGATAATTGTTATTCCAAGAAATCAGTTTGGAATATGGGATGCCACAAAGATCCCAGTGACTCCTATTATGTTTAAAGGCACATTTACACAGGTGGTGGAGACTGGAATTATGACTTCAGCTAAGACATCATTCCAACAGTATTTTAGAAATAGCTCTGCTAAAGGTGGAGCCAGGGCTGGTGCAAGGACTGAATATGCCCTAGGTGGGCCCTCCATCCTGCCACCACCCCACTGCCCACCTGCGCCCTTTGCTGCCATTGACACCCCTCTAAAGAGTCAACAGCGTGGCAATGGCTTCTGAAACTGCAACACAGAACCACAGATGCCAAGAGTGGCCCATCCCAAAGAGTGGGATTTACCTCTCCAGTGAGTGAGATTGAAGGCCAACGAGTGAGGTTTTTCTCATGGTGCATTTGCGATATAAATTTTGAAATATCTTCAGATTGTATTGTTTTGCAAATTAAAGGAGCACCACAAATTGATGATATTTAGCTTTTATTTTAGCTTGTAATTTTTCACTCCCTCCCTCCAAACAGAACTAGGACATTTCCCTGTAGAATTCACCATACAAAAATAAAATCTGACAGTAACAACATAAACCTTTTCAAGTACCAGGCATATTATGAAGTAAGACAAAACCCTGCAAACATTGGTCTGGATAGAACAAGTCTACCATTCCATAACAGTACCAATGAGGACCTACCTAGAAAAAGGCAACACTGTAAATTCATCAGTACCACTTATTGAGAAAGTTAAACAAGCCACATTACTACAGATCCCTACATAGATGCTCACTGCTAACAGAACACCTGGCCTTGGTCATGTTGTAAAGGACTTGAAATGGGGTACTAGAGACCTTTTAAAGAGTTAATATGAAGAATGGCTTAGATTTCACCAGCGGCCTGGAGGGATATGCTTCCTGCTAGTGTTCATGGACATCTCGGCGGCCTTCGACACTGTGTCCCACACCAAGCTATTGCAATGCTTACAACAGATAGGACTATGCAAGAATACCCTGAAGTGGTTCACATCATACTTGGAAGGGCGAACGCAACAAGTCAAATGTGACCATAAGAAATCACTACAATTCCCCATCACACAGGGAATGCCTCAAGGCTCAGCCCTATCATCAATGCTCTTTAACATCTACATACAGCCCATATGCAACATCATCAAGCACCACAAACTTCACTATTACATTTATGCTGATGACATCATGGTGTACGCTCCAATCAACATACTAGCACTAAACACAACAACAATAACCAAATGCCTCGAAGACATGAATGACTGGCTCAGAGCCAACAACTTAACGGTCAACTACGATAAAACTGAAGCAATGTTTGTCACCAGGAACCCCACCTTCATACCTCCACAAACTATCAGCATCCTAGACAAACACATAGTAGTCAAAGAAGAAGTTAAGTATCTGGGCATCACACTAGACAGAGCTTTAAACCTGAAATCCCACATCACCAAAACCGCAAACAAGGCCTATCAACGATTGAAAACAATCAGAAAAATCAAACCAATGCTCCGCCAGGACCACTTCCGCACAGTGTGCCAAGCACTCATCACACCACTGATTGATTACGGAAATTCACTATATCAAGGTCTACCTCAGCAGACACTCCACCCACTACAGATGGTACAAAACACCACAGCATGCATCATTACAGACACACCAAGGACCGAGCACATCACTCCCGTCCTACAGCAACTGCACTGGCTCCCAATGGTGACAAGAGCTAAATACAAAACAATCATGATCATCTTCAAAGTCATTCACCATCTCTCAGCAGTCGTACTCCAAAATGTCATAACAAGAGACATCAGCAATAGACCAAGAAGAACCAATAATGACAACATGATTGGCACACCTACAGGCTATCACAAAACCAAACAAACAACATCAAAAAGAGCACCATCACTACTGGCATCCACACTATGGAACTCCCTCCCAATGAGCTTGAGAGCATTAGATGACCTCAAAGACTTCCGCAAAGACCTCAAACCATATTTATTTATAGAAACATATGAGCATCTAGCCAACATCCCATACCCAAACTGAATACCACCTACCCCGCCAACTATCCACACACACAAGTTTATCATACCACATTATTAAATACCCTCATGTTAAATGTTACCTTTAATTAATTTAACTGTTATTAGCTTATTAGTTTCCTCTTCCCCGTTCAGTCCAAGTTTATTTTCCTGTTATAATGTAAGCATTGATATCATTGTTCTGATGTAATGCAAATGTTATTGTTTTATGTAAACCGCACTGACCTTGAATAGCGCGGTATATAAGAATGGATAAATAAATAAATAAATAAATTGTACTGTCTAAATGCTGTTATGTAACTGTACTGTCTAAATGTTTACATGTACCCTAATGTTAATTGTAACCCTCCAATTGTGATGTGACGTGACCATCTTGATTGAAGGATAAGGTGGTCAGAATATGTTTGCTTCTTCTAATTCAGCTAAGCAATAATGTCTCTGCTTAATTTAAGCACATAACATAATAACATAAGATATGCTATACTGGGTCAGATCAAGGTCCATCAAGCCCAGTATCCTGTCTCAAACAGTGGCCAATCTAGGTCATAAGTACCTAGCAGTTTCCCAAAAACACAGGTTCCTTAATGCTTGTATTGGATCAAGCAGTGATATCCTGGGTCCCTTTTAATAATGGTTTATGGATCTTTCCTCCAGGAACTTGTCCAAACCTTTTTTAAACCCAGCTACTCTAACAGCTTTTACCACATCTTCCGGTAACAAATTCCAGCTTTTGATTACACATTGAGTGAAAAAATATTTTTTCTTATTAGTCTTAAATAGGTTACCCTGTAGCTTCATTGCATGCCCCTAGTCTTTTTATATTCTGATGCCGTAAACAATCGATCTACGTTTACCTGTTCCACAACATTCATTAATTTATAGACCTCTATCATATCTCCCCTCAGCCGTCTCTTTTCCAGGTTGAAGAGCCCTAACCTTTTTAGCCTTTCTTCATAGCAGAAAAAAGGAGGTGATAGTGCCTCTGTATAAGTCTTTGGTGCGACCTCATTTGGAGTATAGTGTACAATTCTGGAGACCGCACCTTCAAAAGGATGTGAACAGAATGGAGTCGGTGCAGAGGGTGGCTACTAAAATGGTTAGTAGTATTCATTATAAAGCATATGAGGGCAGACTTAAGGATCTTAATATGTACACTTTAGAAGAAAGGCGGGATAGAGGTGATATGATTGAGATGTTTAAATACCTCCGTGGCATAAATGTTCAGGGGGAGAGCCTCTTTCAATTGAAAGCAAGTTCTGCTACAAGGGGACATGGGATGAGGGTGATGGGGGATAGATTCAGGAGTGATATGCAGAAATATTTCTTTACGGAAAGAGTGGTGGATCCGTGGAATAATCTCCCAGTGGAGGTGGTAGAGATGAGGACAGTAACTGAATTCAAAAAAGCATGGGACAAACACAGAGGATCTCTAAAGGAAAAAAGGGGACTGTTGTAGTTGTTGATATGGAAGGACAGACTAGATAGGCCATGTGGTCTTTTTCTGTCATCATATTTCTATGTTTCTATAGGAGTATCCTTCCACTCCTTTACCATTTTGGTGGCTCTTCTCTGTACCTTTTCTAATAATGCTATATCCTTTTTAAGATACAGCGACCAGAATTTCACAGAATATTCAAGGTGCAGTCGCACCATGGAACAATACAGAGGCATTATAATATCCTTTGTTTTATTCTCCATTCCGTTCCTTATGATTCCTAGTATTCTATTTGCTCTCTTGGCTGCCACCACGCATTGGGCGGAGGGTTTCAACATGTTAACCATGATGACGCCTAAATCTTTTTTCTGGGTGGTGGTTTCTAATGAGGAACTTTGCATCATGTAACCATGGGTTGTTCTTTCCTAGGTGCATAACTTTGCACTTGTCCACAATAAATTTCATCTGCCATTTGGGTGCCCAGTCTTCCAGTTTATCAAGGTCCTTTTTCAATTTTCCACAATCCTCATGGGTTTTAACAACTTTGAATAATTTTGTGTCGCCTGCAAATTTGAGTTCCTCACTCATTATTCCCATTTCCAGGTCATTTACAAATGTTAAAAAGCAGCAGAACCAGCACAGATTCCTGGGATACTCCACTATTCTCCTTTCTCTATTGGAAAAATTGGCCATTTAGCCCTACCCTCTGCTTTCTATCTTTTAACCAGCTCCTGATCCACAATAGTCCACTGCCTCCTATCCCATGACTTTTTAATTATGCCAAGAGTCTCTCATGAGGGACCTTGTCAAAGGCTTTCTGAAAATTCAGATGCACTATATCAACCGACTCACCTTTGTCTACTTGTTTATTCACACCTTCAAAAAACATAACTGATTAGTAAGACAAGACCTTCCTTGGCTAAAGCCATGTTGGCTGTCTCCCATTAAGCCATGACTATCTACATGTTCAGTAATTGTGTTCTTTATAATGGTTTCTACCATTTTTCTTGGTACTGACGTCAGGCTCACCGATCTGTAGTTTCCTGGATCACCCCTGAAAACCTTTTTAAAAATTGGCATTACATTGGCCATCCTCCAATCTTCAGGTATTACAGATTATTTTAATGTTAGTTCACAGATTACTAATAGTAGGTCTGCAATCTCATATTTTAGTTCTTTCATCATCCTTGGATGTATACCATCCGGTCCAGGTGATTTGCAACTCTTCAGCTTATTAAATAGTTGTAATACATCTTCCCAGTGTATCGATATTTCTTTCAGTTCTTCTACAGAATTACTTTTAAGTACCTTTTCAGTCATGGGTAACATCCCTTCATCTTCCTCAAAGAATTCATTCAGTCTCTCTGCCATGGCCTTGTCCCCTCTTAGTGCCCCTTTTACCCTTCTATCATCTAATGGTCCAAGTGACTCCATTACAGATTTTTTGCTACAAGTGTACTTGAAAAAGTCTTTATTATATGTTTTTGCTTCCACAGCAAGCTTCTTCTCAAATTTTCTGTCTGCCTTATCAATGCCTTGCATCTAACTTGCCAGTGCTTATGTTGTTTCCAGTTTTCGTCATTTGGCTCCTTTTTCCATTTCCTAAAAGGTGCTTTTTTGGATACAACAACCTCTCAGACCTCACCTTTAAACCATGCTGGCAGTTTTTTGGACTTCCTTCCACTTTTCTTAAAGTGTGGAATACAGCGGGTCTGGGCCTCCAAGATAGTATTTTTAAACAACACCCATGCTTCATGTAAATCTTTGACCTTTGCAACTGCTCCTTTTAGTTTTTTCTTAACTATTTTCCTCATTTTATCATTGTCTCCCTTTTGAAAGTTAAAAGATAGTACTGTAGATTTCCTTACCATCCTTCCAACATTTATTAAATCAAATGTGATCATGCTATTGTGGTAGGCGACGGCCTATGATCCATGCTAATTGAACTAAGCAGACAGGCCTAAGCAGCTTGACCTGTAACTGAAGCCTGTAGTTAGGCCCAGAGGAATGAAAACCCCCCTGAATGATGACACCATAGAATTGAAACTTAACTCAGTTTAACTGAACATAGCTAAGCAGAAACGAAACTTAGAAAATATAGAAAAACAAGTTTAATTGGTACTGATAAGGTGTGCTATGCTTCTATGGAATTAATTAACTCTGCAAAAAGCAAGGTTACAGTGCCCTGCTTCCCATATGTTTTAACAAGCTAAGCGACCTTGGAGGAGAGATGTAACAAGTTAGAGACACTGACCATTGTAATTGGGACTAGAAGGGGGGCAACCAGGTGCTGAGCCCAGACCAGGGTCCCGATTGGGTAGCCATATCAGTACCGGGACCAATAGATGGGTGAGAGGGGTACTGGGACCAATGAAAAGTTTGCCTATGCTTAGAATGGACAAGAAAGCTATAAAAGTTGTTGTTTTACTAGAAGCCATTGCTCAGCCATTTTGAAATTGCTTATTGCTTGAGCCATGTGCACATTAAACTGGCTTGGATCCTTGAAACGACTCCTGGTTTTATTTATTGCATGCTTATCTGCTGCTACATTTCTTGGTGCGTTGGCCGGGAAGTGCGAGTGGTGGATGGTGTTCAAGTGAATAAATCCACGTAATTCGCCTTGAGGTTTGGTCCAGTTGGAACCATGCCAATCCGACGCAGGGGAATTTCCCTGGGCCCACCGATCCTCTTGAATCGGAGGGGGTTCTGCCTGGCCTCGGCGGGCACTGAGTCCAGCTGGCCAACACTTCCGACCCGGGGGAGTCCAGGATCCAACTCAGAAGCTTGGGAACCAGATCTGGTAAGTATAGTTTTGAAAACCTGTCTAGACAGATGAGTTAGAACTGCAGTGTGACACTTTGGTAAGAATTTGAAACTTGTAACTTGTAATCTCGAGAACTTGGAACTTGGAATTTGGTAATGAGAGCACTGATCCCCTCTCAAGTACGGTCCTATTACCCTTGCATGAGTATGCGCAAGGCGTAGCTATCGTCCTTCTTGTTTGGTAAGACTTAAGTCTTTGTTTGAAAATCCTTGCATGAGTATTCGCGAGGTACAGCTGTTATAGAGAATCATGATTCAGCCTAGTCAGAACAGACAGGAACTTGGAATTTGTAATCTCGAGATATTGGGAATTGGTAAGAGAGCATGATCACCTCTCAAGGAAGGGCCTTGTAACCCCGCATGGGTATTCGCCGGGTGAAACCCCCATCCTTTTTGTAATTGGGAAATTGGATAAGACTAGTCAGAATAGATAGAAAGGAATGCATTCTGAGATACGTTGCTAGCATGATTGTGTGAATGAGAGGTCTGGCAGCACGGACCAAGCGAGAGTGGACTCTGGACTAGCGCAGTTCCTAGTCGGGTGACTGCGTCTAGGTCGCGAAACGGATGAAGCGTTTGGTGTATTGTCCGTCCTGTGTATTTGATTTTTGTTATCTGTTGAAACTGCGAGTTTCCCTTCTGTTATAAATGTGAGATTATTCTGTTGAGTAATTTGTGACAGTTCACTGATTAAGAAATTGTATTAATAGAGCAGAATGAAGACCCAAAACACCTACAGTCATTTTTAGAAATCAAAAAGCTGGTCTGACCCAGTTCGTTTTTCTACTGCAGTGTGAAAAACTGACAGGGGGCGTGTCTGAAGGAAAGAATGTACAGTGTCGTCTTTCTAATCCTGTGCAGGCTTAAATCTCAATGCTGTTAGTTTGTGCTTATTTCAGGACAATTGTACCTGTGTTATTCAATATGTTTTTTAATAGTAATGTTCCTTCTGCTATGGTTAGGTATTATATACCATTCGATAGGAATATTTAGTCAGAATTTTAGTTTTGAAGGTCGAATTAACCTCATCGGAGCTCCGTAAACTGTTTTTAGTTATATTCTCTGCTTTGTCTGTATTTTTATTGTTACCTTTCAGAAATGATAAACTAAGCAAACTGTTTTTGGGTTTATTTCCTTTGACTTATAAACCTACAAAGTAATTATTAGATCACGACTTGACACTGATTTAAATTGTTTTTTCTGGCATCTCTCTGTGCGTGTGAATGAGAAGTCTCTTTTTATGAGCACAGTTCAGTTGTTTCCCAGCGAGCAGAGGGGTGTAGCTTGCAGAGAAGGAAAAAAATGTGTTTTAAGAGACAGCAACTCTTGGTTGAGAGGTCTCCCGTTTATTTAAAATAAAGTATTCATTCAATCAAAGTTTGAAAAAAAAAATGTTTATCTTGCGGAGTGTTTGCACTAACCTTTTTATGACCAAGTATAAGTCATTTGAATGCATGCTTCCCCAAACGGTAAGCTGTTTTTCTGTATTTGAAAAAGGGAAAGGTGTGCTGTACTTTATGAAAAATATCCGGAATGTCTTTTGAATATTTGCTTTCTGAACTAAAAAAAGTAATAATTTCTTTTGCAGAGACATGCTGATTACGGCTGGCAGATAGTTATTTTTATTCTAACTGTATCTAAATTGTTCCTGTTTGGAATAAGTTGCAATAAGCATAATGGATGTATGTGCTCAATCTAAGTGTTTCCTGCCTGCCCTATGTTTACAGAAATAATAAGTGTCTTTTCAAGTATGATCAAGAATTTCAGTAAGGGATTTACTGAAAACTATGAAATGTCTCTGTCCCAATCAGGAATGCTAGGTGAAAGGGAGTGACTTCTGCTAGTTATATTTCCTTAGTTCACTATATTTTGCCCCAGAATCTCTAGATATCCTGTCTCTCTCTCTCTCTCTCTCTCTGTAAGTAGCTCCGTTTAGAGTGCTTAAGGGGGGGATGGAGCCCATTCCACCGATGATGTCACCCCCCGGTAGGCGTGAACTAATGTGCCCACAGCAGAGAAGTAGATCATTTAAAAAAAAAAACAAAAAACAACCTCCTGGATAGAGCGTTGCTAGGAGAAACCCAGGAGGGGGGGGGGGGGGAAATCCACCCTGTAGATTCCCTAGTTTGCCAGCCACCTCCGCAGGAGGGGGATGTGCACCCCCTCTGAACCAGAAATGAAAGTCAGCTGACCAGACTTGTTTAGAACTGAAAAAAAACTGCATTATACACTGAGAAGCCTTAGGATTTGATTGAACTAATGAACAGTATAATGCAGACCAGTAGCCCAGGAGAAGTTGTGTTTTTGTCAGTCAGTCCCAGAGAGATACAAAACAGAAATGAAACTGGATGAATTTGCGGGCATAATGGTTTAAATGAAAGTTTATCAGAAAGTATGTGGATTGTTGAAGAAGGACAGAGAATGTAAGAATTGTAAGATGGAAAAAGAGAACAGATCTTTTTGCTGATATTTATTTGAATGATGTGGAGGAGGTATTCCTAATCGAAGGAGCAGCGGACGTGAAAACTGGGTGTGAGTGCGCCCATTATAGAAAAAGAAGGACATTAGAGAAGTGAATGCCCGTATCTTGACTCCTCCCCAGGAGGGGAGGAGGGAGTACTTGATTGCAAAGTCATAAAACAATAAACCAAGCACAGTGTTTCAGCATGAGAGTGAAGTAGCTATAGCGTGAGTGGCAGCCGAAGAGGGCTACAGCATGGATGAAGACTAGGCCAGACCGGACTCTCCAGTTTCCCTGGGTCCCCAGGAGTCAGTCTGAAAAATAGGGGACCAATATATGGACTTTTATGGGGGATACAGGAGCAGAATACTAAAGCCAGTAGCCCCTGTGTTTTTCTAGATGCACCACCATTATCAGAGCTACTGGGGCTAAGGCCACAAAGCCTTTTTTGCAGAACCGCATGTGTGAACTAAAAAAATAATAATAATAATGTACCAGTTCCTGTATATGCCTGAATGCCCTATTCCATTTTTGGGCCGAGACCTGCTTGCAAAGCTTCAAGCACAGATATCCTTTGCTGAAGAGAGAGGAATGCAAATGACTGTGAACCCAGAGCCTGCTGGATTGATGGTGCTGACTGTTCCCCGAGAAGAAGAGTAGCAGTTCTATAGTGCATCTCCAATCAAGCCAGCTAGTTCCTGTATACCTACCAACCTCATAGCCCCACCTGGAGGATGGGCAGAAGATAATCCACCTGGCCTAGCAAAGAACATAGCCCCTGCCATTGTCACCCTCAAGCCAGTCAAGAAGCCTGGGACAGGTGATTACCGCCCAGTGCAGGATCTAAGAAGAATGAATGATGCAGCTGAAACTATACAACCAGTGGTACCAAAATCCTTATATTCTCTTGGAACTGATCTCTGCTGAAGCTATATATTTCATCATTCTGGACTTAAAAAGATGCCTTTTTCTGTATACGCTTAGCCCAAGACCCCACTACAAGGAGGTAGGGCCAACTCACCTAGACAAGATTACCTCAAGAATTCAAGAACTCGCCTTACTCAGCAAAAAGATTTGACAAGTTATCCAGTAATTCCAGGAGAAAGAATTCTACTGCAATATGTGGACAACTTGCTTATAGCCACCAACTCAGAAAGTGAATGTCCACAAGCCACCAGTGAACTCTTGCACCTTTTTAATGAGGCTGGATACAAAGTCTCAAGAGCCAAAGCATAATTATGTCAAACAAGTTAAATACCTAGGATTCCAGTTGTCCAGCGGAATTCGACGCCTGGAACCCTTACCAGAACGCAAAGCAGCTGTATGCAGTATTCCTACTCCAACCACCAGGAGGCAAGTGAGAGCCTTCTTGGGTGCCACAGGGTACTGTTGTATATGGATCCCCAATTTCGCGCTGCTAGCAAAACCATTGTATCACATTGTATCAAGCTACCAAAGGAATGAAAAAGTCTCCATTGGAATGGGGACTTGAATAGGAATGCAGTCTTTTGATCTTTGAAAACCGCTCTGATGTTATCACCAGCTCTGGGTCTACCAGATGTCCAGAAAACCTTACAGTCTCTATATTCATGAGTCACAAGGAAATGTTCTAGGAGTGTTGACTCAATCTCTTGGACCTTATTTGAGAAGCTGTTACAGCTACAGCCTTCCTAGTAAGCAAAAACTAAAAGAAAAATCCCTTTGAGACAGAATCTTCAAGTTACTGTACCACACTCTGTTCTAACCAATATGAAATACAAAGGAAATTACTAGCTAACAAATCTATGAATGTTGAAGTATTAGAGTATGTTGTGTGAAAACCCCAGATACAACTGAAGGGTCAGTCAAGTTTTGAATCCTGTTATGTTGTTACCAATTGGTCTTGACCCCTGATCATGACTGTTTAGAAATTATGGACACTGTATTCTCAAGCCGCCTGGATTTGACTGATGTCCCTCTGGAGAACCCTGAACAGACTTTCTTTGTGGCTGAAGGCAGTTTCATCATCAATGGACATTGTTGTGCTAGATATGCAGTGGTGACCCCTGATTTGGTAGTTGAGTCCTCAGCCCTGGCCCCAGAAACTTCACCACAGAAAGCTGAACTGATAGCCCTCACTAGAGCACTAACAATAGGAAAAGAGCCTTGTCTAAATGTGTACCCAGATTTCAAGTATGCCCTTACAACCTTGCATGCACATGGGACCCTGTACAAAGAATGAGGGTGGATAACCTTAGGAAGCAAGTCCATTAAGTATAGCCCCAAGATATTGATATTAACAGATACATACTGCCTATAGATCTCAGAATTTAGGAAAAGTAGAATGTATGAATAGAACCCTGAAATCTCAGTTGTCCAAACTTTGCCAAGAGGTTTACCTGAAGTGGCCCCAGGTTCTTCCCATAGCCCTTCCTAGGATATACTTAGCCCCTGCTAAGTCTTTAGGAGTTTCCCTTTTTTTGAAATTTTGTATGGGCAACCCCTGCCTATTGTATAGGAAATAAAAGGAGATATGAGACAGATAGGATCTGAAATTATTAGACATGAACTATTGGTTTTAAGTTCTGTTTTGCAGAAGTCTTCATACCTGAGTACAAAATCGATTACTCATCAATTTGCCTGCACCCCTGCATCCTTTCAAGCCTGGAGTCTCGGTGTGGATCAAAGAGTGGAGAAAGATACTGTTAGCCCTGCTTTGGAGGGGACCCTATGTTGTCATCTTGTCAACTCCAACTGCAGTAAAAGTCGCAGAATTTGAACCTTGGATCCACCATAATCAAGTGAAGCCAGCAGCTGCTCTTGAACCTGATCACTGGACTACTGTACAGCATCCTGAGACTCCATTGCACCTCACCCTACGACAACAACCACGGACCTAAGACTTATTGGTCCCTCAGAAACTGCACTGTTTCAAGACTGTTTGTTTATCTGAAGGTAAGCCTCGCATCTGGAGAAAAAAAACTGCAATCATCAGGAAGAGACTGTGTTGTGTTAAGAAATTGAATCTTCTAAGAGACTGTGTTTAAATACTCTGAAAAGACTGTTTTGATCTTCTAAAGAGTGAACTGCTCTAAGGAAGCAATAATAGCCTAAGAGACTATGCTATGATATTTTAAGAAATTGAGACATCCCAGAGGACAGTGATACTTTGGAATCTACAGCCCTACTCCTGCCAAAAAGCTGGTAGGTCTACGTACGGCAGAAGCTTGAGGATCTACAATCAACCCTACATCTGTTATCTGTTGTGGAAGTCGACAGTTCCACCAATTTTCCAGAGACTATGCCCATTATGAATTATTATTATTGCTTTATTCTGGCAACAGTTTTGGAGTGCTTTGAAATGACTTTTGCCTTATCTCCCTGGGCAGCCTGTATAAGTACAACATGAACTGGACCGAAGGTCACTCAGACCTTGTTTTATCATTCTTCCTATACTTGCATTGGTATACTCTCCAATCCAAAAGTTGTTCTAGATCTTGACTTTCTACAAGGCTATGCAAGCCACCGTTGCAATTCCTCATACCACCACCAGAACTTGTTTCTTGAACTTGCTGGAGCAATAGCATTTAGTCTCCACACTTCTGACTGTTTCTATTGTGGAGGAACTAAGATGGGAGATCAGTGGCCCTGGGAGACGCAAGAACTGAACTATTCTATCCTATACAATCAGACTGATTTACATAATACTACTAGTGAGTGGGTATTGGCCCACCCCATTGTTGACAGTTTGTGTTTTGTTTGGACTGGACCACAATCTACTACGAAGGATGGACAGCTGGTCTGTCTAAATCAGAAGCTTTACGACAGCACAACAAAGATGCAACTGAACCTTCTAATCCTTTAGTTCTTTTTCCCACTCTTGCCAAACTATGGACTTTGACCATCTGCCTGTTGCTCCCTTGTTTCTTGCCACTTTGCTTGCGAATGATAACTTCAGTTATTAATAACACTGTAGAGCATAAGGCAGCTACAAAGATACTAGCTATGTGAATTTACTACCCTATACCACAGAGTGATACCTTTACCTAGTATTATGTGATTTGATTCTCACACCTTATTAACATGCGGGTGAGAATAAACAAAGGGGGGAATGTGGTAGGCGACGGCCTATGATCCATGCTAATTGAACTAAGCAGACAGGCCTAAGCAGCTTGACCTGTAACTGAAGCCTGTAGTTAGGCCCAGAGGAATGAAAACCCCCCTGAATGATGACACCATAGAATTGAAACTTAACTCAGTTTAACTGAACATAGCTAAGCAGAAACGAAACTTAGAAAATATAGAAAAACAAGTTTAATTGGTACTGATAAGGTGTGCTATGCTTCTATGGAATTAATTAACTCTGCAAAAAGCAAGGTTACAGTGCCCTGCTTCCCATATGTTTTAACAAGCTAAGCGACCTTGGAGGAGAGATGTAACAAGTTAGAGACACTGACCATTGTAATTGGGACTAGAAGGGGGGCAACCAGGTGCTGAGCCCAGACCAGGGTCCCGATTGGGTAGCCATATCAGTACCGGGACCAATAGATGGGTGAGAGGGGTACTGGGACCAATGAAAAGTTTGCCTATGCTTAGAATGGACAAGAAAGCTATAAAAGTTGTTGTTTTACTAGAAGCCATTGCTCAGCCATTTTGAAATTGCTTATTGCTTGAGCCATGTGCACATTAAACTGGCTTGGATCCTTGAAACGACTCCTGGTTTTATTTATTGCATGCTTATCTGCTGCTACACTATGATTACTTTTGCCAGAGATGATATAAATTTGGTTATCTTATTTTTCTAAACGTGTTTATCCCAATCTCTAGTCTAGATTTTGCTTCCTCTGTCCCCGTTTAATTTTTATTTATTTATTTACTTATTTCTTCTATACCGCCCCTTCCAGTGATCAAGGGCTGTTTACATGGAACAAATTATGTATACTACTGTATACTTTACATGGAACAGGAAACTTTCTAACTTTTTACATGGAATAGATTAACAAATTATGTGTACTACTGTATACATTACATTGAAACAGAGAAACTTTCTAACTTTTTACAGTAGTGACAGGTGTAAAAACTGTCCAAACTATTTACATAGGTTATTTACAAGTGATTCTATACAGTGGTTTACAAGATAATAATTTTCTCTCCAGGGTGTCCAGTCCATTTGCCCACTCTCTCTTCTCCTGTCTTAATTTTCTCCTTTATATCCATCTCTGTCAGTTTAATAAACATACCCCTTAGAATGTAGATAGACCCTCACAAAGTACAGAATAAGTGGCCAAAAACTAAAAACAGAAATATGTTGACAAAAGTTAAACTGAAACTCCAAGAATTCTCACTCTGCATGTAGTGCAACACCAGAGAAATAGAAAAATGCATATGAAGAAAGCACATGTAAATTACAAAAACTGATATATTCCAATCACTTAGAGGCATGTTTACTAAGCTGGGCTAAAGGTTAGCACACGCTATTTGTAACTAGGTCCCCTGCTATTCAATGGGACCTAGTTACAAATAGTGCATGCTGTTAGCCCAGCTTAGTAAACATGCCCCTAAATTGAAAATAAAATACTTTTCTTTTACCTTTGTTGTTAGGCCTTTTTATTTTTCTAATTGTGTTGGTTCCAGTCTCTAGTTCTGCTTGCCTGCACTTCTCTTTATTTTTTTCAGGGTCTCAAGTACATCTACTACTCTCCTCTGCATCTATTTCTGACACTAATATTTTTCAACTTTCTTCCATGTGCTTTGTTTATCTCTCTGTGGACTCAAATTTCTCTCCTTCTTACCATCTTGTCCTCAGTCTACTATTACCCTTCAACCTTAACCACAGCTCTCCCGTTCCCCATCTCTCTCTCATTCCCCAGTCTCTTATTTCCCAGTCTATCACTATTTCTCCTCTTTCTCTCTTCTTTGTTGTGTCCAGCATCTCTCCCTTCCCTTTGTCCTCACTGTCTAACATTTCCCCATCCAATATCTGCCCCCTCTTTCTCTCCGTCCAGCATCTCCACCTCTATTTTACTCAATATCCCACACTGTATCCAAATATCTCCTATCTCCCCGTGTCCAGCATTGCTGCCCTTTGTCCTATTTCCTCCCATATCTAGCATCCCACTCCATCTACCTATATCCTGTCAAGTCCAGTTCTCCCCTCTGTAGCTCTATACCCTCTTGCCCTTGTCCAGCATTGCCCTGTGTCCAGTTTCACCCCTCCTAATATCCAGCATCTCCCCTTCATCTCCCTACTCCCATCTCCCTTGTGTCCAGCAATATTTTCTTCTCCATTTCCCACCCCCCTCATGTCCATCTCCCTATAACTTCCCCAATGTCTAGCATCTCTTCTTCTGCCCCCTATTCCCCTTCCCTTTCCCCTGTGTCCAGCATCCCCCTCCCTCTGCCTATGACCTCCCCTGTGCCCAGTATTTCCTTTTTTTGCATATTCCTCCCTCCTCTATGTTCTTTAGCTGAGCTCGAGGTTCTTTTCCCTTCCCCTGCCATATAGTCCTGCATGTCCCCTGTAACCTAACCCACCCTCCCATGCTTTATCATTGTAGTTTTAATTGTATCAGATTCATGGCCAGGGTAGGCATCCTTCTGTGGCTCACTGCTACGTGGGCTGCTTGGGCCTTCAACCTTGCCTGCTCAGCCTCTTCCCATTGGCAGTTGGCTCCTTCCTTTCCAGAGACCACTGAACCTGGGCCGTGGTTCAGGCCTCTGCCGTGCTGCCTTTCTCCCTCTAACACCACCACTGACTACTTCTCCCCGGCTGCAGCCAGCAGAAGGAGCTCTTGCCCCAGAGAGATTCCCCTGATGTCAATGCCGCTGCCACAGCTGTGGGTTGAGATTTTTTCTTTGTGTAGGTGCTGGCAGCATGGAGCTTGTAGCAGTGTGGGACCTGCACATGCCTAGGGCTGGCACTGCCTTCTTCCTGGAGGTGATCAGCAGAAGGAGCCACTGTCTTGGAGAGATGCCCTCAATGTCATTGCAGTGGCGTGGGGCTCACACATGCCTATGTCCGGCCCTGCCTTCTTCCTGGCAGTGGCCAACAGAAGGAGCCACTGTCCCAGAAAGAGGCCCCTGATGTCATTGCCACCTCAGGTAGGGTTTTTCTTTGTGCAGCCATCGGCAGCGCGAGGCTTGCAGTGGCATTAGGAGTGGCCTGCCTGCCATTGCTCACCTCTGCCGTCGCTGCTGGGACCCGTGGTAGTGACAATATATCAAAAACAGAGCTGAGCCTGCAAGTTATTTTAGATACATCGTTCGGGGGTCTGCTGGTCCAGTCCCTTCTGATATAAAATTCCTGTTTCTAAGGGGCAGGACTGGCAGAGCCCTGAGCGACGTGTCTAAAATAACTTGCAAGCTTCGCTCTTTTTTCTTGATGTATTGCCATTTACTTGGGTCCCAGCAGCAGAGGTGAAGCTGGGCACCGGCAGGAGGAGGATGTTAGATAGTGGCATGGGTCCTGGCAATGGTGTTGGAGCCATGGAGGTGTGCACCAATGGGGGGAGACAGCAGGTCCTGGCAGTGGAGTCACAGAGGTGGGCTAGTATATGGCTATACATTGCAATACCCAGTATGGTATATATGTTCAGGATTTTCTCTTGTACTTTTTAATCATTTATTATGGGCCTGATTCTGATCAGCACGTCCTGGCCCTCTGTGTGCCCGTCGGAACTGGATGCATAGAGGGAGTCGCGATTCTGATCCCGTGGAGCATGTCTAGCCCCTCAGGATCAGAATCACGAACAAGCCTGTACGTGCAGGCCGGGACTCCGATTCCATCCAGCCTGCACATTGTGATGTAGAGACCCCTACGGAGCCCATGGAAATAGAGAGAAAGGAAGATTCCACCTTTAAAACTGACAGGCAGCTAGAACACATGACTCACTGTTTACAAAGAAAAGGTAAACGGAGAAAGACAGGAGCTGAACTGACACGCCCAAGCTCTGACGTAGCAGCAAGCCTGGAGCTTGATCAATCACACCTGTTCAGGTTGAGAGCAGAGCCAAGCCCAGGGGAACAGAATTATAAAACCTCGTTATTAGCTCCAAGGAAAGGGGGAGGAGAAGCAGGAGAGAAAGGAAGCTGGAGAGGAGGCTGGAGTGCAGGCTGGAGTGGTGATTGCAGTTCGGATGGCAGTTGGAGGCGTGGCAGCTGAGAAAGTTGGAGTTGTGGCAGAGAAAGAAAAGAAGCAGCACGAGGAAGGAAAGGAGGAGAAAGAGGAGTCCTGGACAGCAAAGACAGGAGAGAGCTCCTGTAAGACGTGCTTGGAGAGGCTCAGAAACTCCAGAGAGTTCGATACCGGGTAAAGAAACTACCTACAGGTCTGGGAGAAAAGCCAGCAGACTAGAAGGAGGGAAGGCATGCCCTATGACCAGGAACTGGCTGGAGCGGAGAGAGCAAGGAACCCTTCAGTCAGAAGGAAGCCTTCAGAGTTTGCACAGGTGGGAGCCCAGCACAAAAGCATTTCCTTATAGCTGCCAAGAATTAGTGGAGAGCCAAAGGAGAAACTCCCGAGCAACAGGTATTTTAAACCCTTGCTGTTTAGAGTTGTATAAAGGGCAAATACCTGAGTTTACAGAGGGAAGTTATCTTAAATCCCATAGCAACAGTTTGCAGACAAACGCTGTTAGTCCGGAGATGGAAGATATGCAAATAGACTCTAATGTTTGTGACGTAGCAGATATGCAGATGGATTGCACACTTTGTTTGGCTGACAACATTGAGTCACTGTGTTAAACCTTGGAGTAAAAGTGCTGAGAAACAGCAAAGAAAAAGGAGCTATTTTGCTTTGCTACGAGAAGCTGTTTTGTTTTCCCTTTTGTACTTGTAAAGAGAACTGCATGTTTGGGAACCAGAGAGTGAATAAGCAATTACCTTAGTTATTGTATATAATCCTCATGCCAAACTCCTGGAGACTGTCCTATTTTTGTTCTGCACCAAAGTTCTGTTTGTGAGGGGAATAAATCCTTGTCATTTTGCCTTAAACACTCGGACTACAATTGCTTCTTTATCAGAAAGCTAAAAAGGGACTACAACTCCCAAGAGGCAGTGCAAGAGCCGCAGCTGTAGTCTCACTTTCTGAATAGAGGATTATCATGGCAGACCAACCCTCTGCGCCCTAGGTGGAGGGCTGGCCACGTGGTGACAACATGCAGCTAACTCAGTAAGGGCAGTTAAATGGAGCCATGGCACCATGGTGTCTAGTTGCCCTGGCACTGTGCCTCCATTGAAAAGCCGTGATCCCCGGCCGCTGGCTGCAAAAATGCTTTCCCCACAGCCTGACCCCCGATCTGGCCTCCTAAGGCCAGGGTCAGGTTGTGGGGAATCTCCTCTACCCCCTCCTGCTGCCTCCCAGCCCCAGGCTTGCCGATCCCTGCCGACTTGGGAACTTATTCCACCTCTGAGGTGGAATACGTTCCCCCTGCAAGCCACTGGCCCCAGATGTACTGGGTCAACATTAGAATCGGCCCTGTATATCCAGGGATGACAACCGTCCACTGCCTGCCCTAACACCGCCCCCGATTTTCCTCTTTCCTGCTCCTGTCTACCTTCCCCGTACAACGT
Source organism: Ichthyophis bannanicus (assembly GCA_033557465.1). Taxonomy (NCBI): domain Eukaryota; kingdom Metazoa; phylum Chordata; class Amphibia; order Gymnophiona; family Ichthyophiidae; genus Ichthyophis; species Ichthyophis bannanicus. Next base: position 808,026,578 of record CM066032.1, on the reverse strand, counting down.
GCGGGGAAGATAGACAGAGTTGGGAAGGGCCCAAATAGCAGGGTTGAACGTCCCGACGGGACGTCCATTCTCGCTATTCATGCCTCAGAATGAGCCTTGATATGTTTTTAATTTATCTTAAATAGCAGTTTTTGATTATAATGCTGTCATTTTATCAATTATTTTATCATGTCCTGTTTTATTTTCTTATGTTTTTAAATTGATTATGAATTTAATATTATGCTTTTATCTGTTGGAGGCCCTCACTTGATTTGCAGCTTGTCGTGCTGTGAGGGCTTGTGTGCATCAGTGATGCTGAGAGCTAAACTATCGGTAGTTTAACTACTGGCAGAGTCTCCCAAGATGGACAGGTCTCAGCTGAGATGCCAGACCAAGACAAACCACCCATCTGGGCAGCAGCAGAATGGGATAGTGTTGACGGCGGAGGATCACATTTCTATGACAACGGCAACAACACCAAACTTAAACTGCGTGGAAGAAAGGCCCGGCAATCTACGTCTGTATCTTGCCATGAAAACCCAATGGATAGTTACAACAAAACAAATTGTGCTGTAGTGCTGGAAGATGAGACCCCCAGGTTGGAAGGCACTCAACTAGCTACTGGGGAAGAGCTGAAGACTTTTCAGAGTAAAGCCAGCATTTATGATGTGGTTGGATCAAAGCCCTCGGGACGTCTGACTGCTGATGTAGCTGCGCATGAAATGAGAATCAGAAGCTGTAAAGATGTCTTACACATTGGAACATGGAACGTACGAAGCATGAACCAAGGGAAGTTGGAGGTGGTCAAGAATGAAATGGAACGTGTACAACTTTATCTGTTGGGTGTCAGCGAACTGAAATGGACTGGCATCGGGCACTTTGCATCAGAAGATCACATGGTCTACTATGCTGGAAATGAAAGACAAAGAAGAAATGGTGTTGCATTTATAATAAAGAAGAAACTTGCAAGACCTGTAATGAAATACAATGCAGTCAGCGAACTCTTAATCTGTATTCGTCTACGAGGAATGCCTATCAACACAACTATAATTCAAGTATATGCCCCAACAACAGCTGCAGAAGAGAATGAAATTGAAGAGTTCTATGAACAAGTACAAGCTGAAATTGACAGAACATGCAAACAGGATATCCTGATAGTCATGGGTGATTGGAACGCAAAGGTTGGCAACAAAGAAGAAGACAAAGTAGTTGGAAAATATGGACTTCACAACAGAAATGAAGCTGGAGAAAGACTGATAGAATTCTGCAAGACCAACGATCTATTCATCTCGAACACCTTCTTCCAGCAACACAAGCGGCGACTGTACACATGGACTTCACCCAATGGATTGTATAAAAATCAAATTGACTACATCTGTGGAAGTCAACAATGGAAAAGTTCTATAACAGCAACAAAGACAAAACCTGGAGCTGACTGTGGTACAGATCATCAACTACTAGTATGCAAACTCAAGCTAAAGCTGAAAAAGAGCAAACCACTCATGAATGCAGCAAAATATGACCTTGAGAATATACCACTGGAATTTAAAGACTGCCTGCAAAATCAATTTGCTGCTTTAGATACAAATGATAGAGTTCCAGAAGAGTTATGGAATGACATCAAGAAGGTTGTGTTGGAAGAAAGCGAGAAGTCTCTACAAAAGGTGAAAAAGCAAAAACGGCCAAAATGGATGACGGAAGAAACTCTGAAAATTGCCCAGAAACGCAGAGAAGCTAAAGCCAGAGGAGAAAGAGAGACAATCACAGAACTCAACAGAGATTTCCAACGTGCAGCAAGACAGGAGAAGGAAAAGTACTACAATGACGCATGCAAGGAAATAGAAGCAGAAACTATTAGAGGAAGAACAAGATTGGCTTTCCTAAAGCTACGAGAGTTAAAGAAAAAGTTCCAGCCTCGAATTGGGATGTTACAAGATGCTCAAGGTTCTATGTTGAATGATGCTGAGAAGATCAAGAAAAGATGGAAGGAATATACAGAGTTTTTATATGATAAAGATCAAGTGGACCAACAGCCGTTTCAACCTGTACCTTATGATCTGGAACCATTGGTGATGAAAGAAGAAGTTGAAGCAGCATTGAAAGCCTTATCAAAGAACAAAGCACCAGGCATTGATTGCATTCCCGTAGAAGTATTACAGCAATCTGATGCAGCTGTTACCGTACTTACAAGGCTCTGCCAAGAAATATGGAAGACAGCCTCATGGCCAACTGACTGGAAAAGATCTGTTTATACCAATACTAAAGAAAGGTGATCCAAGTGACTGGAAATTATCGCACAATCGCTCTGATCCCACATGCCAGCAAGATTCTACTGAAGATTATTCAAAAGAGACTACAATCATACCTGGAACAAGCACTACCTGAAGTGCAAGCAGGGTTCAGAAAAGGGCGAGGAACGAGAGACATCATTGCGGATGTGAGATGGATCCTTGAAAAGACTAAAGAATACCAAAAGGATATCTATTTGTGCTTTATCGACTATAGCAAAGCTTTTGACTGTGTAAACCATGAGAAACTCTGGGCCACATTAAGAAGCATGGGTATACCAGAACACCTGATCGTTCTCTTGCACAATCTGTACATTGATCAAGAAGCAACAGTTCGAACGGAACAAGGAGAAACAGAATGGTTTAAAATAAGCAAAGGTGTAAGACAAGGCTGCATACTTTCCCCTACCTGTTTAATTTATATGCAGAACAAATCATCAGAGAAGCAGGATTGTATGAAGACAACAGAGGTGTGAAGATTGGTGGAAGACTCATCAACAACCTTCGCTATGCTGATGATACCACATTACTGGCGGAAAGTGAAGATGATCTGAAACATTTGCTTCTCACAATCAAAGAACATAGTCTCAAAATGGGCCTGCACCTTAATGTAAAGAAGACAAAGATCATGACAACTGGCATAATCAACAGGTTCATCGTTGAAGGAGAAGAAACTGAAATTGTGAACAACTTTAACCTACTTGGATCAACTATCAATAAAGAAGCAACAAGCAGTCAAGAAATCAGACGACGCATTGCTCTTGGCAGAATGGCTATGAAAGACCTAGATAAGATTCTCAAGAGCAGAGATGTCTCTCTCCATACAAAGATTCGACTTGTTCAAGCCATGGTATTTTCAATAACATCATATGGATGTGAAAGCTGGACAGTGAAAAAGCTATACAGGAAGAGTCTGCTTTTCTCTGATCAGAGAAGAGCAGTGCTTTTTACAGTGCTCTGCTAGAGAAGTGGATATTTGTCTCCTGTGACACCTTGCTGTGAGTTCTAGCTGTTTATTAATTATTTATTGTTTGTCTAACTGTTTATTTAATTATTTATTTGTCTTAGTGGTATGCTAGTTCAGCCTTCTCAGCTATAACTTACCTTGCCTCTCTCAACTAACTGGGCTTTGTGTGGTAGCCAGGTTAACTGTTCATTTTAAATTAAATCTCTCTCCCCAGAACCTGCTGTGTGTTAAACTTTTTTTCCTGTCCTAGCCTGCCTGAGTGAATCCTCCCCCTCCCCCCCCTGCTGAGGTATTGTGTAGCCTTCTTCCTGTTTCCTCCACGTGTGCATAGTCTGTTTTAGTCTGCTTTTCTCTGATCAGGGAAGAGCAGTGCTTTTTACAGTGCTCTGCTAGAGAAGTGGATATTTGTCTCCTGTGACACCTTGCTGTGAGTTCTAGCTGTTTATTAATTATTTATTGTTTGTCTAACTGTTTATTTAATTATTTATTGTTTGTCTTAGTGGTGTGCTAGTTCAGCCTTCTCAGCTATAACTTACCTTGCCTCTCTCAACTAACTGGGCTTTGTGTGGTAGCCAGGTTAACTGTTCATTTTAAATTAAATCTCTCTCCCCAGAACCTGCTGTGTGTTAAACTTTTTTTCCTGTCCTAGCCTGCCTGAGTGAATCCTCCCCTCCCCCCCCTGCTGAGGTATTGTGTAGCCTTCTTCCTGTTTCCTCCACGTGTGCATAGTCTGTTTTAGTCTGCTTTTCTCTGATCAGAGAAGAGCAGTGCTTTTTACAGTGCTCTGCTAGAGAAGTGGATATTTGTCTCCTGTGACACCTTGCTGTGAGTTCTAGCTGTTTATTAATTATTTATTGTTTGTCTAACTGTTTATTTATTTATTTATTGTTTGTCTTAGTGGTGTGCTAGTTCAGCCTTCTCAGCTATAACTTACCTTGCCTCTCTCAACTAACTGGGCTTTGTGTGGTACCCCCTTCCCCCCTGCTGAGGGTTCAGGACAGGGTACCTTGTAACTGCCCTCTTTAATAGGACTTATCTCCCTCCCTCCCTCCCCAGCACCCACCCACCCCTGGGGTAATTGTAGTTTTATAGGTACTTGCACATCTTAGAGGAAAGGGGCTGCTCTCAGTTGCAGCTCGTTATCCAAATCAGTCATACACAGAGGACCTGAGATTAATTACTTAAGCTTCAGGTACACAAGGGGTATTAGGGGTATTAGATACACTTTTATTGGTATAAGCATCCACACCAATCCTTATTATATACAGAATTTAAAAGACCTAAACACAAGCTTTAAACTAAGATGCAGACAGAAGTCCAGCAACGAGATGGGGGTTCTCCGGTCTTTTGCATTGAGTGTCACATGTATGATTTTCTCCCAGTTGGTGAGAGGTCTTACGTATCCACTAAGTGCAAAGAACTCTTTGCTCTCAGGGAACGAGTCCGTTCTCTAGAGGCTAGAGTAGCAGACCTGGAAGACATAAGAAAGACAGAGAAGTACATGGACGAGACCTACAGGGATATAGTCCTGAAGTCCCACCTCCAGTCTGGCAGCATCCCTGTTGCCATGGAGGAGAGAGTTCACGTGACAGGAGAGCATCACCCTGGTGTGGCAGGAAGTGATCCTGTAACTAGGACCTGTCCTCCAGGTGATGTAAAACCCTCTCGCACCGAGGACATTTCTCCAGGGCCATGTCCCCATGAGGGGAGGGTCAGGACAGCTGTTATAGTTGGTGATTCAATCATTAGGAATGTAGATAGCTGGGTGGCTGGTGGACGTGAGGATCGCCTAGTAACATGCCTGCCTGGTGCGAAGGTAGCGGACCTCACGCACCGCCTAGATAGGATCATAGATAGTGCTGGGGAGGAGTCTGCTGTCTTGGTACATGTTGGTACCAATAACATAGGAAAATGTGGTAGGGAAGTTCTGGAGGCTAAATTTAAGCTTTTAGGTAGGAAGTTGAAATCCAGAACTTCCAGGATAGCGTTCTCCGAAATGCTTCCTGTTCCACGTGCAGGACCCAAAAGACAGGCAGAGCTCCGGAGTCTCAATGCGTGGATGAGACAATGGTGCAAGGATGAGGGTTTTGGATTTGTTAGGAACTGGGGAACATTCTGGGGAAAGGGGGGGCTCTTCCGAAGGGATGGGCTTCACCTTAATCAGGATGGGACCAGACCGCTGGCATTAACCTTTAAAAAAGAGATAGAGAAGCTTTTAAACTAGAAATTAGGGGAAAGCCGACAGTCACCCAGGAGTGCATGGTTCGGACAAAGGTATCCTTGAAGGATACTACCAAAAGCAGTGAGGTTCCAAAAGGGAGTATAGTAGCCCAAATGCCCTTGAGTAAGGAGCAGACAGAGCATAAAGATTCCAAATTACCCCTGCCTACCAATAGCCAGATTAATATGAATACAATACAGTCTCTAAAATGCTTGTATGCCAATGCTATAAGTCTAAACAATAAGATGGGAGAGTTAGAATATATAGCACTAAATGAGAGGTTAGATATGATTGCACTCTCAGAGACATGGTGGAAGGAGGATAACCAGTGGGACTCTGTGATACCTGGATACACACTATATCGTAATGATAGAGCTGATCAAATTGGTGGAGGGGTTGCGCTCTATGTTAGAGAGGGCATTGAGTCAGAAAGGATTAAAGTTTTGCAGGAAACAAAATTTGCTGTAGAATCTCTATGGATTGAAATTCCATTTATGAAGGGGAAGGTGATGGCAGTTGGAGTATACTATCGACCGCCTGGCCAGAATGAACAAATGGATGATGAAATGCTCAAAGAAATCAAGGAAGCTAACAAAAGTCACAACAGAGTAGTAATAATGGGTGATTTCAATTACCCGGTATCGACTGGGTCAGTGTCACAGCAGGACAAGCTAAAGAGATAAAGTTTCTAGATGGAATAAATGACTGCTTCTTGGAGCAGCTGGTTCATGAACCGACCAGAGGGGAAGCCATACTGGACCTAGTCCTTAGTGGAACGCCAGATCTGGTGCAAGAAATAAGGGTGTTGGGACCACTTGGCAATAGTGATCATAGTATGATCATGTTTGATTTAATTAGTGGAGGACAGATAGTAAAGGCATCCACAGTACTACCTTTTAACTTTCAAAAGGGAGACTATGATAGAATGAGGAATATAGTTAGGAAAAAACTAAAAGGAGCAGTTCCAAAGGTTAAAGACTTACAGCAAGCTTGGGTGTTATTTAAAAATGCTATCCTCGAAGCCCAGACCAGCTGTATTCCACGCATTAGGAAAAGTGGAAGAAAGTCCAAAAAACTGCCAGCATGGTTTAAAGGTGAGGTCAAAGAGGCTGTTGCTGCTAAAAAAGCAACCTTCAGGAAATGGAAAAAAGAGCCAAATGATGAAAACTGGAAACAGCACAAGCACTGGCAAGTTAAATGCAAAGCATTGATAAGGCAGGCAAAGCGGGAATTTGAGAAGAAACTTGCTATGGAAGCAAAAACACGAAATAAAGACTTTTTCAAGTACATTCGTAGCAAAAGGCCTGAGAGAGTCAATTGGACCATTAGATGATAGAGGGGTAAAAGGGGCAGTAAGAGGAAACAAGGCTATAGCAGAGAGACTGAATGAATTCTTTGCTTCGGTCTTTACTGAGGAAGATGTAGGGATGTTACCCAAGACTGAAGTGGTATTTAAAGGTGATACTGCAGAGGAATTGAGAGAAATATCGCTATACCGGGAAGATATATTACAAGTATTTGATATACTGAATAGTAGCAAATCACCTGGACCGGATGGTATACATCCCAGAGTGTTGAAAGAACTGAAATATGAGATTGCAGACCTGCTATTGGTAACACAGGTACACTACCAAAAAACTGCCTCCAGTTTTGCAACTGATTCCTATAGATTTTGGGGTGCTGAATCCAGGAAAAATAGCCAAAATGTTCCATCACGTCACGTTTTCTTGCAAAATTAGATTTCTTACCCATATAAGGAATGTTCACATAATTTCTTTTTAGCCGACTGCAGTTTATTTTCTTGGCCCAAAATAGAGGTTGTAATGGTTAACTAACTAGAAACACTCCCTCATGATATTTTAGAGTGTTTTGTATTCATTTTATACATTAACAGGACAATTGGGAGGCGGGGGGCTAAATCCAGTACTCGCGCTGGCGCATGTTCTTTCCTGTTCGCCTCGCCTCGTTCACTCGCTCAAACACGGTGGTTGCGACATGAACGTTCCTGTCAAATTTCAGTTTCTTGCAAGTTCATTACTACCTTTTGTTTGCTCAGTCGCAATCCAGCTTTATTCCGAAGTGGTTCACTACAGTTGTAGTTTGCAGTGCTGTGTATTTGTGATGGCTCACAGAGCCAGAGGTTGCGTCAACTCTACGGACAGTTTTTGTTTTATTTGTGGGGAATATACCGTGAAAAAGCGGCAGAGGAATATTTCTGCATTTATTAAAAAAGTATATTTCGCCTATTTCGGTTTGAAGTTAGGCGATCAAGACAAACCGTGGGCTCCTCACAAAGTGTGCAAGACATGTGAGGAAGATCTACGCTTATGGATGAAAGGTAAAAAACAAGCATTTCGTTTCGGAATACCTATGATGTGGCGTAAACAAAGAGACCACAGCAGTGACTGCTATTTTTGCTCTTGCATTGTGAAGGGATACAACTTAAAAAATAAGAACGTAATAAGTTACCCCAACCTTCCCTCAGCAATTAGGCCTATGCCTCATAGCAACGAAGTACCTGTGCCTGAACCACCAAAATCTTTGGATCATATTTGTGTGGACGGTTCTGATCATGATGAGACTCATCAGATGGCTTTTCCCGATGAGTCCAGTACTTCCGAGTTTGAAACTGAACCAGATCCGAAACCTGAACTTTTCTCTCAAGCTGAATTGAATGATTTAGTCCGGGATTTAGGACTCCCAAAAGATGCTGCCCAACTGCTAGGTTCTCGGCTTAAACAGAAAAATCTATTGTCACCAGGAACAACTTTTTATTGGTACCGCAACCGCGAGACACAATTTTTGAAGTATTTCAGCAAAGAGGAAGATTTGGTATTTTGCAACGATATATACGGAGTGATGGAAAAGTTTAAACTCAAGTATGATCCTACTGAATGGCGGCTGTTCATTGATTCGTCAAAAGACAGCATAAAAGGTGTTCTTCTTCATAATGGCAACATATTCGCTTCAGTTCCTATTGCTCACTCTGTTATTCTCCAAGAAAAATACGAGAATTTGGCCCTGATTCTTCAGAAGATTCGTTATGATGAGCATAAGTGGATGATTTGTGGAGACTTTAAAATTCTATCCATGCTATTAGGGCAGCAATCCGGTTTCACCAAATATCCCTGCTTCCTTTGCTTGTGGGATAGCCGGGCCCGCGACCTACACTGGGGGAAAAAAGACTGGCCAATTCGGGAGTATTTGAGACCCGGTGAGAAAAATGTTCTTCATGAGAGCTTGGTACCTCGTGATAAAATTCTATTACCACCTCTCCACATTAAGTTGGGTCTCATTAAGCAATTCATCAAGTCCCTTCCAAAAGATGGTGAGTGCTTTCGGTACCTTTGCTCAAAGTTCCCCCGACTTTCTGAAGCAAAGCTAAAGGAAGGAGTGTTTGTTGGCCCTGATATAAGGAAACTCATTTCAGATGGAGCATTCGCTGAAACGATGTCTGAGAAGGAAAAAGAAGCCTGGGATTCCTTCAAGGATGTTGTTCTCAAATTCTTGGGGAACAGGCGGGATGAGAACTATAAGGATATTGTTGCCAGGATGCTCAATGCCTTCAAAGAACAAGGCTGTAACATGAGCCTGAAAGTCCATTTCTTGCACTCCCATGTGAACTACTTTCCCGAAAACTTGGGGGCGTACAGTGAAGAACAAGGTGAAAGGTTTCACCAGGACATCAAGGACGCAGAGAGAAGGTACCAAGGAAGATGGAACACCACTATGATGGCTGATTTCTGCTGGTTGCTGCTGCGGGAAACCCCAGATGAAAAATACGCCAAGCAGCGCACCAAGAGAAGCATTCGGGGGAAGAAGAAACGGGCCCACCAGGAGATTGATTGACCCAAGAATGACTTTAAAATCTAAACTGTGTTGACAAATATCGTGTTTTTACTAAACTTTGAAATAAAAATTTGCTAGTTATTACCACAGTGTCGGATCTCATTTATTAGAATTTTATTTTCACACCATCGGGTGTTTGTCTTCATGTATTGCAATGGTGAGGTTTGCGTTTTCTATTCTTACATACATACCTGTACAACATTTTTGCACATTTCTTTGCTTTGCTTTGTGTCTAACCTCGCTCTTATATGCTCAATGTTCGTGCACATGTATGTGGCTGTTTTAAGTGCAGACAATTTTGCTACCATCACAGTGTGTTTTGTTGACATTAACTCTATTCTTATGTGCTGCCTTGTTACAATTTTCTTTATTCTTATTTGAATAACTACTAAACAATTAGTATAAAGAATTCATCCAAGAAACTTTTATCTTGATCGCACTCAATCTGAAACGTTCACCTCAAACTGCTAACCCAATGTAGCAAAAAATCTGTACGTGATGGAGAAAATTGGTTACCAGATTTGGATTCAGCGCACCAAAAAACGTAAAAATCAATCGAAACATTAGAGGCAGTTTAAAAAAAATTTTTTTTAGTGTACCTGTGTAATCTGTGAACTTTCATTAAAATCATCTGTAATACCTGAAGATTGGAGGGTCGCCAACGTAACACCGATTTTTAAAAAGGGTTCCAGGGGTGACCCAGGAAATTACAGACCGGTGAGCCTGACGTCAGTACCAGGGAAAATGGTAGAAACCATCATAAAGAACAAAATTACACAGCAGGTAGATAGTCATGGCCTCATGGGAGACAGCCAACATGGCTTTAGACAAGGAAGATCTTGTCTTACTGATCTGATATGTTTTTTTGAAGGTGTGCATAAACAGGTAGACAAAGGTGAGTCGGTTGATATAGTGTATCTGGACTTTCAGAAAGCATTTGACAAAGTCCCCCATCAGAGACTTTTGGCGAAGCTAAAAAGTCATGGGATAGGAGGCAGTGTACTATTGTGGATCGGGAACTGGTTAAAAGATAGAAAGCAGAGGGTAGGGCTAAATGGCCAATATTCCCAATGGAAAAAGTTGAATAGTGGAGTACCCCAGGGATCTGTACTGGGTCCGCTGCTTTTTGACATATTCATAAATGACCTGGAAAAGGGAATAACTAGTGAGGTTATCAAATTTGCAGATGACACAAAACTGTTTAAAGTTGTTAAAACCCAAGAGGATTGTGGAAAACTGCAGGAGGATCTGGATAAATTGGAAGACTGGGCATCCAAATGGCAGATGAAATTTAATGTGGACAAGTGCAAAGTTATGCACCTAGGAAAGAACAACCCACACTATAGTTACACGATGCAAGGCTCCACATTAGAAACCACCACCCAGGAAAAAGATTTAGGAGTCATCGTGGATAACATGTTAAAACCCTCCGCCCAGTGTGCAGCGGCGGCCAAGAAAGCAAATAGAATGCTAGGTATCATAAGGAAAGGGATGGAGAATAAAACAAAGGATGTTATAATGCCTCTGTATCGCTCCATGGTACGACCGCACCTTGAATATTGTGTGCAATTCTGGTCACCGTATCTTAAAAAGGACATAGCGTTATTAGAAAAAGTACAGAGAAGAGCCACCAAATTGGTGAAGGGGATGGAAGGCTACTCCTATGAAGAGAGGCTAAGAAGGTTAGGGCTCTTTAGCCTGGAGAAGAGACGGCTGAGGGGAGATATGATAGAGGTCTATAAATTAATGAATGGAGTGGAACGGATAAACGTGGATCAATTGTTTACGCTATCAGAGTATAGAAAGACTAGGGGACATGTAATGAAGCTACAGGGTAAACTATTTAAGACAAATAAGAGAAAATATTTTTTCACTCAACGTGTAATCAAAGTCTGGAATCTGTTACCGGAGGATGTAGTAAGGGCTGTTAGTATAGCTGGGTTTAAAAAAGGTTTGGACAAGTTCCTGGAGGAAAGGTCCATAAACCACTATTAAAAAGGGACCCAGGATATCAATGCTTGACCCAGTACAAGCATTGTGGAACCTGTGTCTTTTGGGGATATTGCTAGGTACGTATGACCTAGATTGGCCACTGTTGGAAACAGGATACTGGGCTTGATGGACCTCGGTCTGACCCAGTATGGCATGTCTTATGTTCTTAAGAAAATTGATGCCTTTGAATTATGGTGCTGGCGGCGAATACTGTGTATACCATGGACTGCCCAAAGAACAAACCAGTCTGTACTAGAGGAGATCAAACCTAAGCTTTCTTTAGAAGCTCAGATGACAGGACTTCGACTTTCATACTTTGAACACATCATGCGGAGAGAGAGATCATTAGAGAAAGACATCATGCTTGGCAAGATAGAAGGTCAACGCAAAAGAGGAAGGCCAGCTATGAGATGGATCGATACAATAACAGCAGCTACGGGTACCAGTCTGTCAACAATGAGCCGCCTGACTGAAGACCGAACACAATTTAGGATAGCTATCCAGAGGGTCGCCATGAGTCGACTCCGACTCGACGGCACTTAACAACAACAACATCTGTTGGAGGTTTGTTACCCCCTGAAGAAGGCAGGTCAGCTGAAACACTGCCAGTGTAGGATTGGATTTTAATAAAGTTGGTTTGGGAATACAGAGAGATGGACATTTTCTTTGCCCTGCTCTTGTTAGAAACCAACATAACATCCAGTGGCACATTCCTGCAGTTGGAGTTGTGCAGGGACCATTCAGAGGTCAGTATCCCATATTCACAAAGAGTCAAACCAAAACATATTGTCTCTATAAACATAAGGCTGGTTGTTGTTATGGTTTAATTCATAATGAGCCCAATTCTGGGATGTGGGTTGCGGGGCTGCAAGTCCCAGTGGGACATGCAGCCCCGCAAGCCGTTTGGTCCCAATTCCCCCTGCAGCTCTCCCAGTATGTCCTGAGCATCAGGACAAGGAGAGCTGGTGAGAGGTGGTGGGGTGTGGGATCTGGGCGGAGCGAGAATGGGCCAGTCCGGAAGGACATGCAAGACTGATTCAGGTCACAGCCCTATACTTCCTGCTGGGTCAAAGAGGATGTGCTGCTTATATTTATTACTGGGTCATTTTTCCCTATCCTTATCAACATGGGTTCCATAAATAGTCAATCCGTTCTGTCCAACCTCCACCCGTCCCGTACTTGTTGTTTTTGTCTAACCCTGTACACATGGCTAACCCTACGCACATGTCCCACTCTACCGCAATTCCCGGAAACAGAAGGTTCTACCAGTGGCCTCCTGTATTGTCTTCCCTCCTCCCTTGCAGCATCAGTTTTCCTTTTCTCTTTGTTTTCACTTCTATATATTTGTACCATTTGCTTCAGCTTCTCTTGGCTGCCTGCCTGTTTTGTCATAGAGGCTACCATAAATTTATTATGAAGAGCATTACCTTGTGCCGTCTTCTTTTCTTTCTCTTCAATATTCTGCTTCAAGAAATGGCCTATATGCGCCATTACTTCTGGCCACGCCTTCTGTGGAAGCGCCACAACTCCATCCAGCTTTTTCTGGGCTTCAAGGGGAAGTAAAGGTTTTAATACTGAATAAAACACTGATGTTCCCATATAATCCCCGGGGACCCCTAATTCTTGTCCCCACAAATCCTGCATTTCTTTTACAAACACACATATATATTCTCCTTCCCCCAGGGTACACGTTGTTATCTCATTGAAATCCTGAACATTCGGAAACACATCTTGTAGGGCATTCCAAACGGCCGTCCGATACGGTCCAAACTCCACTCCATCATGCAAATTGTTCTGTAATGAAACCTGCTATAACCCTGCTTCTGAAATATTTCTTCCACCTTACTTGCGCCTAAAAGCCTTACTGAAATACTTTTTACATCTCCTATTGCTAACTGATGGCCTGCAATGTATGCCTCAATTTTACTTATCCAGGCTGTGGCACCTCTCATTAGCGGAGGCAGTAACCTCACTACATTTTCCATATCCATAAAACTCCATGGCACATACTTGTTTACTGGAAGTACTCCTCCTTTTCCCGCAATATGTAATAGGGGTTCTGAAACAGCAGTTTAGATCCCTTTTCTCATATTTCTGCCAGATCACTAATCCTTGTCCCATGTAATTATAGTCCCAACGGGGTCTCCAAAACCTCCTATTATACATTTGCCCATGCCTCATTTGATCCCTCCCGGGGCCATGGAAGACTCTGTGGCTGGAAGAACTCTGTCCATCCCGCTAAATTGTCTGTCCATCTAGACACAAATGTCCAGGAGCCTTTTTTCCATGCTACATATTCACTGGGGTCATATTCATCTGGTATCCCTGCTCTGTACCTGTCTCTATCGCATCAGCTTTTCTCATGTGACACAGCAGATCTTTACTAGCTCCGGAGTCCTTTTCCTGCTTCCTAAGCTGATACTTCTGAACTGTTCCTGACAGTTCTTTTTCTAGCGTGCTACTTTCCTCGCTCCTTTTCCTATTACAGGATAAGGATGAAGGTGACCAGGTTAAGGAAAGAAGGCTGCCATTTAGTGGCAGCTTTCTGCTCTCCCCCTTCTCCTTTCTTAACCTCTTTGCCTACCCTTTTCCTGCTCTTCTTCCATAATATCCCCCTCTACCTCCTCTATTGCTTTTCCCCCAAACACCTCCTGCTTTAACATGCCACTTATTTTAGTATAAAAGGATTTCCCTGCCACTTGCTCTAAAGTGGACAACCCTGCTCCTGGAGTTCCCTGATTTTTACCTTTTAAAGCTACTCCCGCTCCTTTTCCTGGTGGATTAAATTCAGGAGCCTCGAATCCCAGGCAACTAAGGGTGCACTCAGGATTTCTTGGACACATTGGTATGCTGGTGGACTTATAATCCTTTCTGCAGTTACAGTCATATTTTCCCAGGTTTTTATCATATCTCAATGCTTTTTCTCAGATTTCTCACTTTTCATAGTCTCTGCTATCCACTTAACCTGCATCCTATGTTCTGGTGCCCAGGACCCACTCTCTGGCCAAGGATAGGGTAGTCCCTTGGTGTGCTTATACCATTTCTGACAATATTTCTTTAGTTCTCCCTGATTAGCTGGATAACAATCACATAATATCCCTAGAGGAGTGCAATCAGGAGAGGCTGCCATTTTAACAACCTATAGGTTTCTCTTTCTTAAGGATCCAAGTTACACAATAAACTATGCAAATTACTAACAGCAACAATCAAAGGTATATTGCAAAGATGATGAGAAACAGTGCATTAAGCGTGTGATAAGGAAGCTTATCATAGCTCAGGTAGTAGCTATAGAAAAGATGATGTGACTCTGAACAAGCAACCTGTCAGTTCTGGTAGAAGTTAGAAAATAGAGTTTTCACATAAAAGACTACCAGTCCCAGAATGCACCAGGTTTCCAGCAGCCATGAGAGGGGCTGAAGTGAGAGAATGTGTGTGCAATCAAGAGAGCTATGAGGTAATCCCTAAGCACTCATCTCAAAGGGCAGGGCCTGATTCAACACAGCTGCGCTGTGTTAGGGAGCAGCACACATTAGGACAGAATAAGAATAGAGCTTATTCTTCAGATAACAGTTACTACAAGCTCCAGCCCAGATTCAGGGAGAATTGGAAGAACAGCTTCAGCAAAAGCCACGCAGATAGAGAGAGAAGGAAACTCTCTGGAAGGAAGAGAAGAAAGGCCATTGGAAGGTCTGGGAGATTCCAAGGCAGTACTCATACTGGGAGGTATTCCAAAAGCCAGCAGAGTCCATTGGACTGGATTCAGCCAGAGGAATGGAGTGGCAGAGATAGGAATCACCAGTGGCTACCTGGAAGAGAGAAGACTGCACGTGGAAGGGACTTTCAGACCAAGGCCAGAAGGTATGTGAGAGGAGATCCAGTGTCCAGGGATCAAGATTGGAAGGCTGGACATCAGAATTGGATTACATATTGGCCAGGCTATACAGAGAGAAATAATGATAGCAGGAGAGGCTCAGGTATGAACACTGATCCAGACCCTATCTATAATAGAGAATGGCAGCAAGGGAATAAGCATTCTCATGATAGTGCCTTAATGAAAGACTCATCTGTGCCAATGTATGATATTGACCCTATGATTGTTGATGCAGGGGGAAATACAGCAGATGAAACTATTTACATGGACTGTTCTTTATCTAAATGCTATTGCTAGTTTTCTATGAGCAAACACATCAGCCATCACAAAGAAACCTAACTTTGTTCTTTATTTCCACTGAAAACAGCTCTTAAAGCAGGATTTGGGCTCACACAGTAGCAGCCAGCCAGCTAAAGGCTTTCAGCTGGTCCATTGATAGTAATTAGGGCTGCACCTGATTGTGTGTGTGAGCAAGGGAGAATCACTGCTGAGATCGGCGTGGAAAATAAGCAGAAGTTAACCTAACCAGCAAAGTTTATTCTTTACTTTGTGCCTTTGTATTTGGTAATTACTTGCTAAGAAAACATTAGCTAATTGCCTGACAAGCTGAAGGTTGTTTTCTGGTTTACTTTGTGACTTTTTGTTATCCATTTTAAACACTGCAAGCAAGTAACCTCATTTATAGTGCTATCAAGCATACATGTGCTGGGTGAATTAAACCCCATCAATAAAAGAAGTATTTTATTGATCTTACCACTTGGTTTCACAACTCAAATTATTGTCATCAGCTGTGTTTGGGAGTGAATGAACTACAATACCCACAATACCTTGCAAGAATCATATGAATATATGCATCGTCAAGATTGTGTAAGTTCTCACCCTAGGCAGCCGTCTGACAAATGGCGTAGTTTTTCGGATTGCTCTTGCACCAAGAGGATTTACTTGTTGTGGATTACAAATAAAAGTCAAGTTTAAAGCTGTAAGAAGATTTCTTTCCCTCATCTGCACTTTGGAAGAAAAGTGGTTGTTCCAGGAAGCTGTCCCAGAGGAAAAGACCCTGTGCAAAGCTGGATTCATCACTGAGACAAGGTAATATGTACCTGGGCATGTCTAGTGGTGGATGTGTGTAAGCACAGGGGGTAATTGAAAAAAAAAAAAAAGTTGAAAAAAAAAAAAAAAAAAACACCTGGTTGGAAGGTGCTGCTCTTTGGTTTTTTTTTTTTCCTTTTCTTGCAGGGGTCAAGATGGATCCGAGGGAGATGGCTCAGTGGATGGCAACCCAATTTTGCAAGCAGCAGGAGCTATCACAGCAGGCCCAGGACACTGCTATGAAGGCCTTAATCGAACAGCAGAAACCAGTGCTTGATCTGGTGCAAGCTCTAGTTCAGCTGCAGAGCCAAAGTGGAACAGATGCAAGACCAGCAGTTAGTACTGGTGCACCACATGTGGACAATGTGGGACTCAATCAAGGGATTGGGGCATTTAATTTTGGGAAATTAACTCCAGAAGATAATGTTGATGATTTTCTAGAGTCTTTTGAAAGAGTGGCATAGGCTTTAGCATGGCCAGAGACCCAGTGGGCAGTAAGGCTGGCAGCCTCATTAACTGGTGAGGCACCAGCAGCTTACAGAGTAATGCCAGCAGCCCAGGCTTTGATTTATAAAGATGTAAAGGCAGCTATTAGAGATCGCCTAGGGTTGTCAATTTCAGAGTATAGGCGAATGTTTAGAGCTGTTACATTGAAAGTGGGTGAGACACCCAGGGCTCTGAGTCAGAGAATCAGAGGTTTAGCTGTAAAATGGTTAGAGCCTGAGCAAAAGACAGTAGAAATGTTATTAGATAGTATAATGCTGGAACAATTTATGCTTGGGGTACCTAAAGATTTGAATGTTTTTCTTATACAGCAAAATTGCCAAAATCTTGGAGAGGCAACCATGCTAGCAGAGAGATTCTTGGAAGCCACGCGGGCTTGCCATAGAATGGGTGGCCCTCTAAAGATGGATGCTGAGGCTAGATGTGCTGTATCAGAAAAAGGAATAATTAGGAATGTTTCTAAAAATGAATGTACTGTATCAAACCAGATGACACAGTGGAATAGAAAGAAATGTTTCAAGTGTGGGAAATTGGGACATTTAGAGAAGAGATGCCAGACACACACTAGTTTAATGGGTCTGGATTTAAAACAACCCAAGGAAGGATTTCTTTTGATGGTTGATGTGCAAGGAATTACCACAAATGCATTATTAGACTCTGGGGCAGACCAGAGTATGATGTCAAAAAGGCTTTGGAAGAGGATAGAGGCCCAAGAAAGATTTGTGCCTAGAACCCCTGAAAGCCAAGTTCACATCAGATGCATTCATGGTGCTGCAACATCATATCCCACCTATAGGTTTAAGGTTAAGTGCCTTGGGGAACAAGAAGAAGTCCTATTAGCAGTGGTGCCTAGGCTACCCTTTGATTTGGTTCTAGGGAAGGACTGGCCAAGATTTAAGCAGGAACTAGTGAAAGGGCTAGGAAAGAAGGAGGGAGAAGGTTTAATAATGGAAATAGCTCCCGGGCCTTTCTTTGGAAGTCCTCAGTCCCTAGCTAAAAAGATGGTTAAGCTTCCAGAAGGCCAAACTATGGGTAATAAGAGGGGCCTTGTATCCACCCGCTCGCAGGCTAAGTTAGAGAGCCAGCAGAAGGAGGAGGGGGAGCAGGCAGAGTTATTAGGAGATTTACCCTCTCATGATGATTTAATAACCCCATCATCTGGTAAAGTAAGAAAGTTGAAAGCACAAAAGAGGCGTGAGAGACTTTGCAGAGCACAGGGTAGGGCTGAGATGTTAGCTGGTCAAAGTTTACCTGGGTGCCAGCTGAGTTGGTGGCAAAGTTTCCTAACTTTCCACAAGAACAGCGAGCTGATCAAGCTCTCACCCGAGCTTTTAAGTATGCTCAGGAGGTCAGGGAGGAATTGCCCAGATTCAGACTAGATAATGACATATTATATAGAGAGAGTCAGGACCCCAGAAATGGTGCCATACGTAAACAATTGGTGGTACCCACAACTTTCAAAGGGCTAGTACTTAGACTAGCACATGATCATCCAGTGGGAGGTCATAAAGGTATGCAAGGAACGCTGGATCAAATACTTGTGCGTTTTTACTGGCCAGGTATATTCAAAGAAACTGCCCAGTTTTGTGCGGCATGTCCAGCATGTCAGCGAGTTACAGCGGCTCACCCACCGGTGGTGCCATTGATCCCCATGCCAATCATCACAGACCCAATTGGTCGCATTGCCATGGATATTGTAGGCCCATTAGTTAAAACGCCCCGAGGTTTCCAATACATCCTAGTTATGGTAGATCAGGCAACAAGGTTTCCCTGGGCCATACCATTGAGGAATGTTTCTGCAAAAACAATAGCTTTAGAGCTAGTAAAATTGTTTTGTGAAGTGGGATTCCCAAGAGAGGTGTTGACTGACCGAGGGTCCAATTTTGTATCCAAATATTTGGCCCAGGTCTGGGATGCCTTTGGCATTCGTCACGTGAAAACCTCAGCCTACCATCCACAATCAAATGGTTTGGTGGAGAGATTCAACCAAACTCTCAAACAAATGTTGAGAAGGGGGTTAGCAGGAGAGGTAAAAGAATGGGATATGTTATTACCTTTTGCCTTATATGCCTGCAGGGAAAGAATTCAAGTGTCCCTAGGTGTAACTCCGTATGAGTTGATGTATGGCAGGGCTCCCCGGGGTTTGTTGGATATTTTGAGGGAATAATGGATTGATCCTGAACCGGGAAGTCAGGAGGTGCCACTGTTTCTACGTGACTTGAGAGCACGTTTGAAAAGGACGTCGCAGGTTGCTGAGAGGAACCTGCAGGACAGTCAAGTTCGCCAGAAAGGGTGGTATGATAGAAAGGCCAAAAGCCGCCAATTAACCATTGGTGAAAAGGTTTTGGTTCAAGTAGCAGGAACTGCTCCAAAATTTGAGGTACAGTGGAAGGGGCCATGGGAGGTTTGTTAAACAAGTAAGCCCAGTGTCTTATATGGTAGAAAATGCCAGAGGGCGTAGGCAGACCTACCATATTAATGTACTTAAGTCTTGGAAGGAGAGGCCTGTAGATAATGACCTTGAACCCAGTCAGGAAGTAAGTGAGCTTCAAGAAGATAACACTCTCGTAGGTATTACGGACTGTAGAGAAGCAGTTTCACCAGTAAAACCAGTCCGTAATAACTTAAGCAGGGGGGTATGTGATAAGGAAGCTTATCATAGCTCAGGTAGGAGCTATAGAAAAGATGATGTGACTCTGAACAAGCAACCTGTCAGTTCTGGTAGAAGTGAGAAAACAGAGTTTTCACATAAAAGACTACCAGTCCCAGAATGCACCAGGTTTCCAGCAGCCATGAGAGGGGCTGAAGTGAGAGAATGTGTGTGCAATCAAGAGAGCTATGAGGTAATCCCTAAGCACTCATCTCAAAGGGCAGGGCCTGATTCAACACAGCTGCGCTGTGTTAGGGAGCAGCACACATTAGGACAGAATAAGAATAGAGCTTATTCTTCAGATAACAGTTACTACAAGCTCCAGCCCAGATTCAGGGAGAATTGGAAGAACAGCTTCAGCAAAAGCCACGCAGATAGAGAGAGAAGGAAACTCTCTGGAAGGAAGAGAAGAAAGGCCATTGGAAGGTCTGGGAGATTCCAAGGCAGTACTCATACTGGGAGGTATTCCAAAAGCCAGCAGAGTCCATTGGACTGGATTCAGCCAGAGGAATGGAGTGGCAGAGATAGGAATCACCAGTGGCTACCTGGAAGAGAGAAGACTGCACGTGGAAGGGACTTTCAGACCAAGGCCAGAAGGTATGTGAGAGGAGATCCAGTGTCCAGGGATCAAGATTGGAAGGCTGGACATCAGAATTGGATTACA
Source organism: Ichthyophis bannanicus (assembly GCA_033557465.1). Taxonomy (NCBI): domain Eukaryota; kingdom Metazoa; phylum Chordata; class Amphibia; order Gymnophiona; family Ichthyophiidae; genus Ichthyophis; species Ichthyophis bannanicus. The sequence goes on along the minus strand of CM066032.1, from coordinate 808,006,504 downwards.
TATTGGCCAGGCTATACAGAGAGAAATAATGATAGCAGGAGAGGCTCAGGTATGAACACTGATCCAGACCCTATCTATAATAGAGAATGGCAGCAAGGGAATAAGCATTCTCATGATAGTGCCTTAATGAAAGACTCATCTGTGCCAATGTATGATATTGACCCTATGATTGTTGATGCAGGGGGAAATACAGCAGATGAAACTATTTACATGGACTGTTCTTTATCTAAATGCTATTGCTAGTTTTCTATGAGCAAACACATCAGCCATCACAAAGAAACCTAACTTTGTTCTTTATTTCCACTGCAAACAGCTCTTAAAGCAGGATTTGGGCTCACACAGTAGCAGCCAGCCAGCTAAAGGCTTTCAGCTGGTCCATTGATAGTAATTAGGGCTGCACCTGATTGTGTGTGTGAGCAAGGGAGAATCACTGCTGAGATCGGCGTGGAAAATAAGCAGAAGTTAACCTAACCAGCAAAGTTTATTCTTTACTTTGTGCCTTTGTATTTGGTAATTACTTGCTAAGAAAACATTAGCTAATTGCCTGACAAGCTGAAGGTTGTTTTCTGGTTTACTTTGTGACTTTTTGTTATCCATTTTAAACACTGCAAGCAAGTAACCTCATTTATAGTGCTATCAAGCATACATGTGCTGGGTGAATTAAACCCCATCAATAAAAGAAGTATTTTATTGATCTTACCACTTGGTTTCACAACTCAAATTATTGTCATCAGCTGTGTTTGGGAGTGAATGAACTACAATACCCACAATACCTTGCAAGAATCATATGAATATATGCATCGTCAAGATTGTGTAAGTTCTCACCCTAGGCAGCCGTCTGACAAGCGTTAACATAATAAATATATCTTACCTCATGCAAAGTGCCTTTGTCAGTCCCAGACCTCTTCAGAGGTGTACCACCATGCACTGTAGTGCCTCCTAGTAGTCAGGACTCCTGGCTGGCTTGCCAATATGTTGGCGGTTCTCTTCTGCTCAGGTTCAGAGGTGACACTCCTTGGACACTGACTCTGAAGTGCTAGGAAATTACTCGGGATAGCCTTCCCCTGCTATACCCATCCTTCCCCCCTCAGGCACACATACAAAACCAATTGTTGCAGTGCTTAACAAGAAATCTTTTATTATAGAAGTTTGAGTATATTATCTAATTACACCTAGCAAGCAGATAGCATAAGCATACCTAATAAGAAAGAGAGGTCAGTTCAGCATACCTCCGTGTTCTGTTCCTACTAACTCTTCCCGTATATTTCTTCTCCTACTTACTTTATAAGCCTTTCAGCACATACCTTTATGCGAACACACATACAGTCTTTATCCCTTTATTTTTTCCTTATCCCTTTGTAGTTTTAGTTCCCAGACTTCATGTCTCATTTCTTTCTACAATATGTCTTTTTCTTTCTAGTTAACTCATATCCTGCCCGTGTTATATTTATGTCGGTACTCCTGCACATTCCTGTTCCTCTCTTCTGTTGCATCCTGTTCTTCTGTGTCTGTATCTGATTCTTCAAGGCCGAGAACATTGTGCTGAATTATTCACACAGTTTCTCTAATAACCCTTATGCTGATATTACAGCAAACAGATATGTAGGCCCTTACACTAATAGCATGGTCTGCCATCTAGTCTGTGTTAGTCCTTAGTGTGAGGACACATGCTGAATCAGATAGGGAGGCTTGCACATGCTGATACTTCTCTGGAAATATAAGATAAAGTCAACACACCTGTACTTCTACTCCTGATCCACAGGCTGGTCTTGAACCCGTGTCCTTTCTCTTATACAAAGTGACCATGTGTTTGGAGCCACAGAGCAGCCATGTGGGAGTGTGAGTGCATCAATTCATGTGTATATAAGTGGTCATTGTCAGAAGACATGAGGGCATGTGCTTGCATATGCTTATGTCTACGTAGTTCTCTGTAGGCTCTTTGCCATACTTGTCTGATAAGGTATGTGAGGCTGCTGTAGGAGAGGGACATCTTGTTAGGTTTGTATGTTGAACTGCATTGTCATGCTGCTGATAAAATTAACGCTGATGTCTTACATGTGGGATCTGTCCTGCCAGAGGGGCAGGACAACATGAACACACACATGCAAAACCCTGGGTGATCCAGCAGAGTGACCAACATAACCATTTCATGGAGTGTGCTTATGGACCAGTCCTGGAATAATCTCATAGCTGACAGGCCACATTATGCAATTTCAACTCCTGTGTGGCTCAGATAGATGTGATGCCTAAGTGAGTGCTTACTCATGAAAGGGTCCTGGTCATCATTTGGCAACTGAGAAAGCAGCAAGTTTTTTTCCTCTGAGATGGGGTGTTATCATATTGCCTAATCTTCCGGCTTCACTGGCATATTTTACCCCCCACATTCACATATACACTCAATATGTGCATGTGAGGGGCATCCTGATCCAACCCTCATTTGTCAAAGTGCTGTGACACTACTGATTAGTGCATGCTGTAGGGGTCATGGATGGACACAAGCAACCTGTGCACTACTTTGGGACTGATGATGTAGCCAGGAGACACCACATGCACAATCAGGGCATGCAGGTGGCAGACACCACTTCCCAGTCTCTGGATATTAAAGGTGTGCTGTATATAAGTGCTATTAATTGTGCTTTCCCATGCATTCTTTCACACACAGTCGTCTCTCATTAGAAAATGCATGGTCAGTCCTAACACAGCTGCTCATGGCTCACAGTACTCAGGTTCAGAAGAAAACAGGTCACATCACGCCGTTGGATGTCACAGCGAGCTTTATTGGTATCCTTGAGGTCACTCTACACATGTTTTGGCCCCAAGGCCTTCTTAAGGGGATATTGACCTCTATATAACAAAATAATGTATAAAAACATATTAACATTCATATAAAATTCCAAATGTAATAAAAACAGAATTAAAATCATAAACCATCAATACTTAAACCATTACAAATAAATCCAGAATAACCAAAGATGTTTAGGAGTCATCAAAAGTAAAGGAACATTAAGAGACTTTCATAAAACATGCTAAAGCCAAAAGTTCAGAGAACCGGGAAAAGATGCGCTCCTCCCAGCGACTGCAGAGCAAGTCTGGGGCTCCAAGTAGCCCGCGGGAGTTATCTCCCTCATCAGGTTCTGATGATGAGACTGTGAGTGAAGAGGAATTGGACGCTCACAAACAACTATCCTCTGCTCAAATCAAGCAAGAACTCCGTAAAGGCTTTGAGGGACTAGCCAATGAGTTTCGCTCGTTACGCGAAGAGCTGTTGAAAGATGTCGCAGAACTGCGGACTGACATTAAAGAGCTGGGAGCCCGAGTAGAAGACGTGGAGACCAAAATGGTTGATCATGATGGGACCCTGATGGATTTACAATGTGCGCTGGACCGGCAACATGCGCAAGCAATGGAACTGACTTATAAAATTGATGACATTGAAAACCGCTCCCGCCGCAATAACGTGCGTTTCCACGGAATTCCAGAAGTGGTAGGGGGCGGAGAAGATTTGCCAACTGTGCTTAAACTGTTGATAGCGGAGTTGCTCCCGGTGGAGGACCTTGCTGCGCATGCTTCTGGGATGGAAATAGAGCGAGTCCACCGCGCCCTGGGAAAACCTCCCAACAACCAACCTCGAGATGTCATTGCGAGATTTTTGCGATACTCTGATGCGGAGCTTCTCATACGTCGAGGTCGGGAGAAAAAAGCGATCCGCTACCAGGACGCGACAGTGTCCATCTACCAAGACCTTTCGACGTTCACCCTGGCGCGCCGGAGAGAGATGAAACCAGTTACAATGGTCCTGAATAGCAAGGGGATTCGCTACTCTTGGTCCTTTCCATTTAGGATGAACTTTCTTTTGGGAAATAAAAAGATCTCAGCAAAAGGTTATACTGAAGCTTGGCGAGCTCTTCGCCAGGCGGGTCTAGTTGATGATAATACTCAGCCTCACCCGCCGCCCCCTAAGCCTCAGCACTCCAAATGGACTCGAGTGGGCAAGCCCACATGATGAATCCTTTTTATTTGTGTATAATTGCAGAGCCTTCCCTATTGTTCGGGGAGCCTCACCCTGTGGGTCTCCCGACCTTCGGATAAGTGATGGAATGAGTGGCCATTGGTGCTTGGCTTTTTTCTGTTTGATTGTCTCCCCTCTTTTCTGTTTTTGTAATATTTCCCACTGAGTTATTGGCCATTGGCGAGGATCAGCCTGGGCCCATACTCCTTTACACCCAGGGGGCGGCGGATGATCTGCAAATGTTCTGATGATGACATTGTCCTGATGGGGAGGCATGATGGGATTGATGACCCAGGATGGGTGGGGGAGTAGTGGGGGAAACGTTATTAAATGTTCAGGTTGAATTGTTGCTTTGTGGGGTTTTGGGGGGAACGGGGTTTGTGGTCAATTTACCGTGTCCTGTATTAACTTTGACAGGCAGGTGGTATTGACGGGAAGGGGGGGGGGCTCGGGTTGGAGGGAGGGTTTTTTCATTTGGAACTGGTGGGTAAATTCGGGTTTGGGGGGAGGGACTATGGCTCTTGTTTCTGGAGGGTGGACTAGATGGACCTGGTGAACTAACTGGGGGGGGGGGTGCTTGGGCTTGGGAGGAGGGACTATGGCTCTTGTTCCTGGAAGGTGGAATGGGTGGGCCCGACTAACTAATTCCCCGGGTTTGATGGGGGGGAGCTACCACTGGGACCTTCTGGATAGCGGGCAGCAGCGAGGGAGTGGATTGTAATCGCTAATGGTGCGCTTTATCTCTTTGAATGTTAAGGGCCTTAATTCCCCGAGGAAGAGATCCCTGCTGTTCTCAGAATTGCGCACTTTGCAGGGGGACATTGTTTACTTACAGGAGACCCATCTTCAGAACTGTAAGCAGGGCTGGCTAAAGAGGTCCCCGTATACTGAGGTGCGGGTGGCCTCAGATGCACAGGGATGGAAGAAGCGGGGAGTGGCCTTACTATTTCATCAGAGCCTCTCTCTACAGATAGAGGAGATAAAGCAAGATACTCTGGGGAGGTGGCTTTTCCTGAATATCCGTTTAGAAGGGCACTTGCTAACCTTAGCTAATGTTTATGCTCCCAATACAGGTCAGGGGGCCTTTTTTGCACGATTGAAAGCCTTACTGGCGGATTTTTCAAGGGGTCCTATTGTTCTGGGGGGGGGACTGTAACACGCACCTGGTGCCCCACCTGGATTCCACAAGTCGCGCTGGGGGGCAAGTGGGGGTGTTGGCAAGAGCCCTACAACGTTTTATGCTTGACTTAGGTTTGAGGGACGTCTGGAGGGACCCCCATGGGGGGGAAAGAAGCTATACGTACTACTCTCCGGTCCATCAGGTTCACACCCGCATTGACTATTTTCTATTGGATCAGCGCCTGATGGACGGGAGAGTGACGGCTGGACATGGAGCACTGACCTGGTCAGATCATGCCCCGTGCTGGCTTGCTCTTCCAGCCGGATTGTACAGTGAGCACCAACGGCTTTGGCGCCTAGATGTGAGGTTCCTACGGCGGCAGGGTGCAGTGCAGGACCATGTCCATTTTATCACGGAATTTTTTGAGCTTAACAATTCTGGGGATGTTCCTCTCCCCACGGTGTGGGATGCTTATAAGGCTACGGCTCGAGGTCAACTCATGGCGGAGGCGGCCCACACGCGCAAAGTGTGGACGCGTGACCACGACCAGTTGGTGGAGGAGGCTACCCGCCTAGATTTGGAGCACGCCCGAACTGGTTCGCGACAGGTCCTGCGCCAGTGGCGGACTGCTCGAGCCAGTTTGGACGCGTGTTTGCAGAAAGAATAAGATAATAAGCGCCGGAAGTTACGGCAAACTTTTTATGAGCATGGGAATAAAACAGGCCACTTCCTAGCCTTGCGTCTTCGCCAACAACAATCCGCGAGAGTGGTGCGTGAACTGCGCGACGATGGGGGACGGAAGAGGTTATTTCCCGGGAGATATGTGATCTCTTTGCTGACTTTCTGGAGCAGCTCTATAAGGCGGAGCTCTTTGAGCGGGATCGTGTACAGGACTATTTGCGGGGGATTGGTCTGCCACATCTCTCCGACCCCGATCGGGCTCAGCTAGATTCTGAATTAACGGTAGACGAAGTGGAAACAGCAATCCGGCGTTTGAAAACTGGCAGTGCGCCAGGTAGTGACGGCTTCCCAGCAGAATATTATAAGAAGTTTCGGATACAATTAGCGCCAACCTTGACTATCTTGTTCAATGAGATCTTGGGCGGGGTCTCTTTACCACCGTCCCAGCGCAAGGCATTGATCGTGATGATACCCAAGCCTGGTAAACCACTACACGACGCGGCGTCGTACCGCCCCATCTCCCTGTTAAATGTTGACGTTAAAATATTTGCCTCTGTGCTGGCGGCGCGCTTGAACCGGGTCCTTCCGGGCTTGGTTCACCCAGATCAGGTTGGATTCGTGCCAGGTCGCCAGGCGGCAGACAACATTAGGCGTATGTTGCAGGTCATTCACGTGGCCCAACGGGAACCACAACCAGCCCTGCTGGTGGGGATAGACGCAGAAAAAGCTTTTGATCTGGTCGATTGGGAATACTTATGGTGTGTTCTGGAGAAAATGGGCTTCGGCTCTAACTATATCTGTTGGGTTCGTAGTCTTTATCAGATGCCCCAGGCGTGCGTTCGGATCAATGGGGGACACTCGAGACAATTCTTGCTGGAGCGGGGCACGTGACAGGGTTGTCCTCTTTCGCCCCTACTCTTTGCACTCGCGATGGAACCCTTGGCTCAGAGCTTCCGAGAACATCTGGGCTTGAGGGGAGTTCATATTGGCCCTGCGGAATATAGGATTGCACTCTTTGCGGATGACATCATATTGTCCCTGGTGGATCCGTCCACTTCCCTTCCAGTTGCGATGCAGTTGTTCGAAAGCTATGCTCGGGTATCCGGTTTTAAAATTAATTACACTAAATCGGAGATCTTGAATGTTGGGGTCCCCGGGGCGGTTTGTGCGGAGCTTCAAGCAGCTTATCCTCTTCGCTGGGTGTCCGGAGCGTTACGTTATTTAGGGGTGCAGTTGACTGTGGAGCGGGCAGACCTCTTTAGGGCCAACTATGACCCCTTGCTTCGTCAGATTTGGCGGGATCTAGAGGTTTGGAATGGCCTGCTCCTTTCCTGGTTCGGGCGTATAGCCGTAGTCAAGATGGTAGTTGTTCCCCGCTTTCTTTACTTTTTTCAGGTTCTGCCGCATCCAATCGCGAGGGCCACTTTGTAGACCTGGCAGCAGCTTCTAATGAAATTCGTCTGGCATTATCGTCGCCCGCGTTTGGCGCGACAGGTTCTTTATGCCCGCACGCGTTCTGGAGGTATGGGCATGCCCAATTTACATTGGTACTATGCGGCGGCGCAATGTCGGGCGGGGGTGTAGTGGATGATTGCTGATAGCACTAAGCGATGGGTACAACTGGAAATGAACTTGGCGGGGGGAGCCGGCTTGGGAGACTGGCTGTGGCTTGGTCCAAAACTCCGCCGTGGTAAGCGCACTAGCAATCCCTATATTCTTCATACTCTCCGTTGTTGGGACCAGCACTTTCGATCTCGCGACAGGGACTTAACCCCTTTAGCCCCTATAGTAGATAACGCCTCTTTTCCGCCGGGGTTAAGTGATACAGTCTTTCGGCAGTGGGGACATCATGGCCCTTAGTCGGGTCGGACAGCTTTTTGATGATGGTCAATTACAACCTTTTCGTGCGTTACAAGATGAATTTGACAAACCGGCCGGGCAACATTATCAATATATGCAGGTGACACACTGGGTTCGATCCAAGCTTGTTCGGCCCCAGGTTGCTCGGGCCCTGACAGATTTGGAACGTTACTGTGAGGGGTGCACTACCACTAGGGGGCTCGTGGCGACCTTGTATGCCCATTTGCAGGGATCTCAATCGTGTTCTACCAGACACAGGGAACTTTGGAAGTCCGACTTGAACCTCTCCTATACTGAGCAGCAGTGGGAAAGGGCGGAAACTCACTTGTGGAAGAGTGCGGTAGCGATTAATGCCCGTGAAACTAATTATAAAATATTGTACTGTTGGTACATGACTCCGGCGCGGATCGCGTGCATATATCCTGGGGCGGTGGACCTCTGCTGGCGTCACTGTGGGCAACGGGGTACCCTAGGGCACATTTGGTGGGATTGCCCCCGCATTCGTGCCTTTTGGAGGGGTATACAATTCCGGATGCAATTGCTTCTGGGAGTGAGTGTCCCTTGGGACCCGGGGATTTTCCTGTTTGGGGCCTCGGTGCCGGGTGCACGGGCTCTGCAGCTTGCTTTACTTCGCCATGGCCTGAATGCAGCTAGGTTATCCCTTGCAGCAGCCTGGAAGCGTGCCTTGGCCCCCTCCTTTCAGGCTTGGCTGGAACGGATGTGGGATATGTACGCCATGGAGCGAGGGGTAGCGGTCAGTAGGATGCGCCTGGCACGCTTTGAGTTGGTGTGGGCTCCCTTTGTCTCTCGGTATGGTGCGTGACTGTGCTGGATAAGAGGGGGGGAATATGCAAACTTTAAAGGGAGCTCGCCCCCTGGGTGTGTCTTTTGCTCACCAACTTCCCGTGCTTGAACACTAGCAAGCCATAGTTGGGGGGGCTGGGAGGTTGGGTGGGAGGGGGGGGGTCCTGGGCTCGGGAGGTTTCGGGGGGGGGGGGGAGAAAGGGTGGTTGGGGGGTTACTGTTCCCCGTTTCCTTATTTTAAAACTGCAAAAATGAAGGCATATTGTTGAATGTTGCTGTGATCTGAAGTTATGTTATTACTGTTGCATCTTCTTTGAAGATCTTTGTGGTTTATGATTCTATGTATTCTTTGGAAGCCTTTCAATAAAAAAAAAAAAAAAGAAAGAAACTTCAAAAATCGCATATGTAAAGAATGTGGAGGGGATGGGTTGAGTTATAAAAATTCTCATATTTCTAAGCACCATCCCTATAATGGACATATATATAGCAGCCAAGAAACACCATCAAAAGCCCAGAAATGTAGCCCTTTTATTATATTATTACCTACAAACGACAGCTTCCCACCATAAAAAATACTAATTTCTCAACTATATTATTAATAACTAAAGTATAGAAGTAGAAGTAGATCATTGCAGATATGAACCTTAAAAGGCATATCTTGGGAAAACTTATCGAATCCGCTTGCTATTCGATATTATACCCTTACACTAAGGGGAAAAATTATTGTGCCAAAGAGAAAAGACAGTGGTTAGGGAACATCATTATGGGAAGCTAAAGTCAGTATACCCCTTTTGCAAAAATTGGAGTCCAAATTAGTCACCTGGAAGACCAAAGTCTAGGTTCCATTAGATCAAAAAAAAATAAATATGTTTGTGAGGAAAGCGGCTACCCCAGCAGTGGCCCTTCATTACAGGTATAACTGAATGGAAACGGCCTAAGCACTAAACATTTTTATGGAATCTAAAACGTCAAAATACCATGCGGCTTTGTTGCGCTATGCCCTAGAGATAAGTTGGTTGCACAATAAAAGGAAATAACTGGGAGAAGCATTTTAAAAAAATATGGAGGTACAATGTGACTATTCCCATCTGCATAACTTGACAACTGAACTAATCACCCAACAAAATGTTTTCATAACCATTGGATGATGAACTCAAAGAAACTTTTACCTTAAAGGGGATCGCAATGAAAACCTCAAAGGGGAGATTGGCACCAAAAGCTTAAGTTTTTAAAGGGAGGCTGGTGACGTCACTTCTATGTCATATTGAAACCATAACAGTGCTTCAGGTTATCATAATTATGTTTGCCCAATCGAGACATGCACCTCTTGGTACTTTAAAATGTACACTAATCAAAGTTTAACATATGATCTTAAACAAAATAAATTCTGATGAAGATTGTACAGAAATGATTATCTTAAAGAGCAGTATGATCAATGTCATAGGACTGATGTCTAATATTATCTAATAAATCTAAACATCTCTATGTCATGAGTAAAGTATTCCATTATTATAAGGAGACTCATCTCCCTATCTCTGCCATAGTGGTATATGCTAAACTCAAGACCAAAAATACGATTGCCAAGATTCTAAAGCTCAGCAAGCCTACATAGCCGACTGTAAGACTAATAATATATATGAAGTGTAATAAGATAAAATAAAGACCTGATGAAAACAGAACTGGTAAAACATAAAAAAATAAATACTGGTAAAAATTGCTCAAAAATGCAGTATTTACAAAAAAGGATATTTTTCTTAAAAAGAGGGGGATATAAAAAGAGGGATTTTTAAAATTTTAGGCAATGAAATTAAACATTAGATAAAAATAATAAAACTATCATCCTTTATGTTATATGGCAAGTTTCCCATGATTATAGATACAACTTGTCTCCCTGTCCTGGCCTTAACAGTTTGCAAATACAAACAAATAAAAAGACAAGTAAAAGATAAAAGGGGGGGGGGGGGAACGTTCAGGTGAATTCACTGAAAATCCTCTTGATTTCTTTTTAAATATTTTATTGAAATTTAAGAAAAAACAACAACGATACAAGAGTACCCCACCTTTCCCTGTAACAGATAGATCCAAGAGGTATAACAAGTAAACCAAGCCCCCCATCATGGTCATACAAAGTAAGACAAAAAGAGGACATGCCAGAAAAATTCTTCACCTCTGCACCAGCAATGAGGATTATTGAGCAGCACAATATAAATAAGCGTACGTGCACGAAGTACAACAGACCAAGAATTGAAAAAGGTTGCAGCGGGGAAAAACAGTCTGGGTTAAAGCTTGAATATCTGGCTTAGCCTCCCATTCAATTAATTAAAGAGTGGAGCAAAGGTGGAGAGACAAATTTGTAAAGACACCTACTTATACAACCTACCACATGGGGCACATAACCCAATCCTCCTCTCAAGACACTTTATACTCTTCAAACTATATAAGGAAATTTATGGGGTTGGCGTTTTGTCCAACTAGAACCTTAACTCCCTTCTACCCTCTCTTCCCCCGCCCTCCCCTCCCTCCCTCCCCCCCCAATCCCTCAGCCTCAGTATAAGCTTGTGGGGTGAACTGACTGGTATTTCCTCCTAACATTAGTAGAGCATGTTGCTAACAGAGGGGGTGCAGACCTAGAGAAAAGTGCCCCTAACTTAAAGCATACCCCAGTTAAGACTAAACACATTGGGAAATGTGTCCTAAGTGAGAATTATCACATAGTAACTAACAGTTGTCAGGTAAGCAAACAATTTTCCTAAATGGGGAAGACAGGTATGATGTGACCCCCAGATCGTCCAGAAATCTAATTAGAGTATGAGAGAAAGCGAGCCCATGGTCGCTCCAACTTACCTGGCTTTCCCCTGAGATCAGCTGTTAACTTTTCCATCTTATAAACGTCCCATATCTTCACCAGCCACTCCTGCAGAGAAGGAACAGTGGCTCTTTTCCAGTATCGGCTTATCACAGATCGGGCCGCTAACAGCAAGCCCTGTATCAATTTAGTAACGTCAGAAGGTATAGTCTCCAAGGAGAGGTGTCCAAGAACACATCATTCTAGCTTACAAGGAAAGTCAAACCCCAGTCTGTAAGTAATCTGGGCATGAACTGTAGTCCAAAAGAGTTGAATCTTCGGACACTCCCACCACATGTGTCACCTCCCACATAATCTCCAACACAAAAAGTGATCAGCGTGGCCCCAACGATATAGATCGTCGGGCACGATGGACATTCTAAATAAAATCCGTAATTGCGTGTTAAGCAATGACAGTGATATGGAGCATTTGTGGGAAAACTGAAAGGTTTCCAATGAGAAGTCATCTGGCCTGTCCGTAAGATCCCGCTCCCAACACCTCCGAAAACTGAGTGACATTGAGGAAGGAGGAGAGTCCATAGAAAGGGATTTATAAAAGCGAGCTAGAAGAGCCTTATTACAGGTAGTGTCAAAGAGTATGCATTCCCAAATTTTAGGCGAATGCGTTTCTGCAATAGCAGTTTGGTGCATAATGAAACAGTGTTGGAATTGAAGATATTGAAAATCAGAGATATTGAGCAACTGTTCCAGCCGTTGTTTAGTTAACAACTTCAAATGATCATAGAGAGATGTTAAACACACCCTTTCACCTGCCATGCAAAAACATCTTCCAAAATCTCGAAAAAAGGGAAAAGCCCCTAATGGCATATAATGTGATATGAGTGATGAAAGCAAGGATCTTTTACATACCCTCCTCCATACCGTCTGCACTGGGCCTATAAAAATGTGCCTCATATGGGTTTCTGTATCTTTCTCCTCTTGAACGAAAAGGAGAGTGATCCAATCAGCTTAAGTATCCTTCCACGGGGAATTGACATTGTGTGTCCAAAACAGAGAGCCCGGAGGCAGGAACGTTCATAATACAGTTCAAAATCGGGGAGTCCCATACCTCCAAAAACGTTAGGGCGAATCAACACTTGCCAACTGAGTCTTGGATGGCGTCCTTGCCAAAGAAAGCTCTTGAGGACTTGACGCACCTTTGTAAAGAAGAGCCAAGACACGTAAATGGGGAGCTGTTGAAACAAATAGCAATTTAGGTAGTAGGATCATCTTTATCGTATGAACTCTTCCCAGCAAAGATACAGACAGATTGCCATTTGTGTACATCCTTACTGATAGATGATAGGAGAGGCTGATAATTCTTGGTGTACAAATCCTCAAGCCTTTGAGGGATAATACCAAGATAGCGGAATTGTGACACTACCAGAAAGCCATTGGAGTCCAACCCAACCCAACCTCTTTCTCATTAGCAGAGAAGCACAGCAAAAGAGCGAATTTCTGAAAATTAATCGCAAACCCCAAAAGCTGAGAAAACGTTTTTAATACATCCACAATGATGGGCAATGAAACTACTGGGTTCCGTAAGAAAATGAAGGTGTCATCCACATAAAGAGAGACAATGTGATGCTCATTCCCCAGATGACAGATGGATGACAGATGGATCCCAAGGGATGAATCCCGTTTTCATAGTTGGGAAGCAAGTGGTTCCATAGCAAGAGCAAAAAGAAGCGGGGATAGAGGACAACCTTGTCTTGTCCCTCGACCTAGTACAAAGAGGAGGGGGGAAGAGAACATGTTTACCTGAACCGTACCCTGAGGAGACTTGTATAAGGCAGCAATCGAGTCTCGGAAACAAGATCTGAATACAAAATGCTGTAAAACTGCTAGTAAATATCGCCACTCTACCCTATCGAAAGCTTTTACGGCGTCTAACGAGAGAGCAGCAAAATGATCTTCCTTTTGCTGTAAACTAAACATCATGTTTATTAGCCTTCAGACAGACATTCTCAAAGCCGTATCGTCTTTTAATAAAACCAGTCTGATCCGGGTGAACAACCTCCTGAATTGTAGATTCAAGGCACATTGCAAAGATCTTAGTGAGAATTTTATAATCTAAATTAAGTAGTGAATTTGGTCTGTAACTGCTACATAGCAGTGGGTTTTTCCCTTCCTTAGGGATCACTATAATCGAGGCTTGATACATAGAATCAGGGAGGCAGTGTTGGGGCAAGATATCATTAAAGACTCTGACCAGCACTGGAGCGATGAGGTCAGACATGGCCTTATATAATTCTGCCGGGAAGAGATCAGGTCCAGAAGTCTTGGAGTTCTTTAGTTGTCTGATAGCGAACTGCACCTCCGCAAGGCTAATTGGACGATCAAGAGCTTCCCATGCCTCAACCGATTGGGGCAGAGCAGCCTCCGAAAGCCAACTGAGAATGCTCTGATCGCCAAAAAGTGGGAGGTGTATAAATCCTTATAGAATTTTGTGAAACACTGCGCAATATCTGCAGCATTCCGAAACACTCGCCCTTGCCTCTCGGAAATAGCTAAGCCTCTCCAATGCAGACGTTGCCGTTTCAACAGCCAAAGAAGTAGTTTACCTGCCTTATTCCCTTACTCGTAAAAATTGTGACGCATACAAAGCAACTGAGATGCAATCTCTTCCGTCTCCAAGGCTGCTAACCAATATTCCCTCTAATTTTCTGTAGGTTGTGTGTGCATAAAATATCAGCTGCGCAGCTTTTGAAGGAAGGTAAAATTTTTGTGCGCCACATAACGACACGTGGAGTTATATACTTTAAAATTTGACTATACGTCAGAATACAGTATGTACACCACATTGATTTTAATCAAATGAAATGAAAATAGATGATTACTAAATGAAGCAGAAAATTTCTAGTAATTACAATCACAACTTTTAAATTTTAAGTCGTCTGTGGTTTCTATCTGAATCAGAACCGTAATTTTTGTGCTCTATGTTGTAAAGTATGTGCGATCTCTAGTCAAGGTGTGTTCGCTCGCAAACGCGCTCAGCTTAGAGGGAACAGTGCTGCTAACTCACCACATAAGACTGTCAAATGACGCAACACTTTTGGAGTGCGTCCTGTCCGATGTTTCGTCTATAAGAGTGTAATCCGTTTCCTCAGCTCATTATGCCTTACTATTTTCTTATGCTTAAATGCTGTTGAAAGAGAAATTAGCTGTCCTCTTAAGACTGACTTACCCGCCTCCCAAAGAAGAAAATTTGAGGTTCCCATGTGGTCATTAAAGTGTAAATTCTCTGTCCAACCTTTTCGCAATTGTTCAGTGAACTCCTTATTGTTCAATAGGAATTGGGGCAATACCCAAGATGTGGGAGGCATCTCGCTTGCACTCATCATCCAGTCGGAAGATACTAAATGGTGATCCGAGGGTCCCATGGTCCCTATACAAACTTGTGGAATTTGAGAAAGCAGGGATTTAGAAGCAAAACCATATATTAATTTGTGAGTGTGAATGATGTACCGGAGAGAAAAAAGTGTAATCTCTTTCACCAGGGTGTAGAATTCTCCACACCTCTCCCAAATCTAAGTCAGAAGCAAAGTTTGACAGAGGTTGGAAACTCCCAGATGCTACCCCCTTCCGGGCAGATCTATCCAAGTCAGAGAGCACACAATTTAAATCACCTAGTAAAGTAATAATTCACTTCTCGTATGAGTTTTAATTGCATCACATAATTCCTTCAGGGAGCTAGCTATCACTGAAGGCGGAATGTAAACATTCACCAACGAAATTAGAGTATCATGTATTGATAGAATAAGAAAGCGACCTTGAGGATCAGAATATTGATCAGAAAGCTGAAAAGGGCATTTCTGTGATACCAAAATGGCTACCCCTTGTTTTTTTTGGGAAAAACTAGAGGAAAATACTTGGGAAACTTTCGAGAGATAAAATGTGAATGAGCTTTAGGGGCTAAATACATTTCTTGAAGAAGAACAATATCCGCACGTTCTCTATGCAGCTGATCAAATACTCTACGCCTTTTAATCGGATGGTGGAACCCTCTAATATTCCATTACATAAGTCTAACCATTAATACAGAGGAAACTCAGCTTTTGACCAGTATGAAACACGATCTGGTTTGCTACCTCAGCCCCACCCCCCCCCCCCATCTAGAAAATCCCACATCCCACAAGGTGTTCTGGTGTATCAGAATTTTCAGAAGACTGTGTTCATGAGAAACTAGCTAAACTTAAAGTAGACAAAGCGATGGGACTGGATGGGATACTCCCTAGAATACTGAGGGAACTTGGGGACATTCTAGCAGCTCCACTGATTACCTTTTCAATGCCTCGTTGGAGTCGGGAGTGGTGCCAAAGGACTGGAGAGAGGCTCATGTGGTGCCTTTACACAAAAGTGGAAGTAAGGATGTGGTTGAAAACTACAGGCCAGTTAGTTTAACTTCGGTGTTGAGCAAATTATTAGAAACACTGCTGAAAGAGAAAATAGTGAGGTTTCTGGAGTCCAGTGGATTGCAGGTTCCGAGGCAGCATGGATTCACCAGAGACAGGTCTTGTCAGACAAATCTGATTGATTTCTTTGACTGGGTGACCAGGGAGAGCCCTAGATGTGGTGTATTTAGATTTCAGTAAAGCCTTTGACACCGTTCCTCACAGACGACTTATAAACAAACTGAACACCCTATGGATGGACCCTAAAGTTACTGCTTGGGTTAGAAATTGGTTTAGTGGGAGGCGACAAAGAGTACAGGTAAATGGAGCTCACTCTGAGGAGAAGGAAGTTACCAGTGGTGTGCCCCAGGGATCTGTCCTCGGTCCGATTCTTTTTAACATCTTTGTTAGTGATATAGCGGAAGGGCTGTCGGGTAAGGTTTGCCTCTTTGCGGATGATACCAAAATCTGCAATAGAGTAGACACCGAGGAAGGTGTAGATAACATGAGGAGGGATCTAGCTAAGCTTGAAGAATGGTCTAGAATTTGGCAGCTGGGATTTAATGTTAAAAAAATGTAAGGTCATGCATTTGGGGTGCAGCAATCCAAGGGAGCAATATAGTATAGGGGGTGAAATACTTTTGTCCACTAAAGAAGAGCGGAACCTAGGCATGGTTGTGTCTGATGATCTTAAAGTAGCTAAGTAGGTAGAAAAGGCAACAGCTAGAAGGATGCTTGGGCACATATGGAGAGGAATGACTAGCAGAA
The DNA here is from genome assembly GCA_033557465.1 of Ichthyophis bannanicus. Classification (NCBI taxonomy): domain Eukaryota; kingdom Metazoa; phylum Chordata; class Amphibia; order Gymnophiona; family Ichthyophiidae; genus Ichthyophis; species Ichthyophis bannanicus. The sequence continues at coordinate 807,990,023 of CM066032.1, read as the reverse complement.
AAAAGGATGTGATAGTGCCTCTGTATAAGTCTTTGGTGCGACCTCATTTGGAGTATTGTGTGTAATTCTGGAGACCGCACCTTCAAAAGGATATTAACAGGATGGAGTCAGTACAGAGGGTGGCTACTAAAATGGTTAGTGGTCTTCATTATAAAGCATATAAGGACAGCCTTAAGGATCTTAATATGTACACCTTAGAGGAAAGGTGGGATAGAGGTGATATGATTGAGACGTTTAAATACCCCCATGGCATAAATGCACAGGGGGAGAGCCTCTTTCAATTGAAAGCAAGTTCTGCTATGAGGGGACATGGGATGAGGGTGAAAGGTGATAGATTCAGGAGTGATATGTGGAAATATTTCTTTACGGAAAGAGTGGTGGATCTGTGGAATAGTCTCCCAGTGGAGGTTGTAGAGATGAGGACAGTATCTGAATTCAAAAAAGCATGGGACAAACACAGAGGATCTCTAAAGGAAAAAAGGGACTGCTGTAGTTATTGATATGGAAGGACAGACTAGATAGAAAAATGACAACAGAAGAAGACCACATGGCCTATGTTTCTATGTTTCTATCACTCTGTCATTTCCCCTGAGCTGAAGCTTTGTCAATCCAGTCTCCCCCTCAATTGAACCCCTCCCCCCACATGAGTCCTCTGTCCCTGGATTTAGAGGACCAAAATATTCCCCACCAACCAAACTGAAATGAGCGAGGCATGCCAGCCTCCTAAATAGAGGGCAAAAAAAGACCCAAGGAACTCCTGCCTCACCAGTCCCCCTATCCCTCCCAATCTGCCCCATCCCCCAAAAAGAAAGATTATCCACCAACCTGAACCCGACCCCCCTATCAAACAATTAACAAAAATCGCAAGAGGGCTTCCCTATAAAGACCTTGGGACCAGCAAAGATTTACAGCAACATCCATCAGCAATTACCATACATGGAGACATCTATCCATCGAAATGAGAAAAAACATACATCTGAAGATAACAACACGGTAGTATACAATTCAGCAATAAAGAGAAATTACAATAAAGCATTTGCAGAGTATATCACAGTGGTGCTGCCGTATCCATTGCTTTGCTTGATCCTTCATCTGGCTCAGCTTCCAACTGCTTGTGTGAGCGTGGAATCTTTCAACATTTAGGGGTAGATACTCCCCATTCTGGTTGAGAGTTCCGTTGATGTGACGTGCGACTGTCCTCATACTGAATTTGATCTAAGAACTCCAAGCATGTGGATAATTCAGAAATCTTCTGCAAGGTGTTGTTCCATTCAAATACCAGTGCAAAAGGAAAGTTCCAATGATATTTAATGGATTTGGCTTGCAACAACTGAGTAAGTGATTTAAAGCTGCGCTGAAGCTCCAATATATATGAGGATAAGTCCTGAAATATTTGAAGCTCCCAATCTCAGAAAACTACCGTTTTGTCATGGAGGGCTCAAAGAAGTGCCACCTTATCTTCATAAAACCAGAAACAGACCACGATTGGCCAGGCACACAAATCTCCGCATATTCTAATGCTTTCACGTCTGTGTGCCCTCTCCAATTTAACAGGGCTTAACACACCAGAGACACAAGCAGTGTAAATATCTTGCACTAACGCAATAATGTTTTCATTAGGGGACTCAGGCACCCCCAGAATTCTTATGTTGTTACATCTCTGCTTGTTCTCTAATTCGTCATTTCATTCCTTCAAATCTTTGGTGAATTGTTCTAATTTATTGATCTTAGATTGGAACATCGCTGTGGCATCAATCTGTTCTCCTATATTAATTTCATTCTGAGTCACCCGATCAGCTAAGGATATCATATCTGACCGGAGATCAGAAATTGCTTTGTAGAATTCCAGCCTAAAGGAACGTAATTCCTGTAATAATTCCATCAGGTCTGCCTTGGATGCAGGCTGTGTTACCGTGGCCGTGTCAGGTTGAGTCAGCAGAGGGCTAGATGGTACTGATTGTGTACTTGGAGGATTGGAAATCCCAGCACTCTCATGTTTCTGGGAATACTTAGACAACACAACTACATAAGTGTTCTTTGAAGACATGATTTGACAGCAAGTAAAACTTTGGACAAGGTGACACTTGTCATACCCCGCCCTCTGCCTTAGGCTTGGAGGACTGGGGTAGCCATTATTTTTCTCTATTGAAGGTTAAATCAACCAACTTTCCTCTCGTGATGCATGCTGGGAAAAGTAGTTTTCCTTTTGATAGAAAACAGTCATGAAGCCAGAGTTATAGGCAAAACTATAACAAAGTTTATTTCTCCCAAAAGCAAAGGTTCAAAGTAAGTCGCACCAGGATACTTCTCCAGTATTTGTTCAAAAGATTCTTTATACAAGTGTGTTGGCTGAGCTTTTACATTCATTCAATCCAAATGCAGCTGCTTCTCACGTATACAGAAAAGAATAAAACATGGCAGCTTCCTTTACCAAAGAAAATATCTTCTTTTCTTTAGGTTACACTCAGCTTATACTATATAGTTTAGCAAAGGCTTTCAATACTGTCTGTTGACTCTCACCCGCCTAGGGTCTGGAATCCTTCACATAAACCTGGATTCTTTTAATTATCTGATACCTCTTAACAGGAAGAAAAAACAAGACACGATTGATCACTTGAAACACTACAGAGCTCTGTACGGAAGAAAGTCACGGAACCTAACAGCAGGTTTCCATCCGAATTTCTTCAAAGATGGCTTTGCAAAGCTCCAGCTTTTATTGTAAAAATATCAGCTGACACAGTTAATTTTTAATTAACATCTGGTGCTTTCCAGGTTACAAAAGTGCACATAAAATTTGCTAACCTCTGCGCCATGTCATATAAAAAGAAGAAGTTACAGCTCATAACTATATTCACTAGACTCAATAGGTGTTGCTGTGTTCCTACTATACAACAGAAGCTAATTAGTTACTTATGATATTTGCTGATTTTCTACTATTTACGCAAGCTTTGTCTGCTGTTGACCTAGCCCCCTAGTTCCTAAAAGCAGTTCATCCTGACCCAGCAAATTCTTTAGCCTATCATGTTGCAGAATAAAGAGTATGTACTATTTGTGCTATTGATTTTAGAGAAGTTAGCTCTATTTGCTAATTCCAATGTCCTACAGAAAAGCAGACGTACATTTAAAAAGACAGCTCTACTGCAGTTTAGACCTGTAATTTTCTATGGCCTATAGTTAGGTTCTACAATCCAGTTTCATGTATAGAACAACTGCTAGCACTTCCTATCCCTATGGATAGTATAGATCAAGAATCACTATCTGTTCCTGAGTCCATTAAGTCCAGATTCCCGTATACTGGGTGAACCATAGTGGCATAGGTTCGTGTGTCAGAAGCTAATTTATCCAATTCCCTAATCGTATCCAATTTGTTTTTCAAGCCTGGCCTAGTTGGCCCTTTTCCACACTGTCTGCCAAGCACAAAGTACAATCCATAGGTTGTTCTGGCTGTAAGGAATCACTCTCCTTAGAGTCCACCTGCATTGCCTCAGGCTCTTGTGCTGCACTGCCTTGCTTTAAACTACTGGCAAATGCCTCAGGGTGTTTTCTCCCTAAAACTCCCTGTGAGTCTTTTAAACACAGCTCTAGTGAATAGGGATAAGCAGTACCTGAGCCTGAGGAAATTCCTCTCTGCAGCTGTGCGGCTATCTCTTGCCAGCTCTGGGGAAACAGTCCCTTGTCCCTTAGCTTAGGTTCCTCCCTGGAGCTCTGCCACGGTTCTCTATTCAAGGCTGGGCTCTGCAGACTTCTGCACTGAGTCTTAGGCACCCACCTCTGAACTCTCTGAACCTTTTCCTTCAGTGCTGGGGTTTGAAGGCTGTCAAACCTTCACCCACTCCCCAACCTTGTGAGCTAAGGAGGGATAGGCCTTGTGTAGTTGTGGGGGCCAAATGAATATATGGTGACAAGAAAATTTATTTGTCTTCAAGGATTTTTATTTCCCCACTCCGTGAGAGAGACAGGAACAGAAAAGATCAGTAAATCAGGAATCATGCAAACAGAGGCTTACAGTATTGTGCTTCAACAAAACTTCTCATATGGAAAAACACATTGCTTCATGTGTTTTCTCCGTGCAATATATACAGGTGCTCAGGTAAGAAGTGTATTTGCTCTCTTTAGCAATTATATCACAGTCCAGCATACATTCAATGTTAGGATAGGCTTTCCTTTCAATTGCACTAAACAATACTTCTTGTCAGGTACTTTTTTTCTTAGCAATTCTGGATTAGCATAACCAGAATAAAAGTCAGGTATAATCATTCAAGCTTTTGTCTCGTCGGTTCAATCTATTAATCCTACAGAGCAATCCATCGGTTGATTGATGTCAATCAAGGGAACTTGGGGTTGGGGAATACTCTTGCCTTCAGGATTATTCACTGCTTGAAGAATAGCTTGTTGTGAAATGACTCTTTCATTCAAGAGTTGTCTAAGGTCACTTAAGAGTTGTTCTGCTTGTTTCCTAGCAGGACTCAACGGTAAAGCTTCTCCTTGTTTAAACAGCTGATTATCTGCATCTGGTGAGCAAACAGGGCTTTCCCTATTCAGACAGTCTATGCCCGGGGTAGAGATTCCCTTCCCCCACTTCTCTCTCTTAATGAATGGTGGAATCTCACGTTCATTTGCAGCAGCTCTATTTCTAAGGAAGGCTTCAAAAGTAAGACTTTCTACATCAGGATAACCTGGTCTCTTTGTAAACAGCTGGGCTGTATTTCTTTCCTCAGCTTGTTTGTTAAGAACAGGTATTACTGGCTGAGTAAAACTTGGCTTGCATGGAGAGTTTCCAGGGTAAAACAAACTTCCTTTATATCCCCTAAAACTATCCTCTCCACTATAAACAGGAGTCTCTCTTCCTGGCATATAACACTTATCAGAAGGATTAAAAATAGCAGGTACCTTCAAATGAGACTGCTCAGGAACTGTCTTGCCAGCATGCTTTTCTCTCCAGGGATAAAAACTGCTTTTCAACAATGTGTGCTTTTCTCCTCGTGTTGGATTAGCTTCCCTTCTGTTGCAGCTGGGCACAGCTTCTGTAGTCAGGTCAAAGGGTTCTGCAGTCTGTGGAACTTCCTGCCTTCCCAATACCTCTTGCTTTCTCTCCTGTGGATTTAAAGCAAACTCTCTCCTCAATCCACTAGCAGTGCTTACTCCTTCATTCCTTCGTGACAGCCTCTGGCTTGGTCCTGTTCCTCCATTCGTTCTAGTCCTTCTGTTCCTCTCTCTTGAGTGTTCCCTCTCTCTGTTTAAGAAGGATCCCTTACTCTGGGATGCCCGCCTCCTCCTAGGGCGTGCCCAATCCATAGCTCCGCTTCTCTCCTCCTCTGAGGTGAGCTGATTGGCTGCCTGAAGGCTATGCTGAGAGTGGGAATTTCTTCTTTTCCCTGCAATACTGGACTCTACCAGGGGGTCAGTATCGGTCTCCATGGCCTCCGCGCCTGGCGCTGCGTCACAAGGCTTTCCTGCTCTTTCTCTCTGAGCACTCCAGACCACCTTCGTATCCTCTCCCCTTCTGCTTTGCTTGCTTCAGTTCCTTTCCTCCACGTGGCTTCCTTCCTCCAGCTACTGTGTTTCCTCCAACTGTGCTCCCGTCTGGGCTGCTCTCTCTCGGGCTGCTCTCTCTCGGGCTGCTGCTCTCCTGACTCACTCTCCAGCCCTGGTTTATATCCCTGTTTTCTGATCAACCTCCCTGACTCTCTAGACAGGTGTTTGTAATCAGTTTCCAAGCCTGTTGCTACATCATCAGGGCTTGGGTGTGTCAGCTTAGCTTTTGAACCCCTGTGTTTGTTTTCTCCAGAGAAATGTTGGAACGTGTGCTTTGCAGGGCTGTGACCTTTCCTAAAGGTAGAATCATTCTTTTCTTCTACTTCCATGGGTACACTAGAGTCTTCCTTATCACATATCCCCCCCCCTTAAGATATTACGGGCTGGCGACATTTCACCCGCACAGCTCGTAATCCGCGATAGGGCATCGGCATTCTGGTGCAACCTTCCCGCCATGTGCTCTACCTTAAAGTTGAAGGCTTGTAATGCCATATGCCAACGGGTCAAATGGGCATTATGGTTCTTCATTTGATTCAACCATTTTAAGGGCGCATGGTCCGTGAGCAATAAGAACCTCCGTCCGGTGAGATAAAATCTAAGGGCCTCCACCGCCCACTTGATAGCCAAACATTCCCTTTCGATCGTTGAATATTTCTGCTTCGCCTGGGACAGCTTTTTACTCAGGAACATCACCGGATGTTCCGTTCCCTCATACATCTGTGATAGAACCGCTCCCAGGCCTGTCTCCGATGTGTCTGTTTGGACGATAAATGGCTGCCCAAAATCCATGCCATGCAACACTGGTGCTTTACACAGCTTCCCTTTTAATACTGTAAATACCTTCTCTGCCTCTGGGGTCCACTTGAGGTTGTTCGGTGAATTTTTCTTAACCCTTTCCAGGCCGAGCCCAAAACTCTTGGGATCCAAAATTCTGACTAAATATTCCTATCAAATGGTATATAATACATGACCATAGCAGAAGGAAGATCACTATTAGAACATATTGAATAAGACAGGTACAATTTTCCTGAAATATGCAAGAATTAACCCGGCTGCAGAATGTGGATTAAATTTAAAGGAGGCCTTCAAAGGGTTAAGCATGTCCGTAAATAAGGAACTCTCCTCGGCGAAACGAGGGATGAAATGTCGGTAGTATCCGATTAGGCCTAAAAAACTCCTCAACTGTTTTTTGTTCATGGGCCTAGGAAAGTTTTTAACACTATTTTATTCATCAGAGGTCTGACCATACCTTGCCCGACCATGTGTCCGAGGTATTTCACCTCTTTTCCGGCGAACATACACTTCCCTGGGTTCAGGGTAAGACCGGCCCATCTCATAGCACGTAGCACTGCTTCTACCCTAGCTAAATGTTGAGCCCAACTGGAGCTGTGTATGATGATATCGTCCATATAAGCCACGGCATACTCCTGGTGTGGACGTAAAACGTGGTCTACCAATCTCTGGCAGGTTGCCGCTGCACCATGTAGGCCAAAGGGCATCCTTCTAAACTGGAAGAGTCCAATGGGTGTGCTGAAAGCAGTCTTTGGTCTTGACTCTCGGGTCAGGGGAATTTGCCAATAACCCTTGGTCATATCCAATGTTGTTAGAAAATGAGCTTGCCCCAAGCGATCCAATAATTCCTCAATGCGGGGCATAGGGTATGCATCAAACATTGAAATGGCGTTCACCTGCCTAAAGTCTATGCAAAACCTCAAAGTGCCATCAGGTTTTGGCACTAGCACAATGGGGCTACACCAGGGACTTTTGGACTCTTCTATAATCCCCATTTCGAGCATCTCTCGTACCTGGGCCACTACCTCTTGTTTTCTGGCCTCCGGCAGCTGATATGGTCTTTGCCTCACCACCTTCCCAGGTGGGGTTATAAATTCATGGGCCACTAACTTGGTCTCTCCGGGGATCGGTGTCAAGACATCCGTAAATTTTGCCAGTAATCCTGCTAGTTCTTGCCTTTGCCGCAAGGAAAGTTCATCACCTACTCGAGGCTCTGGTTTCGACTTGCATTCCGCCAGTTGCCGACCTAAATCCTCTTCCTCTTTCTCCTCAGTGGTGGCAGTTAGTCCTTTCACCTCAGCTCGTCCAGTGGATCCGAACCCTCCGGTTCCTCGACTTGTAGGAGTCACCATGGGTACTTCTTCTAACAAGGGAAACCCTACCCTCTCACAAATGAGCTGAGCCACTCGATCACCCACTTTTACTAGGAAATCCTCTTCACCAAAATTGAAGAGCAATACCTTAATTACACCCCTGTAATCTGGGTCAATAACACCCACACCCACGTCTAGAAAATGCTTTAAGGCCAAACCCGAGCGTGGTGCAATCCGGCCGTAACACCCAATGGGAATTTCCATTTGTAGGCCAGTGTCTACTAGGGCTTTTCCGTGTTTGGGGATAATTTCTTCTACAGCGCTGCACAAATCATAGCCCGCTGCGTTGGGTGAGGCTCTCTGAGGACTCTGCGCTTTCGGAGATACTTTGCAAAACTTTAATACAAATTTTGGCTTGTCTGATGAATCATTTTTCCGAGGCCGCTCCTTCTGACCTGGCTTCCTGGGCTTCTCAAACAGTGGACTGGGCACCACTGTTACCATAGCCTCCGCCCTCTGATCAAAATCTTGTTCTAGCCTTTCTTCTGGATCAAACTCAGTTCTCCCTTGAGACCTAAACTGTCTTTCCTGACGTATCTCTGTCTTTCCCTTTTTACACCTATATGCAGGGGAAGCTACTAGGTCCTCGTGTGCTGGTAGTTTACATAGTGACTCATCTGGGAGTTCATCCTTTTCACCTGGGGTTGCTGACTGGGATTGAGTAGATACCAGACCCACCTTTGGATGTAGGCCCTTCTTCAATCCTCTTTTGAACTGGGGCCAATCCCTACCTAGCACTAGGTCATGGGGTAATCTTGGGACTACCACTACCAGGACTTCCCTTTGTGTTCCTAACCCCTTTATTAGCAGCTTGTACATGGGATAGAAGGATGATGATCCGTGGATACACCTGATCCTGACCTTTCCCTCTGGTCTGCTCGGTACGGATTCACTCTGTGCTTCTATTGTCTGCCAGAGCCTCTTAGAGATCATACTCTGGTCAGCACCTGAGTCTAGTAGAGCGCTAACAGAAATGCCCTGAATATCAACATTCAGCAGGAACCCTTCTCTTATGTGATTCACATTAGCACTTATTAATGCATTGCGTGTACTGCATTCCTTTTTCAGGTGACCTAGCTTTCCACATTGAAAACATTTTCTCATTATCAAATTACTTTCTTGCTTAGGCAAATAAGCTTTCATACATTCCACCTTTTGCCTTGGTGCTCTTTCCGATCTTACAAAACTAGCCTCCGCTGCCATTCTCAGAGTGGCCCCTTTTTCCTGACCCGCCAACTCTGCTTCCAGATATCTTTCGGTCAGCAGGGTTGCTTCTGTCAAGGTCTGGCAGTTTTGTAATATCAAGTGGGACTGAATTTCTTTAGGTATCACATTCATGAACTGTTCTAATACAATTGCATCTATTACAGTTTCTATGGTTTTACCCTCCGGAGCTAACCATTTCTCAGTTAAGGCTTTGACCCTTTGGCACAGAGCCTTAGGTGTCTCACCAGCTCCTAACTTCGTAGCTCTCAACATGCGATGGTAGACCATCAGAGTTAAGCCTAAACAATCTCTTATGGCCTTTTTTAGCTCCCCATAATCCGTAGCAAGTGCTGCCAGCATGGCCCTGTAGGCTGCTAATGTCTCTCCTGTAAGGGATGCGGCTAGCCGTACAGCCCACTGTTCTATTGGCCACCCCACAGTGTGTGCCACTTGCTCAAAAGCTTCAATGAAATCATCCACATTATCTCCTACTGTAAGTTGTCCAAACGAGAAAGTCCCACAAGTTTGTGGTCCTACCACACAGGTATGTATTGCTGCTTCCAGCGGCGATGTGCTTGATGTAGCTCCCACTGTCGCTTTCTGACTCACAAGCAACGCCTCCATTAAGTCTAGCATAGGCTTCTGCTGGGCCTGCAGAGCAGCCGCAGCCTGCTCCTGCGCATGATGAGCCATCTCCATCTGCTTCTCAAACTGGGATGCCATCCACTGCAAAACATCTTTGGGATCCATCATGGTAGTTTTTCTCTGCAGAAAGAAAAAGACAAACACAGCCCACCAAGTGCGATATCACCAGACTTTCAGCTAGTCTCCCTTAGGCTAAACGTTCGGAGTCTCTCTTCTTTCTCACTTGAATCCCACATTACCCATGCCCAAATACTCATTACCTGAGCATAGGCGTCGATTCACGCCTTGAAAAGTAGAGTATCGCTGGTCTCCAGTTGCTCTGGCTGACCTGCCAGCGATTCTTCACTCTGCCCTCCAGAGTACAGCTTAGCAGTAGGTACTTGCAGAAAACCTTCGGTGAAAATCCTGAAGTGTTTTTGTAAATCCTGATGTAACAATGATCCAACAACTACGCCACTTGTCATACCCCACCCTCTGCCTTAGGCTTGGAGGACTGGGGTAGCCATTATTTTTCTCTATTGAAGGTTAAATCAACCAACTTTCCTCTCGTGATGCATGCTGGGAAAAGTAGTTTTCCTTCTGATAGAAAACAGTCATGAAGCCAGAGTTATAGGCAAAACTATAACAAAGTTTATTTCTCCCAAAAGCAAAGGTTCAAAGTAAGACGCACCAGGATACTTCTCCAGTATTTGTTCAAAAAGGTTCTTTATACAAGTGTGCTGGCTGAGCTTTTAGATTCATTCAATCCAAATGCAGCTGCTTCTCACGTATACTGTGTGATGCAGCAGACCAGCAGGGCATAGAAGAAAATGTTTTAAACTTGAAAAAAGACGTGCACAAGCTGCAGTATTTGCAGGAGCCTGATAGGGGGAGCAAGAGGGACCTCTGGAAGACTGAGGATCCACGCCCTACAGGGTGTAACCTAAAACCAGCCAGCCTCCAATCCAGGAAGACAGGAACTCCTTTTAAAGGAAGTCAGGAAGACTGGAAGGAAGGCAAGAACAGGAGGAGCAGGGAGAACAGGAGGAGCAGGGAGAACAAGAGGAGCAGGGAGTACAGGAGGAGCAGGAGGAGAAGTAGGAGCAGTGAGAGCTCTGGAAGAAGTGCTGTGCCGAGCAGAAGTGACTGGACAGGCAGAAGTAGCCTTAAAGCCAGAAGCAGCAGAGAAGGCCGCAGAGAAGCTGCAGAACCTTCAGAAGCCGAAGGAGCGGCAGGAGCTGCAGAAGCTACAGACACTGCTGGAGTGCAGGAAAGAGGTACAAGCCAAAGGAACCTGAATGGACAGAGACTACAGGAGGGTCCAAGAGATTCAGGTACGCAAAAGCTGCATTGTGATTGCTGTGGGCGGAACCCAAGCCATATTGCTGGAGCAAGGCAGAATCTCCCTAGGAGTAGGCCACAAGCCTCATCCTCAGGAAAGAAGCAAGAGTTACAAGGTAAACCATATTGTATTGGAAACAGCCTATGGAAAGGGCAAGAGACAGAAGCTCCCTGTACATGTCCCACTGCTCAAAAGAAAAGGTATGAAAAGTTTTTATTGAATAAGAAACTTTTAAGTAAGCCAGGTTTGCAGGAAGTGCATGTAAACCCTTGGAAGAAAGAAAGAGATTTACACTGTAAAAATGCTCATGGCCGACGCCCCACGCTAAACTCCAAACACTGGGAGGTCATACAGCATTTGGATGAGAAACCTAACTATAGCTTGCCGGGAACTGTTGACTTTGTCTCAGATACTTTGCTGGAGGAACCGATGCAAGTGGAAGAGGTAGAATCCCTTTCAGAGGAAGACATGGATTGCAGCTATTGCATCACGGGAAGTGTAGAATGCTTGTGTAACCAGTGAGCACTAAAACCGGTGTAAATAGGAATGCCTGCCTTTGTAACCTTTCTGTGAAAAGAACAGTTTTTTTGTTTTGAATCTGAGTTGTGATTTTTGTAACCTGATGTAAGGAGATTTCTGTTGGTGTTTGAAGCCGATCCTTTGAACCTTTGTGCAAACCAGGGGAAATAAAGCCTTATTTTTTCCCTACACTCGATGACCTTTTCTTCTCTGGGTATTTTTGGTAATACAGGATGCTACCAGGGCTATACAACCTTGGGCCCTAGAAAGAGAAACATACCAAACCCAACTTTACTTTTATTTATGCCCGACCTGCCTTGACCACCATTAACCACCAGGGCGGCGTTGTGACAACAGAAAAAGAACAAAACATGGCAGCTTCCTTTACCAAAGAAAATATCTTCTTTTCTTTAGGTTACACTCAGCTTATACTATACAGTTTAGCAAAGGCTTTCAATACTGTCTGCCAAGCACAAGGTACAATCCATAGGTTGTTCTGGCTGTAAGGAATCACCCTCCTTAGAGTCCACCTGCATTGCTTCAGGTTCTTGTGCTGCACTGCCTTGCTTTAAACAACTGGCAAATGCCTCAGAGTGTTTTCTCCCTAAAACTCCCTGTGAGTCTTTTAAACACAGCTCTAGTGAATAGGGATAAGCAGTACCTGAGCCTGAGGAAATTCCTCTCTGCAGCTGTGCGGCTATCTCTTGCCAGCTCTGGGGAAACAGTCCCTTGTCCCTTAGCTTAGGTTCCTCCCTGGAGCTCTGCCATGGTTCTCTATTCAAGGCTGGGCTCTGCAGACTTCTGCACTGAGTCTTAGGCACCCACCTCTGAACTCTCTGAACCTTTTCCTTCAGTGCTGGGGTTTGAAGGCTTTCCTGCTCTTTCTCTCTGAGCACTCCAAACCACCTTCGTGTCCTCTCCCCTTCTGCTTTGCTTGCTTCAGTTCCTTTCCTCCACGTGGCTTCCTTCCTCCAGCTACTGTGTTTCCTCCAACTGTGCTCCCATCTGGGCTGCTCTCTCTCGGGCTCCTGCTCTCCTGACTCACTCTCCAGCCCTGGTTTATATCCCTGTTTTCTGATCAACCTCCCTGACTCTCTAGACAGGTGTTGGTAATCAGTTTCCAAGCCTGTTGCTACGTCATCAGGGCTTGGGTGTGTCAGCTTAGCTTTTGAATCCCTGTGTTTGTTTTTTCCAGAGAAATGCTGGAACGTGTGCTTTGCAGGGCTGTGACCTTTCCTAAAGGTAGAATCATTCTTTTCTTCTACTTCCATGGGTACACTAGAGTCTTCCTTATCACACACTACAGCTCACAAATATAATTCTGGATCACGAGAAGAAAGTCCCCTTTGTCAGGACAAAAAAAAACAAAACAACAACAAAAGCTGGTCTCTCTCTGGGTGGCACCGGGATCCATAACAAGTGTCATGTAGAAGACCCTTCTGAGCCTATGGAGCTAAGTGAAGCAGAGGAATTTGCTGCAGAAACTGACAGGCAGTCAGAGCACATGGCTCAGGGTTTCCAAGGGAAACGTAAACAAAGAGTGTCACGAGATGAACAAACACGCCCATGCTGCAATGTATCCCCAAGCTCAGGAGGTAAGGGAAAACACCTGGTTGGGGGAGGGGCGGAGCTGAGCCCTAAGAAGCAGGGATATAAAAAGTGGTCATTAGATTTGACCAGAGAAAGGAGGGCAGGAGGAGAGAAAGGAGAGAGAGAGGCAGAGGATAAGGAGAAGAACAAGGAGGAAGCCAGAGAAAGAAGGACCCAGAGAGCCAGTGCCCAAAAGCCAGGTGGGAGCAGCCCAGGACTGGTGCTGTCTCTTGGAGGCAGCCGGAGGGAGAGACTGCCTGAGAGGCTAGTTTGGGAACACTCAGAAGCTCCAGGGAGAGAGAAGTGCTGGCCAGAGGATATTTGCATGTCTGAGGAAAAAGCTGAGAAGCTAAAAGGCAGGAAAGCACATCCAGTGTTTGGAACCCTTGCTGGCCCAGCAGTGCTGAGAAGTTCTTCCTTTCTAAAACCAAAAGGTAGGCTTCACAAATTATACAGAGGTGAACCTAGCTATAAAAGTTTTCCTTGTGCTTGCCAAGAAGTATTGGACTCTCCTTATACTAACTCCAATATATACGGTACTTTACAACCCTGCTCATTAGAATGCTGTAAAGAGAAGCCTCGGGAAGGCAGAGAGGGAGTGTATTCTGAAATGCCGTGTAGCAGTGTGCAAACTCACCCAGCTGGTAGTGATTCAGAAGAAATGCAGATAGAGCCTGTTATTGAGGATGTAACAGATGATCAAATGGACTGCACGTTATCACTAGCTGACCACATTAAATCACTTTGCTGACCAGGCTTTTGAGGAGGCTGTCTGAGCAGCAGAAGAAAAGCAAAGTGTTTCTTTTTGTATAAGAAGTGATTGTTACTTTTGTGCTTATATTGAGCACTGTACATTTTGAAGCTTGAAGTTAAAGAAGTTATTTGTCCTAAGTTCCTGAATGTTTTCTTTATGCCAGTTGCATATGGCTATTTTGTCCTGAGTTTTCACATGCGTTTAATCCGCCCGGAAGGGGAAATAAAATCCTTGTCATTTGCCTGAAACCACTCGACTACAAGTACTTCTTTCTTGGAGAGTAAAAAGGAACTACAACTCCCATAAGGCAGTGCAGGAACAAATACTCTGCCATACTTTCTAAGTTAGAATACCCAGGCAGACCAACCCTACGTGCCCTAGGCACTGGGGAGGTTCCCGGGTGACACAAGCTATGATGCTTTATTGAGAGGTGATCCCAACCAAAGATACAGCTGTGAGCTGAAATTATTAAAGTATGGGAGATCCCAGTTTTGTCCACTAGATGGAGCACACCACACAGTATTTACTTCAGTGTTGTCTTGCTGGCATAGTTAGCTGAAGAAACTTTACAAAGTAAGCCAAGTCCTACCAGCTCATGGAACTTTCTCAGCAAGTGAGAGAAAGGGAAGAAGAACAACACTCTACAAGAGTTCCGTACAAGGAAACAAAGTAAGTAGAGCAGGATCCGCTGTAAGAAAGCTGCGTCATCGAAGCTTTGCCGGATTGCGATCATGATGCCGGAAATGCAACTATTCCCGCTCTTATTGGGCAGTGATGCGTTCCAAATGAGCGTTCCAATGCCTCGTGGTAATGACCGCAGTTCAGATGCCCGCACAAACTCACAAAGGCAGCCCAGATGCCCAAATTCACCACTTCGAGGGCAAGTTAGCACATTTCCGCCGGCACAGAACAAGTAGGACGGCAGTATTGTGCAGACCGCTGGCTCCCACGCTCTCCTTCTGCCTGTTACCTTCTCAGCTGATCAGATGAATGCTGCAGGATGATGTTGCAGAAATAGCAGTTTAACATCTCACTGAAGGGAGGTGAGCTCCGGAGTTAATCGGGTGCCTGTTTCTCTCTGGGGTAGAGGTTGGGAAGGCGGACAGCAAAAGGAGCTGCAGCAGAACCATCTTAGATCATAGAAAACAAAACATGACATGGGGCTAAAATTGGGGACCAAAGTCAGCCACTGTAAATGGTCATGGATAAAATTAACCCCCGGCGCTTAGAATCACATAAATTACCCGTTGACTGGTTACTCCAACGGGGCACGGAGACCCAGGC
This sequence comes from Ichthyophis bannanicus, assembly GCA_033557465.1. Taxonomy (NCBI): domain Eukaryota; kingdom Metazoa; phylum Chordata; class Amphibia; order Gymnophiona; family Ichthyophiidae; genus Ichthyophis; species Ichthyophis bannanicus. The sequence goes on along the minus strand of CM066032.1, from coordinate 807,975,004 downwards.
ATGGAGCTCCTTTAATCTCCAGCCATCTTTCTGCGAGCTCACAAGTGCCCTCCCTCCCTCCCTCCCGAAAATTCTCTTGATTAAAACACATACATATTTTAACAGGCTCATGATGAACTCATGGGCCTTAGATGTGGAATGAGGTGAGATAAACATAAATATAGGGGAAAATCCTACCTCACTTACATGACAGATTGTAGAAAACCCCAGGGGGTTTATATAAAACATAATAAGAGATGGCATAATGCCAAATAATAAGGGGAAGGGGAGTGAACCATAAAATGGTAAATGAATAAATAATTAAAAGATCATAGGGACCATTCTGAGGCACGAATATCAGGGATGGATGTCTATCCTCGCTATTCGTGCTCTCTCCTGATCCTAACTTCCCCGCGCATTGTACGGGGAAGTTATACGGGAGCGGGAAAGGAGCAGATCGGGGGCGGCGTTAGGGTGGGCAATGGGTGGTTGTCGACCCCGGACCTACAGGGCTGATTGCAATGTTGGCCCTGTATGTCCAGGGCTGGTGGCTTGGACGGGGAACTTATTCCACCTCTGAGGTGGAATAAGTTCCTCTAGTCAGCAGGAGATGGAACGCCCGGCGCTCAGAAACGGCAGGGCAGAGGACATTCCCCACAGCCCGACTCTGGCCTTGGGAGGCCAGATCGGGGGTTGGGCTGCAGGGAATGAACAGTTTTGTCTGGCATTCGGGGATCTCAGCTTTTGAATGGAGCCATGGTGCTATGGCAACTGGACGCTATGACGCCACAGCTCCATTCAGAAGCCCTGACTGAGCTATCCGGGCAAGACCTGTACGTGCAGGCCGACCTGAATCGGGGTCCCAGCCTGCAGGTACAGGTCTGGACATGATTCTGATCCTGTGGGACTAGCCGTGCCCCGCGGGATCAGAATCCCGGCTAACTCTGTGTCTGGTTCCGACTGGGCACACAAAGCTGTGGGTTGTCCAGGACTGAATTGGGCCCCATATGTATAAGTGTAGTATATGAATAAAAAATAATAAATTATATATATATATATATCTTAAGTAATTAATTAAGCAAATGATGAATAACCCAAAGTGGTGCTTTAACAAACTAGGTAATAACGATGAGGAATCGGGGAGGAGAACCAAGCGCATGTTGTATTTTGGAGCGGGAACCTCAATCACCTGAAGCAGAGCCAGGGTTGGCTCAAAATGTGATGCATGTCATGTTGGGATCCCCAGACTGTTTGCTCCTCAGTACTTATTCAGATCAGTTTAAAAATTTAAAGTTTGACAGCTTCTTGAATAAAAATTGATTAGAAGGTGGTCCTGGAGTAGCCTAGTGGTTAGAGCAACAGTCTTTTACCCAAGAGATCAGGGTTCAATTCCCACTGGCATTCTTTGTGATCTTGGGCAAGTCACTTTACCCTTCATTGTCTTGGAATAAAAGGCCTGACAATCTACTTCCAGTCATACCTTGCCAAGAAAATCCAGGGTCTGCTGGGTCACCAGGAGTCAGCATTAACTTGAAGGCACAAAAAAAAGGAAGCCCTGTCTTTTCCTAAGACAGTTTATCCGACTTTAAAAAAGTTTTTGCCTGCTTTATTAAGTTGATACCTATTTTCATGGGGTTGACAGATCCAGGGCAATGATTAAAGCAGACTTATAAGCATCCAAGTTTGCATGGAGCTCACTGAATAAAGCAGTAATTGCGGATTCTGTGCTATGTCCTTTGCAATAACCCGACTGGGATGCAAGAATAACCCAAGGAAATCTGAGAGTTGGAAGAAAATGAATTTTTCAATTATTTTCATTAGGAATGGAAGATTAGAGACTGCTGATAACTATCTGGAAATGATGCATCAAGATTGGCTTTTTAAAGAATTGGTTGTTTTTAGGGGTGGCTCAAGGCAATCTGCTGCCTGAGGCGAAGGATGAGATGGCGCCTCCCCCCCCGCCCCATAGAGGGGGCGGGGCTTTTTCAAAACTCCAATCAGGGACTGAACCAAACCAAAAAGCTGATTAGATTATATGGAGGAAATGCAAGATGTTTACACACCAAGGAACTAAAAGAGAGTGAGGACCACAGCACAGTTTATAAAACTAAATTATAACTCATTTTTATTTTGTTGTTATAAACTGCGTTATTGCTTTTTCTTTTTCAACATATATTTTGCATCCAGAGAACCCCCTTCAACAGTGGTTGCAGAGCAGAACCAGGGCATTCACCCACAGAACTCAATATCTTAAAATAAAAAAAATTGGATTCTGATCATCTCACTAAGAAGAACAACAAACATTCTCCAGTACCAGGCATATTGTGAACTAATACAAAACCCTACAATACAGTCACTGAGTATCTATAGAGCAAATCTACCATACTATACCATATCAGCACCAACTTCCAAAACTCACATAAGGAGCCCACCAAAGAAGCATCACTGTAAATACTACAGTGGACCCTCGAACATCCATACACCTATTAGAAAAACTGAACATGTCAAATTACTGCAGTACAGTATAGATCTAATACAAACTCCATGTTAACAGAACACCTGGGCTCAGTCACATACTCAGAACACAGACCCTCACCAAGTACAGAATAAGTGACTTACAATCTAAAGTAAAAATAAACATATGTAGACAAAATTTAAACTGAAACCCCAAGAAATCAGACTCTTCAAGCAGTGCAACATCAGATAAATAAGATATGCAGTTCCCCCATACAGTATAAAATATAAAGATAACAGAAAGTCCAATCACTAAAATGAAATAAAGTTATTTTTTCTACCTTTGTTGTCTGACCATTTTATTCTCTGATCATGCTGGTCCCGATCTGAGGCTTCTGCTTTCCTGTCTTCTCTTAGCTCTCTTTCTGTGGTCTATGGTCCATCTGCCATTTCTTATCTCTTTTCTTTCTTCACTTCTTTCCATCAGCCTATTTCCAGTTCCAGTAACCCTTCCTAGTATCATTCTCTTTCCAATCCTCCCTCCCAGTACCTTCCAATGTCAACTTGCATTCCCATGACTGCCACTGGTGCCCATTCCTTTCCAGTCTCCCTCCTTCCCCACTGTCCAGTCCCTTCTAGTCCAAATACCATGGCAGCCCGTCTCAGCATCCACTCCCTACCAGTTCCATTCTCCCATCCCCTCGCATCAGCCCAATTTTATCCCTAGCCCCCAGTTTTCTTCCAAGGCCAGCAGCTCTATCCTCCCCTCCCCACCATCAGCCCATTCACAGTCAAAGCCCCCCAATCAGCTCACTTCCAGTGCTAGACCCCCCTCAACCCTATTACCAGTCCTAGCCTCTACTAATCAGTCCATTTCCAGTCCTAGCCTCCCCTAATCAGCTCATTTCCAATGCTAGCCCCCATCAGTCCATTACCAGTCCTATCCCACCCCATCAGACCATTACCAGTTCTAACTTTCCCTAATCAGCTCATTTCCAGTGCTAGTCCCCCCTCAGCCCATTACCAGTGCTAGTCCCCCTAATCAGCCCATTACAAGTCCAATCTCCCTCCCGATCTGCCCATTACCAGTGCTAGTCTGTCCAGTATGTCCCCCTGACTCTCCCCTTTGTCCAGCATTTGCCCTCCTGTCTCTCCCCTTTGTCTAGTACTTGTCCCCTTGTCTCCCCCTTTGTCCAGTATGTCCCTGTCTTCCCCTTTGTCCAGCATTTTCCCCGTCTCTCCCCTTTGCCCAGCATTTCTCCCGTCTGTCCAGTATGTCCCCCTGTCTCTCCCCTTTGTCTACTACATTTCCCCTGTCTCCCCCTTTGTCCAGAATGTCCCCTGTCTCTCCCTTTGTCCAGCACTTGTCCCCCTGTCTCCCCCTTTGTCCAGAATGTCCCCATCTCCCCCTTTGTTCAGCACTTGTCCCCCTGGTTCCCCGTTTGTCCAGCATGTCTTTTGTCTCCCCCTTTGTCCAGCATGTCCCCTGTCTCCCCCTTTGTCCAGCATGCTCCTGTCTCCCCCTTTGTCCAGCACTTGTCCCCCTGTCTCCCCCTTAGTCCAGCATGTCCCCTGCCTCCCCCTTTGTCCCCCCTGTCACTCACTGTTGTCTCTCCTTGTTGTCCTCCTCCTGTCCCCATTCCCTCCACCTGCACCTCTCATCCGGCGGCGGCGGCGGCGGCGGCGGCGGCAGAGGCACTCTGGCTGTTTTAATGGCAGATACAAATTTGTCCAAACCCTTGGATTTAACTAATTGAAAACTGACGATGTGCTCGATGAGCTTACTAAAGAAGATTCCTCAGGAACTTCAGGGGAGGAAGTTTCCAGCAAATCTGAGAATACTGGTATTGACAGAAAAGACTCATAAATAGATCTGATCTTGGCCAAAAAGAAATTCACTAAGACATCTGAGGAGGGAATATTTTGTGGGACTCTTAAGAGCTATGGAGCAGATGAGGAAGAGAAGACATGGAACAATGTCCTAGGCTTATTTGGACTCTTCTCAATCAAAGTGGTGAAGTAAGTTGTCTTTGCAGCCTTTATTTGTTAATTATATATTCTCTGTTGTTCTTTGAAAAGTGCAAGTGTCAATGGAGATCAAGATTTCCACCATGATTATTTGGCTTTATGAACCTGACTTTTCAGAGTGCATGGAACCATGATTGGTGATGCTTAGTGGTTGTTCTCAAGGGAGCAATGGAGTCAACATAGTTACTCTGAGAAGCATTCCATGCTTTTACCTGGGATTCTAGAGTGGGATAAATAAAATCTGATGGAAAAATAGAAGAAGCTGACTCCAAAGAATGTATAGTAATTTTATGGAATGCTCGAGACGTCCGGGAGCTGGATGATACTCCTCTTGAGGCAGTGGGGGCTGTAAGGGAGAAGCTTAACAAAATGTTGTCTATCCAGGACACTTGACAACAATCGAAGTGCGACAAAGTAAAAGCAATGTTCTCAGAGGAAAAAAAACAAGGTCAAGAGAATGATCAGCTACATGTGGGGGGAATTGAACAAGCTGCATAAGACTCAAAGTAGAGAAAACAAAACCAGAAAAAAGGAGAATTTAGCCTTTATGGGATCATCAATATGGACATTGAAATCTACAAGATTGATAAGATTGTAGAACCGAGCGAAAACATCAGACACCATGGAGTAAAAGGAATCTCAGGAAGCTGAATCAAGAACTGGGAGACAGTAAGCCAAAAGCAAGTGATATTTTATTTATTTTATTTTATTTATTTATTTAAAGTCTCTTTTATACCGCGCTATTCAGCATCAGCGCGGTTTACAATAAACAATGAACATACACATTTCCAATAGTACTTTGTGTTTACATATGAACAGGATATTCAACTTGGCTAACAGGGTAACTATGTACAACAACAATATATACAATATATACAATTTATAGACTGGTCATGTGTTCGTATGGTTTTAGACATTGGAGATTTGGGTGGTTTCGGCAAATGGTGCTGATATGAATAACTAGGAAAGTTAAGATGGCATAATAATGTTTTTGGGTATGTAAGAAGTGCTTCACCACATCAAGTGCTACTCCTCCTCTGCGTTGACTCAGCCTAGGGCAGGATAGACAAGAGTAATCAGGGGGCAGTGCCCAAATCTTGCTTCTTCAGCAGATTTAAGCCATTTCTCAGTCAAGCAAATTTCTTGTCTATAAGAACATCATCAATTTTGGTAGATTTTGAATGGACTGACCTTGTATTAAGTAAGCTGACCCGAAGCAGTATTTGTGGGCTGCAGATAATGATTGGGACCTAACCCATGAAAGGTCAGAGGAGATACAAGGAAATAAAGTTCTAATCTGGAGATTACCTGGAAGAGAGTAAGGTCGAGGTAAATGATGGCCCCAGTGAACGGTAATGGAAGATGTCATATCATTAATGGAGTAGATATCAAGGGTTGAACAATGACAATTAAGATGGCGAGCCAGTGAATAAAGGAATCTGTAAGCACTGCCCCCTAAGGAGCTTGGCCAAGGAGCAGGACTGCTCCTCAGGTGCAGATGCCACAGCAGGGCTTCTTTTAAGTGTAGCAATCACAGAAGATCTCTAAAAGATAAAAGGGGACTATTGTAGTGGATATGGAAGGACAGACTAGATAGGCCATGTGGTCTTTTTCTTCTGTCATTTGCTATGTTTCTATGTGATGTCACTTCTATGCATTGGGTGAGCGTAGCTACAGCACTAGACCAGGAGCTAGGGGAAGCATCAGAAACACCAGAATTGGGCAAACAGTGTCAGGTGGGCAAGGCAACAGTGCTGGAACAGGAGCTAGGGGAAGCACCAGAAACACCAGAATTGGGCAGACAGCAGCAGAGTCTGTAGAGAAACAGCAGAAAATACAGGCACAGTATTAGAAATGTATTACTGCATTGACTCTTTTTTCTTCCATATGTATTTTTGCTTTCCTGACTACTTTCCTAGCTTCTCTTAGCTTTACCAAATACTGATGTTTGTCTTCCTCTTTCTATGATTTTTTTGTATTTTATGAAGGCCACCCTCTTTTTCTTCACCTTTTCAGCTACCTTCTTTTGAGAACCATAGTGGTCTACTTCTCATTCTATATTTATTTATTTTCCTAATGAAAGGTTTGTTGCCCTTAAAATATACCCTTTCAATTTTGCCCACTACTTTTCTACATGCCTCAGCTCTTCCCATCTTGCTAATGACTCTGAGGTATTGTCCCATCTTGACAAAGATTTTTTTCCTACAGTCTAGGACCCTCACTTTTGAATGGACTAGATCAGCCCTTGTGTTAATAATGAAACTGTACCAACCAGTGATCACAGGATGAGAGATGATAACCCACTATAACATCAGAAATTGTTTATTGTTTATCAGATACTTGATATACATTACATCGGGGCGGTTTACAATACAAAAAAAATCAGAGAGAAAAGGAAATTACAATCAATATAGACAAGGAAAGAGGAAGAGAATGAGAAAGGAAAGAAAAAAAAACAGTAAACGTCAGTAATGAAAAGGAGAGGAGAATCTGGGGAATTAGGGGGGGGGAGGTTGAAAGAAGAGGAGAAAAGGTGGGTTTTTAGGAGAGAGCGGAATTTGGGGTAAGACTCTTCCAGTCGAAGGGCAGTAGGTAGGGAGTTCCACAGGGAGAGGCCGAGATAAACGAAATCTGACTGTCTAGTTGACTGAAGATGTGCTTGTGAGGGGGAAGGAAGGTGTAAATGGTTGATATGTATAGAGCGGAGGCTCCGGATGGGTGTATGAAAGGTTAATAAGTCAGCTAGGTACTGGGGTCTGTAAGAGTAAATAGCTTGATGGACCAAAATGAGGATCTTAAATTGTATTTGAAAGTTCAACAGAAGCCAATGAAGCTGTTGTAGAATTGGGGTAATGTGATCGCAAGGGGAGGCATGAGTGACCATCCGAGCTGCAGTGTTTTGTAAGAGTTGTAATCGTCGATGCTGATATTGAGGGATGCTAGCAAATATGGAGTTACAGAAGTCTAATCTAGTGATGACTAGCGACAGAAGGAGAGTGATTAAAGCCTGAGGAGATAAGAATGGCCTGATGGCACGAATGCGCCGAAGGCAGATAAAGGAGCATCAGGAGACCTGGGAGATGTGATCGTTAATGTGAGAGCGCTATCAAGAAAGACACCTAAATAATGAAGCTTGGATACCAAGGACATGGGAGTACCTGAAAAAGAAGGGGTAAGTGACGGGCAAACAGAGCTGTGAGGAAACCAAATAGCAGCAGTTTTAGAGATATTGAGAACAAGACAATTTGAGGAAAACCAGGTAGAAACTAGAGATAAGCATTCATTTAGAGGAGTGATGTCTGGATGAGAGGAGGAGGTGTGATGCAAGAGGAAGATGTCATTGGCATAATAATATCCTGAGATACCTGATTGTTGAATTAATAGTGCCAGAGGAGCCAAGAATACATTGAATAATAATGGAGCCAAGACCGAGCCCTGAGGGACACCACAGGTAAGGGGAAAGTGGTCTGTGGTGGATGAAGCAGAGGTCACTGCAAAAAGAACGAGAGTAGAGAAAAGAATGGAACCAGTGATAAACAGTACCTCGAACACCTGTATCACGCAATCTGGAGAGAAGAAGAGAGTGATCAACCAAATCAAAAGCAGCAGAGAGATCTAAGGACACCGCCACCGAGATATCACCATGATCATGTGAGGAGTGAATTTCATTCATGACAGCGGTAATGATGGATTCGACACTATGGCCTGGCCGAAAACTGGACTGACGGGGGTGAAGGAAGTGTGTTGAATCAAGATGATGGGAAAGTTGAGTGAAGACTACTTTCTCTAGGAGTTTAGAGGCAAACGGTAGGTTTGATACAGGACGATAGTTTGCTGGAACAGATGAGTCTAAGGTGGGATTCTTCAGGAGGGGGCGTACCAAGGCGTGTTTCCATAGGTGGGGGAAAGATCTGGACACAAGACTAGAATTAATGATGGTGAGAAGTGGCATGAGTAGGCCAAGAGAGGGATTAGATAACCAGGAAGAAGGTATAGGATCTGATGGGCAGGTGGTCTCCTCATTCATAAGCACTAGGTCCAGTGTGACCCCCTCACATGTGGGTTATGTTAACAGTTGCTGGAATAGTTCTCTCTGTAGAGAATCCAGGATCTCTTTACTTCTAGAAGACACCACAGCAAGGATGTCCCAATCCGTGCTGCTTATTTTTCCCTCTAAACCCTCCTCTCCCCTCCTCCTTTCTCAGTCTCTGTGGATAATTCTCTACTCCTCCATGTCTCGTCGGCTCAAAACCTTGTGGTTGTCTTACTCCTCCCTCTCCTTCTCAACACATATCCAAATGATAGCTAAAACCTGCCGTTTCTTTCTCTACAACATCAACAAAATTCACCCATTATTTTCTGAACACACTTATGCACTCCTTGGTCACTTCCCGTCTAGACTATTTTATTTATTATTTATTTACATTCTCTTATATACGGTGCTATTCTGCATCAGTGCGGTTTACATTGAACAAACTGAAATTACATTGAACAGGGCATTATAACTTGGAGATAACTCTCCATAGCCCATGTTCCCTGTAAAATAGTTAAGTGGCTTGCCCAAGACCACAAGGAGCACCTGTGGAACTAGAAACCCCAGTCCTTCTGGCCTGAGGTTGCTGTCCTCTAGTGGGATTTGAACCCCAACTTCCAGCCTGAAGTACCTTGCCCCAACCACTAGGCCACTCCTCCACTCCTATTGTAGCCTATTACTATTGTAACCTATTCCTTGCTGGTCTCCCTCTGAATCATCTTTCTCCCCTTCAATCTGTTCAACACTCTGCTGTGCGGCTAATCTTCTACCAGCTCATCATCCCTCTTCTCAAGTTACTTCATTGGCTCCCTATCCATTTCTGAATTCAGTTCAAACTTCTCCTGCTGACCTATAAGTGCATTCACTCTGCAGCTCCTCACTACCTTTCCTCTCTTCTCTCCCTACCCTCCTCCTCGGGAACTCCGCTCTTCTGGGAAATTGTTTCTATCATTGCCCTTCTCTTCTATTCACCTTGCTGCTCCTTATGCCTGGAACAAACTACGTGAGTCTATACGTCAGGCGCCTTCTCTGACTCTTTTCAAATCCAGGCTGAAAACTCATCTTTGCGCGGTCGCTTTCACCTGATCTCCTTTGTGCTTCCTTACCATTCCCCACAGCTGTATCCCATGTCTACAGCTACTGTGCTGTCTGTCTTGACTAGATTGTAAGCTCTGATGAGCAGGGACCATCTTTAACATGTGTTTGTGTAGCGCTGCGTACATCTTGTAGCACTATACAAATGTTTGGTAATAATAGTAGTAGTAGTAGTAGTAATCAACATCTGGCGTATTAAGATCACCTATCAGTAGCAGTTCTCCTTTCATAGCAATACTGTGAATGTCTTCTCTCTGTTCACTTCTGCCTGTGAAGAAGGCCTGTATCTCACAGCAGTGCAAATGGCTGCTCCATTCCCTATTTCCAGTTTAACCCACAATGCCTCCTTCTTCCCTTGTAAGTCCTGCAATTCTGTAGCGTTAACATTATTTTTGACATATAGTGGCACTCCTCCTCCCTTTCTTCCTACCCTATCTTTACTGAATAAATTATAGCCTGGTATAATTATATCCTTGTCAACAAACATCCAGAATCTTATTTTCCATACTACAGCATTAATACATTTCTCTTTCCAGATGTTGCCCCATTTATACATTTCTAGAGAGGTATTTAATGTTATACTTACCTGAGGGCTTTTATTTACTTGGTTTTTTTTTCACTCATCCACAATAAATCTAGTTCAAAGCCCTCTTCTATAGATGAGCTAGTCTGCTGTGGAAGAAATGTTGACAATTCTTGGATAAATGAACACCATCTCTGCTCAGCAGCCCTTGGAAAATCATCCCATGGTCCAGTAAACCAAAATGCTCTCAAGTGCATTGATGTTATTCTCTATAGACAATATAGCCATTCATTCATCTCTAGAATGCAAACTTCTCTGCCTTGATCTTTACCCTCAACATGGAGGATTGAGGAGAATATCACCTTCACACAGGGGCAGCCCAAGGGGGGTGCGGGGCCATCTGCGGAGACTCGGTGCGGGGCCTCATTTGCATAAGGGACATCATTTGCATAAATATTTGCATAATGTTACCATACACTAACTTTTAGTAAACATGCCTCTTAATGAGTGTATGGATAAAGAAAGACTAAAAGATTTCTACATTACTATAATCCAGTGCCAACCGCCAGGCACATTAGGAACTACTACAAACACTGTCCATTTAGAACCCATAGCAAACCCGCCGTATCATAACAGCACTACCAGGACTCACAAAGCACAAGACCCTACCTATCAAAAGGCAACACTACAAATATTAAACCAATACATTTCAGAGAACAACAATACATGACCTACTGGGGAAAGAGAACAAGTGGCAATGTCAAATAGGAATTACATAAACAGAATACCTCAGCTCAGTTACACGTGCAGAAAATAGACCGTCACCAAACAAGAAATCACAATATAGAAACAGGAAGACAATAATTAAACTGGGAACCCCAAAAGCCCAACAACACTGTAGAAATAAAACTATAAATTAATTTCCTCTTGTACTAAACAAAGCACAGACGTTAATGATGCACTTTTCCCAGAGCTGGCATATTTCAGTTAATAAATTCAAAATAAAGAGATATCTTTCTACCTTTTGTGCATTTTTTTTCAGTTGCAATTGCTCCAGCCACTTTCTTTCTTCTTTATTCTTCGCGTCTTCTGCTAATCTCCATCGTCTGCTGTCCATTTGTCCTTTCTTCACTCTTCCAGTTTTTTTCCATTCTCTCTCTACATCTGCTTTAACATACTAATCTTTCTCCTTTTGCTCTTTCCTCATTCCTATTTCATCCACTCAAATTTTACCCCTCCATTCTCAATCCCCACTTACTCTCCCAATATCCGGCCAATTGTAGATTTGTCTTCCCCCCCACACAAAATATTTTCCCCTCTCCATTTCACTCTCCCAGCTCCATCCCATTCTAATCCTCCCCCCAACATCAGCTCCCTTCTAGTTCCAGCCCCACCCAGCATCCGCTCCCTTCTAGTCCCCGCATCAGCCCATTTCCAGTCCTAGCTCCCCCATCCGATTCCCTCTATCAGCTCATTTCCAATCCCAACCCCCCATAAGCCCATTTCTAGTCCTATCCTAGCCCTCCATCAGCCCATTTCCTGTCCTAGCCCCCCCCTCACTCAGCCCATTTCCAGTCCTAGCTCCCTCCCCTCACAGCCCATTTCCATTCCAAGCCCCCTCCCCATCAGCTATTTGTAGTTCAAGCCTTCCTTCCACTCAGCCCATTTCCATTCCAAGCCCCCGTCCACTCAGCCCATTTCCAGTCCTAGCCACCCCCCCCAGCCCATTACCAGTCCTAGCCCCCCCATAGCCCATTACCAGTCCTAAGCCCCCCATCAGCCCACTTCCAGTCCTAACTCCCCCATCCGAGTCCCTCCATCAGCTCATTTCCAATCCCAGCCCCCCCATCAGCCCATTTCTAGTCCTTTCCTAGCCCCACCATCATCAGCCCATGTCAAATCCTAGCTCCCCTCCACTCAGCCCATTTCCAATCCAAGCCCCCCTATGAGCCTACTTCCAGTTCTAGCCCCTCCATGAGTCCATTTCAATCCAAGCCCCCCAACAACCCATTTCCAGTCCTATCCTAGCCCTCCATCAGCCCATTTCCTGTCCTAGCCCCCCTCACTCAGCCCATTTCCAGTCCTAGCTCCCTCCCCTCACAGCCCATTTCCATTCCAAGCCCCTGTCCCCATCAGCTATTTGCAGTTCAAGCCCTCCTTCCACTCAGCCCATTTCCAGTCCTAGCCACCCCCCACCCCACTCCCAGTCCTAGCCCCCCATAGCCCATTACCAGTCCTAAGCCCCCCATCAGCCCACTTCCAGTCCTAAGCCCCCATCACCCCATTTTCAGTCTTAGCCCCCCATAGCCCATTACCAGTCCTAACCCCCATCAGCCCATTTCCAGTCTTAGCTTCCCCAAAGCCCATTCCAGTCCTATCCCCCCATTATCCCATTTCCAGTCTTAGCACCCCCATAGCCCATTTCCAGTCCTAACCCCCCATCAGCACATTTCCAGTCCTAGCCCCCCATAGCTCATTACCAGTCCTAACCCCCCATCAGCTCATTTCCAGTCTTAGCCCCCCATAGCCAATTTCATCCTAACCCCCCCTCCTTCCGCCCATTTCCAGTCTTAGCCCCCATAGCCAATTACATCCTAACCCCCCCATCAGCCCATTTCCAGTTCTAACCACCCATCAGCCCACTTCCAGTCTTAACCCCTCCCATCAGCCCACTTCCAGTCTTAACCCCCCATAGCCATTAGTAGTCCTAACCCCCCCATAGCCCATTACCAGTCCTAACCCCCTCCCCCCATCAACCCCATTCCAGTATTAGCCCCCCCATAGCCCATTACCAGTCCTAACCCCCCCATAGCCCATTACCAGTCCTAACCCCCTCCCCCCATCAACCCACTTCCAGTCTTAGCCCCCCCATAGCCCATTACCAGTCCTAAGCCCCCCATCAGCCCATTTCCAGTCCTAAGCCCCCCATTACCCCATTTTCAGTCTTAGCCCCCCCATAGCCCATTACCAGTCCTAACCCCCATTAGCCCATTTCCAGTCCTAGCCCCCCCATAGCCCATTACATCCTAACCCCCCTCCATCAGCCCATTTCCAGTCTTAATCCCCTCCCATCAACCCACTTTCAGTCTTAGCCCCCCCATAGCCCATTAGTAGTCCTAACCCCCCCCATAGCTCATTACCAGTCCTAACCCCCCTCCCCCATCAACCCACTTCCAGTCTTAGTCCCCCCCATAGCCCATTACCAGTCCTAACCCCCCTCCCCCCATCAGCCCTGATAGATTTTAAAAAAACAAACTGGCTGCTGCTGCTGCTGCCGCTGCCGCCGTGGCAGCGGCAGAATCAAATGTCCCGCCGCGGGGCCCCACCTGCCCGGCAGAGCCTCCCTTCAGCATCAGCTCCCGAGTCCCTCCCAATCCGCAGGCTTTCAGAGCCGTGAGTTTCCCTTTCTTCTCGCGGCTCTGTTAATCCCGCCGGGGCGGGTGGGCTTTACCCTACGCCCCGGCGGGAGTAAAAGAGCCGCAAGAGGTCAGAGAAGCTCTCCTCTTCGCGGCTCTGAAAGCCCGTGCATTGGGAGGGACTCGGGAGCTGATGCTAAAGGGAGGCTCTGCCGGGCAGGCGGGGCCCCGCAGTGGGACATTTGATTCTGCCGCTGCCACGGCGGCAGCGGCAGCAGCAGCCGGTTTGTTTTTTTAAAATCTCTTTGGGCTAAGGTAGAATGTTTTTTGCGCGGGACCCCCTGAAACGCGGGGCACTGTGCAAAAAACATTCTTGCTCAATGGACGGGCCGGCCCTGCCTCCACACCTATCTGCTTCACCCTCTCTCCCAGAACCATTAAGTCACTTGATATACTTGGAGGCAACACCGTATCTAGCCCTGTGTGAGCGGTGCAGCCACATAGGGCTCAAAAGGATTAGGGGTGCATGTTGGGCTGCCGGCCCGGCCCGCCCTCCTGTGTTGCCCTGCCGCCACTGCCACTATTCTGTTTTCTCGGAGGCAGAGGAAACGGCGGTAGCAGCAGTGAGGTAGACCCACGTTTGTAGGCACGTCAGGTCCCTCCTTCCCTTCTCTGATATAGGTCGCATTAGAGTAGGGAGAGACCAGGCCAGCCATTAAAATGCAGGTCTTTGCAACTTAACATTTGCATGACTGGCCTGGTCCCTCCCTCCTCTTATGCGACTTACATCAGAGAAGGGAAGGAGGGACCCAACCTGCCTACAAACGTGAGTCTGCCTCACTGCTGCTGCTGCCGCCTCTGAGAAAACAAAAATGTGGCGGCAGCAGTGGCAGGGCAATGTTGGGGGGTGGGGAGGCAGGGAGCAGGCAACCTTCGGGAGGGGGGGCACACCAGAAGAGGAAATAGCACAGGGTGCAATTATGGTTTGGTACAGCCCTGCTTGGAGAAATACCTAGCAGTATCATTTGTGCTTCCATCTCACATATTCTCAACCTTTCACTCTCCACTGCAACCTTTCCTGCCATTTTCAAGCATGCTATGACACTCCTCTCCTCAAAATAATTCACTTGACCCTACTGGTCCTTCTAATTATTGTCCCATCCTCCCTTTCATTTCCAAACTTCTTGAACGTGCAGTTCTCTGCTGTTGCCTCAGATTTATCTCCTCTCACACCTTCCTTGATCTGCTCTGGTCTGGTTTTCGTCTTTTTCATTCTACTGAAACAGCTCTTGTCAAAGTCTCCAGTGACTTGTTCCTGGCTACGCCCAAAGGTCTTTACTCAGTTATTATTCTTTTTGACCTTTCTGCTGCTTTTGATACTGTTGACCTCTTTCTCCTCCTCAACACATTATCCTCTCTTGGTTTTAAAGACTCTCTGCTGTCTTGGTTCTCCTGTTATCTCTCCAATTGCTGTTTTAGTGTTTATTCTGGTGGTTCCTCCTCTACTGCCATCCCTTTCAGATGGTGTATCCCAAGGGTCTGTTCTAGGCCCTCTCCTTTTCTCTCTCTACACCCAGTTCCTTGGTGCCCTTATCTCTTCCCATGGCTTTCAGTATCATTTTTATGTTGATGACTCTCAAATCTATCTTCACCTGACATTTCTCCTATACTCCAAGCTCGTATCTCTGCCTGCTTATCTGACATCGCTGCCTTGATATCTCACTGCTGTCTGAAATTCAACATGGCTAAAACTGAACTTCTTATCTTTCCCCCTAAACCCTCATCCCACCTTCCTTCTTCCTCTATCACCAGGGGCGGCTTAAGGCAATCTACTCCGTGAGGCGAGGGATGAGATGCTCTCCCCTCACTGAGCCGGGGGGGGGGGGGGGGGGCTTTGTCAGAACTGCAGTAAGGGACTTAACCAAATCAAAAAGTAAATTAGAATTTGTAGAGGAAATAAAAAGATGTTAACACACCATGGAAATAAAAGAGAGAAGGAGAACCACTGCACAGTTGATAACACCAAATTAAATAACTCATTTTTATTTTGTTGCTATAAACTGTGTTATGGTTGTTGTTTTTTCTTTTTGAACATATATTTTGCATTCACAGAACCCCCCGCCCCCATCAACAATGGGTGACAAAACTCTATCTAATTAAAAAAAAAATCTGATTCTGGCCATCTCACTAACGAACATTCTTCAAGCATATTGTGAACTAATACAAAACCCTACAAAAATCACTGATGATCTTCAAGGCCAAATCAACCATATCATACCAGCATAAACTTCCAAAACTCATGCAACAAGGGGCCAACTCAGATAAAAGCAGCATTATAAATACTGTAGCGTGTCCTAGAACATCCATACACCTATTGAAAAGCTAAACAAGTCAAATTACTACAGTACAGGTCCCTTCGCACAAACTCCATGTTAATAGAGCTCCTGGCCTCAGTCACACATTCAGAAAACAGAGCCTCACCAAGTACAGAATAAGTGAGGATAACCTAAAATCAAAATAAAAATATGTAGATAAAAATTAAACTAAAAGCCCAAGAAGACAAACTCTGCATGCAATGCAATACCAGAGAAATAAAGGAGACTAATTTCCCTGTACTGTGTAAAATATAAAATTAGTGCAAAGTTCAATCACTCATTTGAAAATAAAATTATTTTTTTCTACCTTTGTTGTCTGACCATTTTATACTCTGATCATGCTGGTCTCGATCTGAGGCTTCTGCTTTCTTCTGTCTTCTCTTAGCTCTCTTTCTACAATCTCTTATCCATCTGCCATTTTTTCTATCCTTTTGTATTCTTCACGTCCTCCCATCTTGGATATTTATTTTTTTCTTTCCACTTCCATTTATTTCTCTTTCTCTCTGGCCACCCAGATTTCACTACTCCTCCAGTTCTCAGTCTCCCTCTTTTTTACATCTTCTACCTACCTCTTTTCAACCTTCACCCCCAGTCCTTCCATTCCCCAGCTCTTCTTCCCTTCTGAGTTGTCCAGCATTTGTCCTCCTGTCTCCCCCCCATTGTCCAGCATGTCCCCCTACTTCCCCCATTCAACATTTGTCTCCCTGCTTTCCCCCTCCAGCATTTGTCTTCTTGCCCCCTCTCCTGTTGTCCAGCATTTGTCCCCTGCCTCCTCCCCATTGTCCAGCATTTGTCCTCCTGCCCCCCAGTATTGTCAAGTATTTGTCCTCCTGTCTCCCACCACATTGTCCAGCATTTGTCCTCCTGTCTCCCCCCCCATTGTCCAGCATTTGTCCTCGTCTCCCCCACCCCATTGTCCAGCATTTGTCTCCCTGCTTCCCATTCTCCAGCATTTGTCTTCCTGCCCTGCTTCCCTGTTGTCCAGCATTTCTCCCCATCTCCCCCCTTTGTCCAGCATTTATCCCCCTGTCTCACCCCTTTGTCTAAAACTTGTCCCCCTGTCTCTCCCCTTTGTCCAGAATTTGCCCCCCAATCTAGCCCTTGTCCTTCTGTCCCCACTCCGTCCATCTGCACCTCTTTTCCTGCAAACGATCATCCGGCAGCGGTGACGGCGGCACTTCGGCTATTTTTATTTTAGATTTTGCCACCTCTGGCCTGTCTCTGCCTTCCCGCTGTTTTTTTTTTCCTGAAGAATGCTTGCAGCAAGAAAAAAAAGGGGTGAGAAGGCAGAGGCATGACAGAGGCAGCAAAATTTAAAATTAAAACAGCCAGAGTGCCGCCACCGCTGGATGAATCAGCCTGATCACTTGCACAGTTCCTGCAAGCAATCCAGCTGATTTGTCCAGCGACGGCACTCCGGCTCTGTTTTAATTGTAGATTTTTCAGCCTCTGGTCTGCCTCTTTCTTCCCATGTGGGAAAGCAGAGGCAGGCCAGAGGCTGCAAAATCTAAAATTAAAACAGAGCTGGAGTGCCACTGATGTCTGAGTGCAGCCCCCATCTGAGTGCCGCCTGAGATCATCGCTGTAATCTTTCGCCGCTCTCTACTGTTGGTTACAGTTTGGTCCTGGGTTAATTTCACAGAGACAGTAGGGTAAGTAGCACAATAAGACAACCAAAACTGGTATGGCTTGGAAGAAGGGTTTTATATAGAAATAGGCTTATTACAAAGGTACAGAACAGATGTAAAAAGCTGTTATAAAGCTGCTTCAGTGTACTTAAATGAATCTGTGTGTCTGGGTGTCTGTCTGTGTGTGAGAGAGAATAGGAAGAGAGAGAGAGAGGGGGGGGGGAAAGAAGTGTGTGTCAGAGCCTCATAGTAAGAAGTGTCCCATGAAAGGGGAAAGAAGAGAAAGAAGGGTGGGGGGTAAGAAGTGGGTATAAGGAGTGTCCTATGAAAATAGGAAGAGAGCAGAAAGGAGGGTGGGGGTAAGGTGTGTCCGATGAAAATAGGAAGAGAGCGAGATATTTTTGTCCTCTGTATTTTATAGTGAAATTCTTCAGCACCTCCCTCTGTCATAATTTGGTTTGTTTGAGGTCTGCTATCACTTTATTAGCAAGGAGGGGCTGTTTAAACTATGCTCATTAAGTCTGGAGACTGACATCACCAGGGGGTCAAAGCTGCTTGCAATCCAAGGTCTGGGAAAAGCCATGACACCTATGCTAGGCATAATGTCATGCTGATGTATGCTGACATCTCCCACACCTTTTTTTATTTTTATTTATTATTTGTGCCTGGAAATGGTGGAAGCAAACCTGTGGTACTTGTCCCAGCTGCAATTACATGATAGTAGGCAGCTTGTCTAATACCTCCTGTATTAAATACCTTGCTATGTCCAGCAGGTCCCCTGTCCTGCACAGTACTGTCTCTAGTGTTCTAGAGATAAACAAGTCCCATTATGAGTCCAAACCTCATGTCTTAGGTAGGGCAGCCACTACTGGGGGGGGGGGGGAACCCAATATGCTACCTCAGTGCTCGTCTTAGAGAGAATGAACAGTGCATAAGGGCCAGGGCCGGCCCGTCCATTGAGCAAGAATGTTTTTTGCACAGGGCCCCGCGTTTCAGGGGGCCCCGCGCAAAGAACATTTAGCTTTTTTTTTTAAAATTACATTTAAAAAAAACCCCTGTCTCTGGCTGCTGCCGCTGCCGCGTCCGTCGCAGCAGCGGCAGAATGGAGTGTCCCGCGGGGCCCCTTCTCCTCGTTGAGCCCTCTGCAAGGGCTTTCAGATTCGCGAAGGGAGAGTGCTCCCTCGCGTCTCTGTAAAGCCCGCAGGGGCTAATGGGAAATTTCCCATCTGCCCCTTTAGACGCGAGGGGCTGATGGGAAATTTCCCATTAGCCCCTGCGGGCTTTACAGAGATGCGAGGGAGCACTCTCACTTCGCGAATCTGAAAGCCCTTGCAGAGGGCTCAACGAGGAGAGGGGGCCCCGCGGGACACTCCATTCTGCCGCTGCTGCGACGGACGCGGCAGCGGCAGCAGCCAGAGACAGGTTTTTTTTTTTGTAATTTGCCAGAAGGGAAGGGAAGGGAAGGGAAGGGGAGGGGGGGTTAAGACTGGTAATGGGCTGGGGGGCTGATGGAGGCTGTCTGGAAATGGGGTGATGGGGGGTTAGGACTGGAAATGGGCTGGGGGGGGGTGTTAGGACTGGAAATGGGCTGGGGGGGTGTTAGGACTGGAAATGGGCTAGGGGGGTTAAGACTGCTAATGGGCTGGGGCTGATGGAGGCTGATTGGAAATGGTCTGGGGGGGTAGGACTGGAAATGGGCTGGGGGGGGTTAAGACTGGTAATGGGCTGGGGCTGTTGCAGGCTGTCTGGAAATGGGGTGCGGGGGGTTAGGACTGGAAATGGTCTGGGGGGGTAGGACTGGAAATGGGCTGGGGGGGGGGTTGAGCCTGGCCATGGGCGGGGGGCTGATGGAGGCTGTCTGGAAATGGGGTGATGGGGGGGTTAGGACTGGAAATGGGGTGATGGGGGGGTTAGGACTGGAAATGGGCTGGGGGTTGATGGAGGCTGACTGGAAATGGGGTGATGGGGGGTTAGGACTGGAAATGGGCTGGGGGGTGGTTAAGACTGGTAATGGGCTGTGGGCTGATGGGGGCTGTCTGGAAATAGGGTGGATGGGGGGTTAGGATTGCTAATGGGCTATGAGGGGGTTAGGACTGCTAATGGGCTATGGGGGCGCTAGGACAGGAAGTGGGCTGATGGGGAGGGGTTAGGACTTGAGGTGGGCTGATGTGGTTAGGACTGGTAATGGGCTGTGGGCTGATGGGGGGGGTTAGGACTGGCAATGGGCTATGGGGGGCTGACTGGAAATGGGCTGATGTGGTTAAGACTGGAAGTGGGCTGATGGGGGGATTAGGACTGGTAATGGGTTATAAGGGGGGGCTTAAACTGAAAATGGGTTGATGGGGGCTAGGACTGGAAATGGGTTGGGGGATTGCTATGACTGGAAATGGACTGAGTGGACGGGGAGGCTTGAACTGCAAATAGCTGATGGGGATGGAGCTTGGAATGGAAATGGGCTGTGAGGGAAGGGAGCTAGGACTGAAAATGGGCTGATGGAGCAGCTAGGATAGGACTGGAAATGGGCTGTTGGGGGGAGCTAAGATTGGAAATGGGCTGTGGTGGGGGCTTGAATTGAAATGGACTCATGGAGGGGCTAGAACTGGAAGTAGGCTCATGGGGGGGCTTGGACTGGAAGTGGTCTGAGTGGAGGGAGCTAGGATTTGACATGGGCTGATGGTGGGGCTAGGAAATGACTAGAAATGGGCTGATGGGGGGCTAGGATTGGAAATGAGCTGATGAAGGGGACACAGACTGAAAATGGATGGGGGAGCTAGGACTGGAAATGGGTTGATGGGGGGCTAGGACTGGAAATGGGCTGATGCAGGGACTAGAAGGGAATAGATGCTGGGTGAGACTGGAACTAGAAGGGAGCTGATGTTGGGGGAGGATTAGAATGGGATGGGGCTGGGAGAGTAAAATGGAGAGGGGAAAAATATTTTGTGTGGGAGGGATGAAAAATCTACAATTGGCCGGTGTGGTGAACAGCGCCCTCCTGAGCCTATGGAGATAGTAGAAAATCCTGAGGGTCAGCAGGATTTATACCAAAATGACAGGGCAAGGAAAAAAGAGAGACTCTATTTCTCAGAGCTGAGTAGGGAGACCAGCCCAGGGGAGGAGCCCTGCAGTTCTGATTGGGCACACCCAGCCCTAGGAAGGGGCGTGTCCAAAAGAGAATGTACATTTAAACCAGAGCATGGCTCTGAAGAGAGAGGACGGATAAGAGACCCGAGTAAGGGAAGGACGAGAGACCCGAGTAGAGGAAGCACGAGTGGAGGTGGTACAAGGAGTACAAGAAGTACAAGGAATACAGGAGGTAAAGGAAGGAAGGAATATTGGAAGAAGAAACAAGGGGATGGTTGGAAAGCCAGTGGAGTGATTAATGATACTTTGGAACCTGGCATAAGAAGAAAACCTGCACAATCCTATTCTAGGGAAATAAGCAGAAGTCCCACGCAGAGAGGATTTAACCTTGAAGTGGATAGCCCTTGGAAGGCATCGCCTTGGGGGAGAAAGACTTCAGGACAAGCACAGGTGAAAGAGCAATCATTCCCTGAAACGTCGTTTGTGCCGGAGAGCAACAAACAGATCAGCTGGAGAGCCTGGGAGCCGTCTGCAGGCAGAAGTGCTGCACAAACAGTGAGTAATTGGCCACCCGGCTGCCAAGCTGAATATAGAGATAATTCTTCCTCCTATGAGTCACTTGCCAAAGAAACTAGCAATTATCCTAATACCTTTATCTTAAAGGAAGAGAAGACAAACAGCCTTGAGCAAAAGGGAAAAGCTATAGCAGATAGTAGTGCCCTCTCTCATAAGGAACAGGCTGAATTGCTACTTCAGAGCTTCCAACAGTTTTTAGACTTACAGGCTAGAAAACAGCTAGTACCACAAGAGGCAAATAATTCAGCACAGCTTGAAGGAGTAACCCAGGGAAACACAAGCATACCTGAGTGTGAACAAATGGACTGTACATTTTGTTGTATAGGAAAGCCAAGCTGAAGGGAACTGCCTTTATCGTGTGGTAAGCTGAGTTCAGTAAAGCTGTTTGTATTGCCGTGAAAATGGAAGTTCTAATTACCTCCACCTGATTCTCAGCATAGTGAAAGTAACTGTGGCTGTAAGAGGTGCAGTGAAGCCAACTGACCTCTGGAGGCAAAAGAGAGCAATTTGCTGGAAGGTGAAAAAGCAGCATTTGTATTTTGAGTTGCATTTAACCTGAAGTTTCTGTTTGCCTTTTGAAGCACCCTTGTTTGCATTATATATGCCATGTGATGGAACATTTACCTTTTGCTTTAATAAAATACTTATTATAAAGAAACCACAACTACAGTTTCTTTAATTCGGAGTGAGAAGAACTGGAACTACAACTCCCAGCATTCCTGGGGGCAAAGGTTTCCTCCTTCCCTCACGAAGTACAGCGGCTGCTCATGTCCTTAACCCCTTGAGCCGGGCAGGGTCGCCGCAAGTTGGCTACGTTGGCAGGATATCTTCCACGCATGCGCAAGGTGCCGCGCAGAGAAAGAAACTTCAAAGGAGCAACTATAAGAAGGAACCGATTGCAGACCATCCTGAGAGGAAGGAGACAGTCCCAGCATCGGTGTGCCAGCTGCAACGAAGGCTGTGAAAGCGTGACGCAACACCTGAGCCAGGTAATAGGTATCCACCTGGGAAAGGGAAAGGATACAGGGCTGAGGGTGTTGGCCAGCTAGTGGAAAAAAAAAAAAAAAGGAAAAGTGTTTTTTTTTTTTTGGTGTGTGTGAGGAATCGCACTTGGTTTTTTTTTCTCTCTGTTTGCATTCACAGATAGCAAAGATGTCGCTGGAAGCAGCAGAAGTATTCAAGTGGATGGCAACCCAACTTGAAAAACAGCGAGACCTGAGTCTAGAGTTTCAAGAGCAGACTGCCGCTGCCATACAGGCTCAGCAGCAACCCCTCCTGGACATGCTGAAAAACTGGGTAGCTGAGCAGAAGATGCCAAAGGAGAAACCGACCGTACCTCCAGGTTTAGCTCCTATAGTTTGCGCATGGGTTTAGGCGCAGAGACTATGTTTAACTTTGGTCAGTTAAAGGACAATGATGACATTGACAATTTTATTGAAAGTTTTGAAAGGGTAGCACAGTTGAGTGCATGGCCAGAGGAATATTGGGCCATCAGGTTCGCAGCTTCCCTCACAGGAGAAGCAATGGCGGCCTACAGGAGCATGCCACCTGACCTTGCCGGAAATTATGGGGAGGTGAAGAAAGCGGTCCGGGAAAAGGCTAGGCCTTACGCCGCTAGCCTACCATAATCTCTTCTCTTGCGAGCGGTGAGGTTAAAACAAGGTGAGTCACCAAAAGCCCTAGTGTATAGGATAAGCACATTGTTGAATAAATGGCTTAATCCGGAGCATAGGACTAAAGAGTCCATACTAGAAAGCTTAGTGCTAGAGCAATATATGAACGCTATACCAGATGAAATAAAGACCTTCCTGATTCTGCAAAGCTGCAAAACCCCACATGAGGCAGTGGACCTCACGGAACGCTTCTTGCAGGCCAAAGCAATGCCTCTTGAAAGCAATAGTGAGTTAAAGGGGGCAGCAATCACGGAATCAGAAAGGAAGGGGAAATTTCAATATGGTGCAAGCAGAATGTGTATGCCGACTGTAAAGGCTAGGTTTCAGCCTGGCAAATGTTTTAAATGTGGCCGAGAAGGGCATGTACAGAGAAATTGCTTTAAGACTGCCTTAGTAGCAGAGAGTGCGCATAAAGCTCGTGAAGGGTTTCTTATAGAGGTCGAGGTGCAGGGGATTGCCACCACTGCGATACTTAATTCTGGCGCAGAGCAAACGATGCTCTCCAAGGTGCTGTGGCGGCAAATCCAGGCAACACGGATAGCGATTCAGCCTGTTCGAAATGTGAAGATACGCTGTGTACATGGATGCATGTCACTATACCCTGTATACAATCTGCAGGTGAAAGCACTAGGTATGCGGAAGAAAATTCCCATTGCAGTAATACCTAGGCTTCCAAATCCTATGGTTCTAGGAAGGGATTGGCCTTATTTTTATAGAGAAATGAGGCAAGGCCTAACCCCTAAGGGAGCCATGGTAGCGACCAGAGCCCAAACTAAGGACTCAGAGAAGGGAGAGGATCCTATAGATGAGGCATTTAGAAGTCTTCCTTCCCATGAAGACCTAATAGAGGACACCTGAAGAGAAGGTGAAGAAACCAAGAGCGCAGAAGCGCCAGGAGAGGCAAGAACGTTCTCAGCATAGGGCAGAAACCCAGGCTGGCCAGGAATTGCCCTGGGTGCCCGAAGAGCTGGTTGGGAAGTTTCCAACCTTTCCCAATGAACAACGAGACGACCCTGCCTTAAGTCAGGCATTTAAGTGGGCACAGAGTGATAGGGATACCCTACCGAGGTTTTTTCTGGACACTAACATTTTGTACAGAGAAAGCAAGGATCCCTATACTGGCGACACGCGTAAACAGGTAGTGGTGCCTGCAACTTTCAAGAACTTGGTTCTGAGGCTGGCCCACGACCATCCGGTCGGAGGACATAAAGGCATCCGAAGTACGCTGGATCAGATCCTCGCGAGATTCTATTGGCCAGGCGTCTTTAAAGAAACAGCGAGGTTCTGTGAGGCCTGTCCGACATGCCAGCGCGTCTCTGCCATCCACCCGAAAGAAGTGCCAATGGTATCAACCCCGGTCATTACGGAACCCATCCATAGACTGGCGATGGACATTGTGGGACCATTAATTAAGACACCGAGGGGATTCCAGTACATATTAGTGGTTATCGATCAAGCGACACGATTCCCTTGGGCCATGCCACTACGTACTATATCTGCTAAGGCCGTGGCAGCGGAACTGATCAAACTGTTTTGCGAGGTGGGTTTCCCTCGTGAAGTTCTGACGGATAGAGGAAGCAATTTCCTTTCCAAGTACCTAGCCCAAGTGTGGGAAGCGTTTGATATCCGCCACGTCAAGACCTCGGCCTATCATCCACAGAGCAATGGGCTAGTGGAGAGACAGAATCAGACGATCAAAAGGATGCTGCGCCGCAGCTTAGAAGGAAATATGGCCAACTGGGATACGATGCTACCCTTCGTCCTCTATGCTTGCAGGGAAAGGAAGCAGTCATCCCTGGGGGCAGCGCCATATGAACTTATGTATGGTCGATCACCCCGAGGGGTATTAGATATCCTGAAGGAACAATGGGTTGAGCCCGACGTACATGAAGTGGGAGTACCAGACTTTCTTAAAGATCTGAAAGGTCGCTTACGCCGTACCACGCAAGTGGCGGAAGTCAACTTAAGACATAATCAGCGACGACAGAAAGACTACTATGACCAAGGCACACGGCCACGCCAGTTAGCCGTGGGAGACAGGGTTATTGTGATGGTGTCGGGCCCTGATCCGAAATTCGAGAGCCGGTGGAAAGGCCCATGTACCGTGGTCCGGCCAGTCGGTCCAGTATCCTATCTCGTGAAGAATCAGACAGGACGCACACAAGTGTATCATATTAACCTTCTGAAGCCTTGGCACGATAGAACAGCCCTAGCTCAAGTAGCTACCGTAGTGCAAGACAGGAAAAGGATGAAGAACGCACAGGTCAACGCCAGTCCCCGGAGTAGAATCACGTGCTGTGCCTCTGGTCAGAAGCCAGCCCGTGATATCTTAAGGGGGGGGATCTGTGGTGAACAGCGCCCTCCTGAGCCTATGGAGATAGTAGAAAATCCTGAGGGTCAGCAGGATTTATACCAAAATGACAGGGCAAGGAAAAAAGAGAGACTCTATTCCTCAGAGCTGAGTAGGGAGACCAGCCCAGGGGAGGAGCCCTGCAGTTCTGATTGGGCACACCCAGCCCTAGGAAGGGGCGTGTCCAAAAGAGAATGTACATTTAAACCAGAGCATGGCTCTGAAGAGAGAGGACGGATAAGAGACCCGAGTAAGGGAAGGACGAGAGACCCGAGTAGAGGAAGCACGAGTGGAGGTGGTACAAGGAGTACAAGAAGTACAAGGAATACAGGAGGTAAAGGAAGGAAGGAATATTGGAAGAAGAAACAAGGGGATGGTTGGAAAGCCAGTGGAGTGATTAATGATACTTTGGAACCTGGCATAAGAAGAAAACCTGCACAATCCTATTCTAGGGAAATAAGCAGAAGTCCCACGCAGAGAGGATTTAACCTTGAAGTGGATAGCCCTTGGAAGGCATCGCCTTGGGGGAGAAAGACTTCAGGACAAGCACAGGTGAAAGAGCAATCATTCCCTGAAACGTCGTTTGTGCCGGAGAGCAACAAACAGATCAGCTGGAGAGCCTGGGAGCCGTCTGCAGGCAGAAGTACTGCTGCACAAACAGTGAGTAATTGGCCACCCGGCTGCCAAGCTGAATATAGAGATAATTCTTCCTCCTATGAGTCAATTGCCAAAGAAACTAGCAATTATCCTAATACCTTTATCTTAAAGGAAGAGAAGACAAACAGCCTTGAGCAAAAGGGAAAAGCTATAGCAGATAGTAGTGCCCTCTCTCATAAGGAACAGGCTGAATTGCTACTTCAGAGCTTCCAACAGTTTTTAGACTTACAGGCTAGAAAACAGCTAGTACCACAAGAGGCAAATAATTCAGCACAGCTTGAAGGAGTAACCCAGGGAAACACAAGCATACCTGAGTGTGAACAAATGGACTGTACATTTTGTTGTATAGGAAAGCCAAGCTGAAGGGAACTGCCTTTATCGTGTGTAAGCTGAGTTCAGTAAAGCTGTTGTATTGCCGTGAAAATGGAAGTTCTAATTACCTCCACCTGATTCTCAGCATAGTGAAAGTAACTGTGGCTGTAAGAGGTGCAGTGAAGCCAACTGACCTCTGGAGGCAAAAGAGAGCAATTTGCTGGAAGGTGAAAAAGCAGCATTTGTATTTTGAGTTGCATTTAACCTGAAGTTTCTGTTTGCCTTTTGAAGCACCCTTGTTTGCATTATTATATGCCATGTGATGGAACATTTACCTTTTGCTTTAATAAAATACTTATTATAAAGAAACCACAACTACAGTTTCTTTAATTCGGAGTGAGAAGAACTGGAACTACAACTCCCAGCATTCCTGGGGGCAAAGGTTTCCTCCTTCCCTCACGAAGTACAGCGGCTGCTCATGTCCTTAACCCCTTGAGCCGGGCAGGGTCGCCGCACCGGGTATTGGGAGAGTAAGTGGGGATTGAGGATGGAGGGGTAAAATTTGTGTGGATGAAAGAAGAATGAGGAAAGAGCAAAAGGAGAAAGATTAGTATGTTAAAGCAGATGTAGAGAGAGAGGATGGAAAGAAAACTAGAAGAGAGAAGAAAGGACAAATGGACAGCAGACGATGGAGAGTTAGCAGAAAACATGAAGAAACCAGAAGAAAGTGGCTGGAGCAATTGCAACTGAAAAAAAATGCACAAAAGGTAGAAATATCTCTTTATTTTGAATTTATTAACTGGAATATGAAAGCTCTGGGAAATGTGCATCATTAACGTCTGCGCTTTGTTTGGTACAAGAAGAAATTGATTTATAGTTTTATTTCTACAGTGTTGTTGTACATTCCAAGTTTGGCTTTTGGGGTTCCCAGTTTAATTATTGCCTTCCTGTTTCTAAATTGCGATTCCTTGTTTGGTGATGGTCTATGTTCTGCATGTGTAACTGAGCTGAGGTATTCTGTTTATGTAATTCCTATTTGACATTGCCACTTGTTCTCTCTCCCCAGTATTCTCTGAAATGTACTGGTTTAATATTTGCAGTGTTTCCTTTTGATAGGTAGGGTCTGGTGCTTTGTGAGTCCTGGTAATGCTGTCAGGATACAGCGGGTTTGCTATGGGTTCTAAATGGGCAGCGTTTGTAGTAGTTCCTAATGTGCCTGGCGGTTGGCACTGGATTATAGTAATGTAGAAATCTTTTAGTCTTTCTTTATCCATACACTCATTAAGAGACATGTTTACTAAAAGTTAGTGTTTGGTAACATTATGCAAATATGTATGCAAATAAGGCCACTTATGCAAATGAGGCCCCGCACCGAGTCTCCGCACATGGCCCCGCACCCTCCTTGGGCCGCCCCTGATAAGGGCTGCAGGAATTTCTGAGGAGGTTAAAGCCGAAAGGTACCAGGATGCTATGAGTGAGGATAGGAAGCAATACTAGACTGCAGCTGACTCTGGTATTCAATGTAGTAGGAAATGCCAAATTAGCCAAATTAGCAGGCCAAATGAGCCTGGATGTAGAGGTAGATGCTGGAGAAATTAAGTGTAACTACCTTAAAATGTTGTTGATGTTCTGTAGGACATGCGCTGCAAGGAGAGGTACATTTGTTTCATTTTAGAACACAGGAAAATTATGATAATGCATAGCAATATTTGTACAGCAGTTGAATAAAAACATTAAAGACATGATCAGCAGTAGGTGACTAACCAAATAACAATTCCCACACAGACACATGAGCATCTTGTAGCAAGTGTCCAACAATTTGTTGAATGTGTCCATTCTCATAAGTGATGGTGTGATTCACTTAGTGGATGTTGTTTTAAGGTGAACAATATAGGCATGGAGTTCTGTAAAGTTGAGCAGTTTATGTAGTGTCTCTTCTCCCATGCCAAGTGGTAATGGATGCACAGCATATGAGATAAAGTCTGGAATGTCCATAGAGTAACCAGCGGTGTGGAATAAGTTGTCCCGTTAATGGTGATGGAGACCAGTTGTGTATGACTGCACCAGGTATTGTTTGAACTGTACAACAAAGTGTTCTTAGGAAGGAGGGTGTCATGCATTCTGGGAGCAACTGAAAAAGAACCATTCTTTGTCCTGACAGGAAATATTGTACAAAATCAAGGCAGGAGGACCTAGAAAGTAATGTTCTGGAGGTGCCCTCAATTCTTGTGTCCTTTCTAGAGAAGTGGAAACTGGTGGCGCCCACTGTACTTGAGTGATGTTTAATGAATAGAACACTGGCTTGTCCTGTACGGAACAGAAACTCAGGATAACCAGATCCTTTCCTTCCGGAAATGTGGGGGTATTTCTTGATAGCGATATACCCCACCTGTGGAGTTAGCCCAGCCAATCGTGCATATTCGGATGATAGTTCCTGTAATGAGACTTGGGTAGAAGAGAGCAGATACAAGAACAACAGGAAACCGAGACATAATAAAAGCTAACTTGTTTCACTCTACTAGGGAGTAAACTAGTGCTCCCCACTTATACTATGCAACAGTGTAAAACACCAAACAGTATCCTTTCCCTTTCAACTTCTTATGTATATAGTTTACCTTGTTCTCCAAGTTCCATTTCCTGTTCAATGTAATGACCAGACATATGTATATTGTCGAATGTTGTTGTTCTATGTAAACCGCGCTGATCGCAAATAGTGCGGTATATAAGAAATGTTAATAAAATAAATAAATAAATAAATAAATAATGTTTACTACTTATTTACATAACTATTAGACACATGTCCAGTATATAGGACACAGAAACTATACAGCAGAAGTAAATGGTTACCATCCTCAAGCGACTTTTGTTTAGAAAGCAGCTGTCCATGCTGTCTTCAGGTGGTATCTGAAAACAAAGACTGATAAAACACGTATTACCCATATGGTTTCAACTGGGTGATGTGTTTTCAATACTGCTGGTTGTCGGGCATTAGGATCTGGTATAGGCTTGGGCCTAAGGTATCGAGCAGTTTGATCTGGGACAGGGAATGCTTCTACCCAATGAGAAAAGGAATCAACAACAGTGAGTAAAAATCTATTTTCCTAGCTGTTAATGGAAGAGGGCCCACATGATCTATTTGCAATCTCTCAAATGGGCCACGAGGAGGTGCTCTCATTAACTGTCCCCTTCTCTTTTTAGGTTGCCTCCCAAATGAAGCACAGATTACACAGGAGGAAACATGATCCTGTATATCATGTTTCATTTCTGGCCACCATACCAACCTATTAAGGATAGTCTGCATTTCTTCTGCTTTAGGGTGTCCCATAGGGCCTGTACCATGAACCCAATGCATCCACTCTTTACCTCGAGCTCTGGAGATAGCTATAACCAAGCCTTCCTCTCTTTTTGCACATAGAATGTCTTTCTCTATAGTGAGTGTGAGAAAGGGTGTGTGCTGATATAGGTTATCTGAGGCGTCCTGCACAAGCTTCCTCAAATTGGAAAGTTCAGGGTCCTTTGTCTGCAGTGCTACGAAGTAATCTGGTGGTATTATCTGATCATAATCTGTGGAACGTGTAGCAATTGCTCACTAACAGTTATAAAGGAGTTTGTGGCTTGTATCACCTGAGCCCTTTGCATGGAAATGCAAATTTGTGCCTCCTTCAGGTCTTTGGTTAATTGTGTACACTGAGTATTCAGTTCAGTATTGTCCTGTTTCATGCTAATGAGCCCCTGAACATGCCTTGGATAAAAAGGCATTTTCTTTTATTTGTTTTCTTTTTGAATTCTTGATAATGGTTTAACATTTGTCTTTGAATATTATACCATGATGCCTCAGGGAATTCCCCTTCAAAGGGACCACCTTTTCTCTTACAGTATGTCAATACTATTTCTTTCAGTTCTTTAAAATCCAAGTCTTCCATATTTGAGACTGCAGAAAGACTGTAGTTGGTACAGGGCCCTAGCTTATTATGTTTTTATTTGGTTTTATGCGACTATCTCAAATGTGCAACCTTGGAAGGAGGAATGCTCACTTTTATGAAGAAGTGAGACTTAGAATTATAGTTGGAATGGCATAAATTTTATGGGTGTTCAGTAAAGAGTACTGGCATAAAGACCACACCTTAAAATTATACCTGAATAAAAAGTGCTTACCACCTTTTAACAGGGTGGAAGTTTAGGGTGAAATTATAGTAAGAAGGGTGTTAGGAGATTAACAGAATTGTTAGTTACTGTATCAGTTGCAGCAAACTTTAAGCCTACCCTCACCAAGATACATATTGACAGGAGACTCAGAAACAAAAGGCAAAGGGACAGGAGGTAATATTGTTACCAGGAAAGATGTATATTGTATTCAATGAGGGACTGTTTACCTGTGTACCACTTCCAAACTAAATCTGGACTATCTCTCTGTCTTTTCTTAGCAGCTCAAATACTAGAGAAAAATCTGTGCCTTGTAACAAACCGTAACAAGCCTCTACATACAAATAAGAAAATTGCAAGCCACTCTATGTAATGTGTGATGAAGAAGTCCATACTGAACATATGGAATTAGAAGAAAAGGATGATTTTACCTTTAAACAAACTGGCAGTCAGGCTGCACACACGTTTCAGCGTTTGCAAGAGAGAGGCAAGCATAGGGAAACAGGAGCTAGGCTGACACACCCAAGCTCTGATGTAACTGCAAGCCTGGAACCTAATTACATGCACCTGTTCAGGAAGGCAGACCCAAGGCTCAGGGAACAGGAATATAAACCCTGGCTAGGAGAAAGCAAGGGAGGAGTTGGTGATTGGAGTCTCGCTGAGAGGGCCGGTAATAGTGTTGATGAGAGTATTGACTGGAGAAGTGGTTGGAGAGACGGTTGGAGAAGAGCTGGGAGGAGACCTTTGAGGAAACCCAGCTGCAGTTCTGGAATTGAAGCAGACAGAGCAGAAGGAGAGAAGGGACAGACTGTTGTCAGGAACCTGCCTAGAGAGAGAGAGCAGAGAGACCTTCAGACCTCATTGCCAGATAAAAAGCTTCAAGGAGCTCACAGGTGGGAACCTAGCACTAAACCCAGGAGTTGCAAAGCTCAGTTTGGGACTGGGAACCAGAGCAGTGCTCCAGACAAGAACTCCAAACAGGGAATCAGAGAGCGTTTCCCTACAGCTGGAAAAAGCTAGCTGAACAAAGCCAGAGAGGAATCTCCACGACCTCAGGTATTTCCAATCCTTACCATATAGAACTGTGCCCAAAGGAAGCACCAGAGGGCTTAGGGGGAAATTATCCTAAGCTGTATAATAACAGCTTAAAGCCAAACTCCTTAGTTCCAGAGTTTGAAGAGATGCAACAGGACTTTACTGGAGTGACTCAGCAGAAGTGCCTATGGACTGTACACTATGTTTGGCAGATGACATAGAATCCCTTTGCTAAATGTGTATGAGGGAGCTGAGTGTGAACAAAGGGAAAGAAGATATTTTTCTTTGTGAGAAGAAACTGTTATGTTTTCTATCTGTTACATGTGATATGCATTGCACGTTTTGTGAGCAAAGAGTGTGAAGCTCAATCAGTTTAAGTTCTGTAAATATCCTCGAGCAAAC
Organism: Ichthyophis bannanicus; assembly: GCA_033557465.1. NCBI lineage: Eukaryota > Metazoa > Chordata > Amphibia > Gymnophiona > Ichthyophiidae > Ichthyophis > Ichthyophis bannanicus. The sequence goes on along the minus strand of CM066032.1, from coordinate 807,943,304 downwards.
ACCTGAAGAGTATCCTGATTTAATCTGCACTGAATCTTTTTGTTGGGGAATAAATTCTTGTCATTTTGCCTTACCACTGGTCTCACAACTATTTCCTTATCAGAGGGCAAAGGAACTGCCACTCCCAGCAGGCATAGCGGGAGCAAAAGGTTTTATCTCACCTTCTGCAAGGAGCATATAATGGCAACCCCAACCCTCTGAGCCTTAGGCGGAGGGCTGGGGCTTGACAAATGTCCCTAGGTGTAGGTAATATTAAAATTCAGGATTATTACAGAGCCTTTTGACAATAAAAATCTCACCTTGTCTAATCCACAAAACAAAGTTATCACTGGAACTTTTCACTAAATAGTGTGTCATCCAGCCTGTAACCAAAGTTGTCAATTGTAAATGGTAACAAGGGCTTTTGATTTTCCTGTCACACCCTGTCTGAAATCCACTTTAATGTTTAAAACAAAATTGTTACTTACCCAACTGGAGATCTGCTTTGAAATCCGAGACATGCCCCCATAAAATGTAATCTTTCGCCGCTCTCTACTGTTGGTTATGCTTCGTTTGGTCCTGGGTTCATTTCACAGAGACAGTAGGGTAAGTAGCACAACCTGACAACCAAAACTGGTGTGGCTTGGAAAAAGGGTTTTATATAGAAATAGGCTTATTAAGTAGGTACAGAACAGATATACAAAGCTGTTATAGAGCTGCTTCAGTGTATTTCAATGAATCTGTGTGTCTGGGTGTCTGTCTGGGTGTGAGAGAGAGAGAGGGAGAGAGAGAGAAAGAAGGGTGGCGGGTAAGAAGTGGGGGTAAGGTGTGTCCGATGAAAATAGTAAGAGAGAAGAGAGGAGGGTGGGGGTAAGGTGTGTCCGATGAAGATAGGAAGAGAGCGAGATATTTTTGTTCTCTGTATTTTATAGTGAAATTCTTCAGCACCTCCCTCTGTCATAATTTGGTTTGTTTGAGGTCTGCTATCACTTGATTAGCAAGGAGGGGCTGTTTAAACTATGCTAATTAAGTCTGGAGACTGACATCACCAGGGGGTCAAAGCTGCTTGCAATCCAAGGTCTGGGAAAAGCCATGACACCTATGCTAGGCATAATGTCATGCTGATGTATGCTGACAATCGCCTCAGGTGGCCTCATGGTAGAACCACCCCTGTCCATCACTGTTGACAATACTCTTCTTCTTGTTTCCTCAGCCCGCAACCTTGGGGTCATCTTTGACTCCTCTCTTCCCTTCTCCACACATATTCAACAGATTGCTAAAACCTGTCATTTCTTTCTCTATAATATTAACAAAATTTGCCCCTTTCTCTCTGAACCCATAGCTAAAATTCTTGTCCACTCTTTAGTTACCTCCTGTCTTGACTACTGCAATCTCCTTCTTGTTGGTCTCTCTCAGAGTCATCTCTCTCCTCTTCGATCAATTTAGAACTCTGCTGTGTGGCTAATCTTCTGTCAGCCCCGATACACTCATATAACTTCTTTTCTAAAATCACATCACAGGTTCCCCTTCCATTTCCATATCCATTTCAAACTTCTCCTTCTACTGCCCCTCATCTCCTCTGGCTTCCTTCTCTCTTTGCCCTATCAACTCCAGACTTTGATTCTTTCATCTTGCTGCTCCTTATACCTGGAACAAATTGCCTCTATCCTTATGTCAAGTCTCATCTCTTTGCCTCTTCAAATCCATGCTAAATGCTTACCTCTTTGAGGCCACTTTTGGATCCTAATTTCTTGTTCCCCTTGTGTTTCCACTCTTTTCTCTTGTATTATACTCTACGAGCAGGGACTGTCTGCTATACATATTTGTACAGTGCTCTATATGCCTTGTAGAACTTTATAAATGATGAATAATAATAGTAGTAGTAGTAGTAGTAGTAATATGGATGAGCAACATCAGATAATAGCAGGTTTGATGAGTCTCGCTAAACTCTCAGTAACATCTCCCAATCTGCATGACAAAAGACCTACAGCTATTTAGAAAGGGACTCAAAAACATTCCTATGCACCAAACACTTTGAAAATTCAATTACAACCCTCCCCACAAACCGACATACAACATACCCAAGTAACAAGTAGGCTTTTAGGTAGGAAGTTGAAATCCAGAACATCTAGGGTAGCATTCTCAGAAATGCGTCCCATTCCATGTGCAGGACCCAAAAGGCAGGAAGAGCTCTGGAGTCTCAATGCATGGATGAGACATTGGTGCAAAGAAGAGGGTTTGGAATATGTTAGGAACTGGGGAACATTCTAGGGAAAGGAGGGACTTTTCTGAAGGAATGAGCTCCACCTTAACCGGGATGGAACCAGACTTCTTGCAATAACCTTTAAAAAGGAGATACAGCAGCTTTTAAACTAGGTAATAGGGGAAAGCCGACAGTTGCCCAAGAGTTCATGGTTCAGAACAATGTATCCATGAAGAATACTAGCAAAAGATTGAAGTTATGGCACAATGACAGAGAGGTTTCAATAAAGACAAAAGTAGCACAAATGTCCTTGAGTACAGAGCAGACAGAGGTTAAAGATTCCAAATTACCGCTGCCTACCAATAATTAGATTAATATGAATAAAATATGACCTCTAAAATGCTTGTATGCAAATGCTAGAAGTCTAAAAAATAAGATGGGAGAGTTAGAATATATAGCACTAAATGAGAGATTAGATATGATTGGTATCTCAGAGACATGGTGGAAGGAGGACAACCAGTGGGGCACTGTGATACCTGGCTACAGATTATATTGCAATGATAGAGTAGATCAAATTGGTAGAGGGGTTGCGCTCTGTGTTAGAGAGGGCATTGAGTCACACAGGATTAAAGTGTTGCAGGAAACAAAATACAAGGTAGAATCTCTATGGATTGAAATTCCATAAAAAAAGGGACAGACAATGGCAGTGGGGGTGTATTACCGACCCCTTGGCCAGAATGAACAAATGGATGATGAAATGCTCAAAGAAATCAGGGAAGCTAACCAAAGTTACAATACAATAATAATAATGGGTGATTTCAATTACCCCGCTATCGACAAGGTCAGTGTCATGGCAAGACATGCTAGGGAGATAAAGTTTCTAGATAAAATAAATGACTGCTTCTTGGAGCAGCTGGTTCATGAACCGACAAGAGGGGAAGCCATTTTGAACCGAGTCCTAAGAGGTACACAAGATCTGGTGCAAGAGATAAGGGTGTTAGGGCCACTTGACAATAGAGATCATAGCATGATTGCATTTGATTTAATAAATGGAGGAAGGACAGCAAGGAAATCCATAGTACTGCCTTTTAATTTTCAAAAGGGAGACTATGGGGCTTGTTTACAAAGCTGCGGTAGCGGATTCCGTGAGATATTGGAGCCGCGGCCCCATTGAATTCAATAGGGCCGTGGCTCCGATATCGAGCAGAGTCCACTACCGCGGTTTAGTAAACATGCCCCTATGATACAATGATGAAAATAGTTAAGAAAAAACTAAAAGGAGTAGCTGCAAAGGTTAAAGATTTACATCAAGCATAAAAATACTATCTTGGAAGTCCAGACCAGCTGTATTCCACATTTTAAGAAAGGTGGAAGGAAGTCCAAAAAACTACCAGCATGGTTTAAAGGTGAGGTCAGAGAGGCTGTTGTAGCCAAAAAAAAGCATCTTTCTGGAAATGGAAAAAGGTGCCAAATGACGAACTGAATACAACATAAGCACTGGCAAGCTAGATGCAAGGCATTGATAAGGCAAGCAAAGAGAGAATTTGAGAAGAAGCTTGCTATGGAAGCAAAAACGCATATTAAAGACTTTCAAGTACATTCGTAGCAAAAAACCTGTGAGAGTGTCAGTTGAACCATTAGATGATAGAGGAGTAAAAGGGGCACTTTGATGGAGTGTTTGAGAAACACCCCATCCCCCACAGGGAAACTCCCCAGCCAAGCCTAGCACAAGTGAGGCATTGTACTATAAACCCCTGTCCCTTTAAGAATAAAGGCTGGAAAATGCTTGGGAAGAGTGTGGCCAGGCTCCAGGCTTTATCCCAGGAAGCAAGGGACCAGGAGAGAGAGAGAGGAGCCTGGGGTTTTCTGGAATATACCTTTGAAGGTGAATTACTGCTGACAAGGTAGGAGCTGTGTTTAAAGTGGCTGCTATGCCTTCAGCCTTGATGTTAGAGTTCTTCCAAGCTGGAGGACTCTTGTGCTATAGAGAACTGCTGTTTACTTTATTTGTGGATATGCTGCCCTGCTGTTAAAGTCTGAAAGAGTACTACTGAGTTGTGCCCTAGAGTGAAGGAACTTTGGGAAGAATATTGAATTGTGCCCCATAATGAAGGAACTTTGGGGAAGAAGCCATTTTTTCTTATCTTAGAGCTGTCTGTGCTGAAACAGCATTCTCTCATGCAGTGAACAGGGCTTCTAAAGAACTGCTACAGCTGAGGGAAGCCTGGAGCAAGAGTGTGTCTGTAACACTACGTGTATTGCAAGCCCAAGAAGGGCCAGGGCCATTTGCTTAGGTGTTTATCCTGAAAATAAAGTGTATTTTCTTTAAACCTCCTACTTGCTGTAGAATTTTGTATCATTGCTCAGCCGCTGTATACCATAGGCACTAAGAGGGGACAAGGCCATAGCAGAGAGACTGAATGAATTCAAAGAAGTGGGAAGTTTCCATTACTGAAATGGTATTTAAAGGTGATGCATCAGAAGAACTGAAATATCGATAAACCGTCAAGATATATTACAGCTATTTGATAAACTAAACAGTAGCAAATCACCTGGACTGGATGGTATACACCTGAGGGTGTTCTAAGAACTGAAATATGAGATTGCAGACCTACTATTAGTAATCTGTGAACTATCACTAAAATCATCTGTAGTACCTGAAGATTGACGAATGGTCAATGTAACACCAGTTTTTAAAAAGTGTTCCAGGGGCGATCCGGGAAACTACAGGCTGGTGAGCCTGACATCAGTACCAGGCAAAATGGTAGAAACCATTATAAAGAACAAAATTCTGAATGTGTAGATAGTCATGGTTTAATGGGAGAAAGCCAACATGGCTTTAGCCAAGGAAGGTCTTGTCTTACTAATCTGTTATATTTTTTGAAGGAGCGAATAGACAAAGATGAATTGGTTGACATAGTATATTTGGATTTTCAGAAAGCCTTTGACAAGGTCCCTCATGAGAGATTCTTGGCGCAGTTAAAAAGTCATGGGATAGGAGGCAGTGTAATATTGTTGATCAGGAACTGGTTAAAAGATTGAAAGCAGAGGGTAGGACTGAATGGCCAATTTTCCCAATGGAGAAAGGTGAATAGTGGAGTACCCCAGGGATTTGTGCGGGGTCTGTTGCTTTTTAACATATTCATAAATGACCTGGAAATAGGAATAACGAGTGAGACAGTCAGATTTGCAGATGACACAAAATTATTCAAAGTTGTCCCAAGAGGATTGTGAAAAATTGCAAGAGGACTTTGATAAATTGGAAGACTGGACGTTCGAATGGCAGATGAAATTTAATGTGGACAAGTGTAATGTTATGCATCTAGGAAAGAATAACACTGGTCAACAAATGTTTACAAAAGTCATGTTACTGAAATAAAAATAGTCATTTCTTATCAATTTTTATATGCTGAACACGAATATGACAGTGAAATTGCAAAGTTGGCTCTAGTTTTTTTGTAATCTACAAGAATTAACGTTTACATCACAAAATGCATGTCAATAGTAAATTTAATAGGCCTTTGATTAATAGCTGTAAAAAACCAAGTCATAGACTACTTAGATTTTTTCGCCTGTCTCTTGTACAACTGTTCGGGAGCTTCTCTGGGGAGTGTCCAGCAGTAGTCAGCCAGCATTGTAGTGGACCATTTTCCCTGGTATCTTTGCTCCATCGTTGCGATACCCTGGTGAAAACGTTCGCCCTGTTCATCACTAACCATACCACAGTTTTCAGGAAAGAAATCGAGATGGGAATCAAGGAAATGGATCTTTAGAGACATATTGCAGCCAAGCTTCTGATACTGCATCAGCATGTTTTCTACTAGTTCCTTGTAGTTTTCTGCCCTAACATTCCCGAGAAAGTTTGTTGACACTAGGCGAAAAGCATTCCATGCTTGTTTTGCATCACCCTGCAGCAAGTTGTTGAACCAGTCATCTTTGAAGAGCTCTTGAATTTGAGGACCCACAAAAACTCCCTCTTTAATCTTTGCTTTGCTGAGTCGAGGGAAGTTTTCATGCAGGTATCGGAAAACTGGCGAAGTGCGGTCAATGGCTTTCACAAAGTTTTTCATCAAACCTAGTTTGATGTGAAGGGCTGGTAGCAGGATTTTGTGAGCCTCAACCAGAGCTGGGTGCTGGATATTCTTCTCTCCAACTGTTACATTTTGTCTGCGATTCCATTCCTTCCGCAAGTAGTGCCAATCCCTTGCTCGACTATCCCACTCACATAAGAAACACATGTATTTTATATATCCCTGCTGCAGTCCCATTAAAAGGGCAACTACCTTCAAGTCACCACAGAGGTGCCAGCTGTACTTGTTATATTTAATGGAAGTCAGTAGATGCTTTAAGTTATTGTATGTCTCTTTCATGTGGACAGCATGCGCTACTCGAATAGATGGAAGACGGTTTCCATTGTTCAAAAGCACAGCCTTCAGACTCAGTTTTGAAGAGTCTATAAATAGTCTCCAGTCTTGTGGGTCATGAATGATTTTTAAGGCATTCATGAGGCTTTCAATATTGGAAAAGAATACCAGATTCCTTTCCGACTCGCAGTGGTCCTCAACCCAGTCCTCTGGGGCCCACAGGCCAGTCAGGTTTTCAGGATACCCACAATGAATATGCATGAGATAGATCTGCATGTACTGCTTCCATTGTATGCAGATCTATCTCATGCATATTCATTGTGGGTATCCTGAAAACCTGACTGGCCTGTGGGCCCCAGAGGACTGGGTTGAGGACCACTGGATAGTATACTGCTGACGTAAGATGGCTTCAGCAGCCGTCTGGCAGTAGTATTGCATTGCATCAGAAAATGATGCAATCAACTCTGGATGATGTGTGCATGCTGATATTATGCAATGTGATGCAATATTACATCATTCAAGGCTTATTTGGGATGTTTTTGATGTCCTACTGGATAAATTTACACGGTGAAACGTCAAAAATGAACTACATGCAATATCTTCAAAACGAGAGCCAATAATTTTTTTTTAATGTTATATTCGTGTTCAGCTCACCAAGATACTATAGATTAGGGCCTTTTAAAGTCAGTAACGATTTCAGTGTTGACCAGTGTAATCCATACTTTGGTTACATGATGCAAGGTTCCACATTAGGAACCATCACCCAGGAAAAAGATTTAGGCGTCATCGTGGATAATATGTTGAGACCCTCCACCATGTGAAGTAGCAGCCAAGAAGGCAAATGGAATGCTAGGAATCATAAAGAAAGGAATGGAGAATACAACAAAGGATATTATAATGTCTCTGTATCATTCCATGGTGCGACCGCACCTTGAATATTGTATGCAATACTGGTTGACGTATTAGAATAGGTACAGAGAAGAGCACCTAAATGGTAAAGGAGATGGAAGGATTCCCTTATGAGGAGAGACTTAAAAGGTTAGGGGTTTTCAACCTGGAAAAGAAATGGCTGAGGGGAAATATGATATAGGTCTATAAATAAATAAATGAATGGAGTGGAATGAGTAAACGTAGACAGATTGTTTACACCATCAAAAAGTAGAAAGACTAGGGGACATACAATGAAGCTGCAGTGTAACCTGTTTAAGACTAATAAGAGAAAATATTTTTTCACTCAACACGTTATGAAACTCTGGAATTGGTTACCGGAGGATGTAGTAAAAGCTGGGTGTTATCGTGACCCCCTGCCTAGGCCAATGGCCGATAGGCAAAAGGGCTGCCTTATTTGCCCTTTTGAGTACTGTCCCAAGTCTTTGGCCGCCAGCACTGAATGCTGGGACTTGTAGTTTCAGATACTCTCCAAGCAAAGTAGTGTGACCACACAGTTTGTTAGGCAAAACAAAGAAATTTATTTCAGGGTTTCTCCCTCGCATCAAAATTCATAGCGCCAAAACAAGGCAAGGATAAATTCTCCAAAGTAAATGAAGAAGAGGAACAAAACAGGCTTAAACATCAAAGTCAGGAATATTCTTTCCACAGCAGCTGCATTCAGCTTTCTTCAGATAAATGCCTTTCACTGCTATGGCTGTTAATCACATCAGGCAACTTAAAACTTCTAGCAAGAGTTTTCTTTCTCGCTCAGCTTGACGAAAACCAGGTTAAACAAACTTCTTCTCATGACCTGAGCCTAGCACATGTTTAGTTTGTTTGTCTTACAGAATGAGCATTCCATTTCTGCTACGTCACTATCACAAGGACTTTCATACGTTTCTATCTGCATTTCTTCAACAGCCTCACTGGAGTCATCTTCCTGGGAGCTTATATCAGAAGGTTTGAATTTTACACTCTGCAGAAACTCTTTCAGCTTTCCTAAAAAGTGTTCTTTCTGCTCTGCACCAGCATAGTTTAAAGAAGGAGTTTCTCTCTCATAGAATAGCTTATCAACAGCCTCTAAAACTGATTCACGGCACTTACTTGAACTGTTCCTGCTCCTGCCTGGAGCTGCTCTCACTGCCTTTTGGCTAGCACAGCGTTCAGCGCTTTTCCTCAGCTCTCTGACCACATCTTCAGAAAAGCCTCTGTTAGGAACTGTAGCAAACTTGTCTTCCCCACCTCTCTTCCTTGGCTGGCTCTCAGAGCTGCTTCCTCACGTGGAAACAAACCTCTCCAGCTTCTTTTCTCTGGGGTGCTTTAGGACAGGTTCCAACCTTGGTTCCACTGCTTTCTGAGAGTAAGAAACGTGGCTTCCTTTCTCCTCCTGACTCCTTCTCTCCTGACTCTCGCTTGGCTCTTCCTCAAACTCTGAAGCAGTTTTAAAATGGTGCTTCTTTTCAGCCACACCCTCCTCTCTGCACACGTGAGAGCTGTTAGGGCTCAACCTAGCTCTTACGTCACTGCTTGGGCAGGGCTTAGCTCTAGCTACTGCGTGATCTGGTGGCTTGTGGTTTCTATGGGAACCCTGTTTACATCTGTCTTTAAAGGTACATTCCTCACTTCTCTCCCATTCCATCTCATCCACAAAGCTCACCTCATCATAGTGTGTAGCTGGGTTTAAAAAAGGTTTGGACATGTTCCCAGAGGAAAGGTCCATAAACCATTATTAAAGAGGACCAAGGTAATCCACTGCTTGTCATTTTGGAAAACTGATAGGTAATTGTGACCTAGATTGGCCACGGTTGGAGACAGGATACTGGGTTTGATGGACCTTGGTCTGACCCAGTATGGCATTTCTTATGTTCTTATGTACTTCCAGTCCCCCCCCCCATCTATCTCTGCTACCCTTTCTTCCTTTTCTATAATCTCTGAGGAGGAAACCACACCCTTCTTTCCCAAACTCACTACCTGCTCTTCTGATTCTGTTCCCACCCATCTCCTAAGCCCTGGAGAGAGGCTCATGTGGTGCCATTATACAAAAGCAGGAGTAAGGATGTGGTTGAAAACTACAGGCTGGTTAGTTTAACTTCGGTGGTGAGTAAATTATTGGAAACGCTTCTGAAAGAGAAAATAGTGAGGTTTCTAGAGTCCAGCAGATTAGAGGATCTGAGGCAGCATGGATTCACCAGAGGCAGGTCTTGTCAGATAAATCTGATTGATTTCTTTGACTGGGTGACCAGGGAGTTGGACTGAGGGAGAGTCATAGATGTGGTTTATTTAGATTTCAGTAAAGCCTTTGACACTATTCCTCACAGGCGACTTATAAACAAACTGAGCACCCTAGGGATGGACCCTAAAGTTACTGCTTGGGTTAGAAATTGGTTGGGTGGGAGGCAACAAAGAGTACAGGTTAATGGAGCTCACTCTTGAGGAGAAGGATGTTACGAATGGTGTGCCCCAGGGATCTGTTCTTGGTCCGATTCTTTTTAACATCTTTGTTAGTGATATAGTGAAAGGGCTGTCGTGTAAGGTTTGCCTCTTTGCGGATGATACCAAAATCTGCAATAGAGTAGACACCCAGGAAGGTGTAGATAACATTAGGAGGGATCTAGCTAAGCTTGAAGAATGGTCTAGAATTTGGTAGCTGGGATTTAATGTTAAAATTATAAGGTCATGCATTTTGGCTGCAGCAATCCAAGGGAGCAATATAGTATAGGGGGTGAAGTACTTTTGTCCACTAAAGAAGAGCGGGACCTGGGCGTGGTTGTGTCTGATGATCTTAAAGTAGCTAAACAGGTAGAGAAGGTGACGGCAAAAGCTAGAAGGATGCTTATAAAGCATATGAGGACAGACTTAAGGATCTTAATATGTACACCTTAGAGGAAAGGTGGGATAGAGGTGATATGATTGAGATGTTTAAATACCTTCATGGCATAAATGTTCAGGGGGAGAGCCTCTTTCAATTGAAAGCAAGTTCTGCTACGAGGGGACATGGGATGAGGGTGATGGGGGATAGATTCAGGAGTGATATGCGGAAATATTTCTTTACAGAAAGAGTGGTGGATCCATGGAATAGTCTCCCAGTGGAGGTGGTAGAGATGAGGACAGTAACTGAATTCAAAAATGCATGGGACAAACACAGAGGATCTCTAAAGGAAAAAAGGGGACTGTTATAGTTGTTGATATGGAAGGACAAAACTAAGACGGTCTCTTCTCACGAATGAATATTTTCCAATAAAATGCTTCTTCTCTGTTCATTCAATGTATCAATACAATTCAGTATTCTTATGTCATCCAATACAGGTCTCTGATAAACTTAGGCGCTAAGATCTCCGGGGTTTTAATTTCCCAGCTCGCGCCTGTTCACATCAATGACCTGTAACTCTATCATAAATCAAAAAATAAGAACACTTAGCTTTTAGTTCTGATTCGCTAATTATACTCTTCCGCTGTTCTCCCAAAGTCCCAATGCCATACTTCTAGGCGCCAATGCGTTTCTCTTAACAGGTTCTTCAGGGGACCTCTTAATGTGTTACATCTTCTACGTACTGCTGCCCACGTTCCAAAATCGTGGCGTTTTTTGGGTAGTCCCGAGATAGAGTTGGTGAACGATTTTGGAAAATGTAGTAGGGAGGTTCTGGAGGCTAAATTTAGGTTTTTGGGTAGGAAGTTGAAATCTAGAACTTCCAAGGTAGTGTTCTCTGAAATGCTTCCCGTTCCACGTGCAGGACCCAAAAGGCAGGCAGAGCTCTGGAGTCTCAATGCATGGATGAGACAATGGTGCAGAGATGAGGGTTTTGGATTTGTTAGGAACTGGGAACATTCTGGGGAAAGGAAGGGCTCTTCTGAAGGGATGGGCTTCACCTTAACTGGGATAGAACCAGGCTGCTGGCATTAACCTTTAAAAAGGAGATAGAGCAGCTTTTAAACTAGATAATAGGGAAAAGCCGACAGTCACTCAAGAGCGGATGGTTCGGAAGAATGTATCCTTGAAGGATACTACCAAAAGCAGAGAGGTTCCAAAAAAGAGTAAAGTAGCCCAAATGCCCTCGAGTATGGATCAGACAGAGCTTAAAGATCCCAAATTACCCATGTCTACCAATAGACAAATTAATATGAATAAAATAAAGTCTCTAAAATGCTTGTATGCAAATGCTAGAAGTCTTAAAAATAAGATGGTAGAGTTAGAATATATAGCACTAAATGAGAGGTTAGATATGATTGGAATATCAAAGGCATGGTAGAAGGAGGACAACCAGTGGGACACTGTGATACCTGGGTACAAACTATATCGTAATGATAGAGCTGATCAAATTGGTGGAGGTGTTGCACTCTATGTTAGAGGGGGCATTGAGTCAGAAAGGATTAAAGTTTTGCAGGAAACAAAATTTGCTGTGGAATCTCTATGGATTGAAATTCCATATAAAAAGGGGAAGGCGATGGCAGTGGGGGTGTACTATTGACCGCCTGGCCAATGAACAAATGGATGATGAAATGCTCAAAGAAATCAAGGAAGCTAACAAATGTTACAGCGCAGTATAATGGGTGATTTAAATTACCCCGGTATCGTCAGGACATGCTAGGGAGATAAAGTTCCTAGATGAAATAAATGACTGCTTCTTGGAGCAGCTGGTTCATGAACTGACCAGAGGGGAAGCCATATTAGACCTAGTCCTTAGTGGAACACCAGATCTAGTGCAAGAGATAAGGGTGTTGGGGCCACTTGGCAATAGTGATCATAGCATGATTGCCTTTGATTTAATTAGTGGAGGAGGGATTGTAAGGAAATCCACAGTACTACCTTTTAACTTTCGAAAGGGAGACTATGATAAAATGAGGAAAATAGTTAAGAAAAAGCTAAAAGGAGCAGTTGCAAAGATTAAAGACTTACATCAAGCTTGGGTGTTGTTGAAAAATACTATCTTGGAAGCCCAGGCGAGCTGTATTCCATGCTTTAAGAAAAGTGGAAGGAAGTCCAAAAAACTGCCAGCATGGTTTAAAGGTGAGGTCAGAGAGGCTGTTGTTGCCAAAAAAGCATCTTTCAGGAAATGGAAAAAAGAGCCAAAAGATGAAACCTGAAAACAGCACAAGCACTGGCAAGTGAAATGCAAGGCATTGATAAGGCAGGCAAAGGGAGAATTTGAGAAGAAGCTTGCTGCGGAAGCAAAAACGCGAAATAAAGGCTTTTTCAAGTACATTTGTAGCAAAAAACCTGTGAGAGAGTCAGTTGGTGCATTAGATGATAGAGGGGTTAAAGGGGCAATAAGAGGCGACAAGGTGATAGCGGAGAGACTGAATGAATTCTTTGCTTCGGTCTTTACTGAGGAAGATGTAGGGATGTTATCCATGACTGAAGTGGTATTTAAAGGTGCGGAAGAATTGAAGGAAATATCGATACATCGGGAAGATGTATTATAACTATTAGATAAACTGAAGAGTAGCAAATCACCTGGGCTGGATGGTATACATCCAAGGGTTTGAAGAAACTGAAATATGAGATTGCAGACCTGCTATTAGTAATCTGTGAACTATCATTAAAATCATCTCTAATACCTGAAGATTGGAGGATCACCAATGTAACACCAATTTTTAAAAAGGGTTCCAGGGGTGATCCGGGAAACTACAGACCGGTGAGCCTGACGTCAGTACCAGGAAAAATGGTAGAAACCATCATAAAGAATAAAATTACTCAGCATGTAGATAGTGTCGTGCCGGCATCCCCTAGTGGCCAATGGCGGTAAGGGCATGCTGTACAACATATTTATTTTTAAGGAACTTGGAGTATTTTAAGGCCAAAATGGAGATTGGTCTTAGGTATTTCAGCTCCTTGTGAGAACTCAATAATTAAGCCATGAGTGTAGGGAAACAAGGCTCTTATTTCCCCTCTGTGCAAGGGTTCATTAAGACACTAGAAATCAAAGAATGTCCTTTGTTCATAAAGGTTCCAGTAATAAGTAGGTAAAACCAATTGTTAATATCTTCACAATTAGTTGAAAGGGTTAAAGGGAGGAATTCAATTCATTCCAGGGCAAAGCAATTAAACAAGACTTCTTCTTATTTACAAGGTTGCTATGGATTCTAGGCTAGAAGCCATACACAAACTACAATCCATAGCTTCTTCCTGAGGAATGGGAATAGTATTTGCCTCTTCTATTTCCATAAATTCTGCATCACTACTTTCCCCCTCAGAGCACACGCTGTCCCTGGCAGTTACAGCTATATATGGACGGTCTCTGGTATCTTGCCTCCAATAAGACTGTGTTTAAAGTCTTCTGGTAGTTCTTTAAACCACTCTGGTTTCTTTCCTCTTCTTACAAACTGAGTTTTAGCTTTAGCAGTGCTTTTAAGAGTTAAGCTTTCTTTAGCAGGAATAAAACTTTCATACCTTGAGTTTCTGTAGCTTGAAGCTCTGTAGCCTTCTCTCTCATGCACGTCTCTGTGACAACAGGTTTTTTGTCGGTAGCTTCTGGGCAGGGCTGGACTTCCTGAAAGCTTAGTAAAACCTGGGGCAGATTCTCCAGCTCTATGCTTCAGTGACAAAGTAGCTTTGTTAGAAACTCTTTCCCTTCGGGTACCTGGTAAAGCTTGTTCAGCATACTCCAATGCCTGCAGGCTTTCCTCCAAGCCTGGCTCTCTGGCTCTCTGTATATGTCTTTCAGCTTTGGACTCAGGAACGTTGCTTAAGCAGGGAGTGGCATACCCTCCAGCCTGACTGCTTTCCTTGGCAGACTCCCTCTGAACAGCGGCTCTCGTAGCTTGGCCCCTCTGAATTCTACCTCTGTGAATTCTGTCCGTTTGGGCTTGCTCAAGGAGGATTCCTTCCTTCAGGTCTCTCCTTCCTACTTCAGCCATACTCCTTGTTCCTTCTCTTCCTGCTGCTCCAGCTTCTGCTGCTCTTCCTGCTCCTTCTTCTTCTCCTTCTGCTGTGCTAGCATTAAGCTTCCATTTATAAAGGGATCTTCCCTTTGAATCTCCCGGGCTCATTTCCAGGTGCAACTGGTTAGCTCTCCTAGCCTCATTAGACTCTGTAGGATCACTCTTGCCCCCTCTAGCTGTGCTTTGAGGTAATTGCACCTCTAGAGCTCTGTGAAAAACAGAGTTTCTTTTCAACTCTGCATCTTTATTGGTACCAGCCTCATGACAATAGTCATGGCCTAATGGGAGTACTTGACAAAATATTCTAGCGGTCACTTTTCAGAGCTGTTCAACTATTGAGTATCTAAAAATATAGCTCCAACCTTCACCTTAGAGATTGTAACTGCTCAACTATTCCCAACGGTTTAAACCTGCATCACAATAACTATTGAAACTTGCATCACAGTAACTGTTGAAACCAGGAAATGATTAAAAGCAATAAGGTCTCAGACTTAGATGGGGCTTTTGTCCAAATTTAACAAAAAATGGACTATATGCACCCTTTTGCAGCAGTGACCTTATTATGTTGCTTAAACCAAAATGTCATTTACAAATAATATGTCCAGTGTCACGTCATACGAATATGCTTTTAGAAAATCGGTGCTTATCTTAATTTAATCTTCCCAACGCAAAACTTCAGCGCTGTTGCGTTTCACTTCAAAGCGTTTCTTCAGGGGATCTCTTATATATGTGCACCTCATAGCATGCGTTGTTAACCTCGAACCTATGATCACCGGTAAAAAGGAAACTGATATATTTATCACAATCTCATTACAAACATTATAAACTAAATTCTAACGACCATTATCTCCCTTTTTCAGAACAACATGACATCTCTCACCATTTTTTCGGGCTAGATAGTCTTCAAAAGGCGGTCCGTCTACCAACCAACGTTGCGCATGTGGGCTGGTAATTATGAAAGGTTTTCTACGTGATCCGATGATGTGTAGAAAAGCACCTGTGGAGTCTACGCGATAATGCCCTTTTTTTTTAAAGGCTGTTACATCCTAATACGTCACATCACTCTTCACTAGGGCTATACACATGTGTTCCAATCGATCTGTGCATTTAAGTCAGTTGGACTCTCAGATCGTAAATTAAAAATCCAGCGTTGTTCCCGAATCAACAGCGTTTGTTCTTTGGATTTGCCGTTATAACCTGTAAGAATGTGATCAATACAAAAGCAACGTAGTTCTTCAAACCTATGTCTCAGTTTTAGACAATGATCCACGATGGGGGCATCTGTTTTTTTGCAGTTTAAATGGCCTAATGGGAGACAGCCAACATGGCTTTAGACAAGGAAGATCTTGTCTTAGTAATCTGTTATGTTTTTTTGAAGGTGTGAATAAACAGGTGGACAAAGGTGAGTCGGTTGATATAGTGTATCTGGACTTTCAGAAAGCCTTTGACAAGGTCCTTCATCAGAGACTTTTGGCAAAACTAAAGAGTCATGGGATAGGAGGCAGTGTACTACTGTGGATCAGGAACTGGTTAAAAGATAGAAAGCAGAGGGTAGGGCTAAATGGCCAATTTTCCTAATGGAGAAAGGTTTATAGTGGTGTACCCCAAGGATCTGTGCTGGGTCCGCTTCTTTTTGACATATTCATAAATGACCTGGAAAGTGGAATAACGAGTGAGGTTATCAAATTTGCAGATGACACAAAACTATTTAAAGTTGTTAAAACCCAAGAGGATTGTGGAAAATTGCAAGAGGATCTTGATAAATTGGAAGACTGGGCATCAAAATGGCAGATGAAATTTAATGTGGACAAGTGCAAAGTTATGCACCTAGGGAAGAACAACCCAAACTATGGTTACACGATGCAAGGTTCCACATTAGGAACCACCACCCAGGAAAAAGATTTAGGAGTCATTGTGGATAACATGTTAAAACCCTCAGCCCAGTGTGCAGTGGTAGCCAAGAGAGCAAATAGAATGCTAGGTTTCATAAGGAAAGGAATGGAAAATAAAACAAAAGATATTATAATGCCTCTATATCGTTCCATGGTGAGACCGCACCTTGAATATTGTGTGCAGTTCTGGTCACCGTATCTTAAAAAGGATATAGCAATATTAGAAAAGGTTCAGAGAAGAGCCACCAAAATGGTAAAGGGGATGGAAGGATACTCCTATGAAGAAAGGCTAAAAAGGTTAGGGTTCTTTAACCTGGAAAAGAGACGGCTGAGGGGAGATATGATAGAAGTCTATAAATTAATGAACGGAGTGGAACGGGTAAACGTAGATCGATTGTTTACGTTATCAGAATATAGAAAGACTAGGGGACATGCAATGAAGCTACAGGGTAAACTATTTAAGACTAATAAAAGAAAATATTTTTTCACTCAACGTGTAATCAAACTCTGGAAATTGTTACCGGAGGATGTAGTAAAGGCTGTTAGTGTAGCTGGGTTTAAAAAAGGTTTGGACAAGTTCCTGGAGGAAAGGTCCATAAACCATTATTAAGAAGGGACCCAGGATATCAATGCTTGACCCAATACAAGCATTGTGGAACCTGTGTCTTTTGGGGAAACGTCTAGGTACGTATGACCTAGATTGCCCACTGTTGAAAACAGGATACTGGGCTTGATGGACCTTGGTCTGACCCAGTATGGCATATCTTATGTTCTTATGTTCATGACAGAAACAAAAACAGGAAATAAAACTGCATGTGCATCTCTATTTTAACATGCAGATGCATGTTGCCAAGGTCACCATTCTCTATGGTTACCAAGCGTGTATATGGTGGTTTAATTTTGTATCATGTACACATACTGGCTCCTGCCGCATAGGGGGATTGTGCTACAGAGTCATAGATGTGCTGAATTTGGAAGGCCCATGAAATGTACAGTATCTTTACTAAAATCGCCATTGATTTATACATATTTTGCTTTGAGCATCCCTACCGCTGCCCAGACAGCTTTGCTTAAAGGTGTCTTTATGTGTGTAATCACTGTACATTTTTTAAAAGGAACCACTTATGTAATCAGTGTTACTGCTGACCACATAAATAACTTTGAATATTGGGCCCTAAGTTGTTAAGTATAGATTTGTAAGCAGATGCTAATCTTTTTATTTAGGCACACTACAAACCTTTACCTGGGAATGCACCATATCAGCAGAGTATAAGGAAAAATTCAATAGTATATCTTTAATATTTTTGAAAATAAAAAACCCCTGTAAATTTCTTATATGCATTCACCTCAGAACCCTATGCAAGTCTAAAAATACTTTACATGTAAAATGACAGGAACAGTTTGTCCTATATTAATTGGTAACAGAATAGGCCTGGCATTTGCATCCTTGTTTATGCTGCTTCCTATTAAGAGTAAAACCTGAACATTTTGCATCTGTTAATTCTGTGCTTATCTAAACATCAGAAACAAATCGGAGACTGCAGGATTTATCCATCATTTGAACACCAGCAGGGCAGAAGGGCTTTGACACAAGCTCTTCCAGTCTGTTTCCTCTGGCATTACTCAGCAAGCGAGCTGTAACTAGCCATTACAACGGGAGAAAGATGTTCCAACTAGATGAGATTGTCACACTAATCATTACTACTATTTTTACAGTTCTAGGCAGTATAGTGAATGCCTTCATTGTGGCTGTGAATGGTATTGATTGGGTGAAGAGCAGACATCTGAAGTCCGTTGACATTATTCTGACCAGTCTGGGTGCAACTAGATTCTTCTTCCAATGGGAAATAATTCTGGAAGACATCTTAAATGAAATTTATCCAGAATTCATTTATCAGCCAGGATCTGCGGCCATATTTCACAATATTTGGCTGTTTCTAGAACTTTCTAGCTTCTGGCTTGCCTCCTTGCTTTCTGTTTTCTATTGTATCAGAATTGCCAACCTCAGCCACCCTCTATTCGTCTTTCTGAAACTGAGGATCCCTGGGATATTGCCCTGGTTGCTGCTGGGCTCCATGCTGGCATCCTTGGCTTGCAGCATTCCCATAGCATGGGGATTCTATGAGGAATGCTATAGCAACTCCACCATTGATCTTCCTCTATCCAATTGCATTCTTAACAATTGCACATCAGTCTGGAAGCCATGCAAGGAGAACCAAAACAATGCTACCAAAGATATCTCACCAAACAGAGCTGCAAGTAAAGTGATCTGTGAAAGGGTTAACCTGCTTTCCCTACTCTTCTTTGGCTACTCCCTGCCCTTTGTCATATTCTCTGTGGCAGCTCTTTTGCTGATTGGATCACTTTGGAGTCATATCAGGCAAATGAATGATAACAGCATGGGCTTCCGAAACCCCCGTCTGGAGGCCCATTTCATCGCCATTAAAGTCATGGTTTCTTTTTTAATTCTCAGTGCTTTGTATTTCATATGCATGATCTTCGATATAGTGTATCTTTTCTCCAAAGACTATCCCTTTAAATACATTATTTCCTTTGGTACATCAGCCTACCCCTCTCTGCACTCTGTGATCCTGCTCCTAAGCAATTCCAAACTCAAACGATCCTTAGCAAGGATTCTCCATTGTGGAACAGGCCCTTCCAAAGGTGATACTTCCCAAAACCACAAATCAGGTTTCTAAACATTGACCACTACAAATAATTCCTTACTCTTAGATTTCTTAAGTATTTTTAAATATTGAATTTCTATTGGCTGTAATCCATTGTAATATCTGGTAGGCATATTAAAAAGACAAATGATCCTTTATGAGTTCGTTTTCAGGTCTGAGTTGTTGAAATGTTTGTAATTGTCATAACACTGATTTATAATCATTTATAATTGCTTTGTGGAAAATTGTAACTGTAGAAAATATATCTTACATTTCTGAAGTTATCAAAACTGCATGTCATCATAATAGAAGTCTTAACAGGTCCATCTTCTATGCCACTGTACTATATACACACAGTGTGTATGTGTCTCATTGGAAGAGGTAATTATCCAAAGCTCAGGCTCATGGTTATTGGTATCATGAGTTTTGAGATTTTAGTCTTGTGTTGTAAAATGTGAAACAGTCACAGCTGTCTCCCATCTCATTGCAAGCCCTCTGGGGAGAGAGAAATAACTATTATACCTGAATGTAATTTGCCTTGAACTACTACAGAAAAACATGAGCTAAATCAAAATAAGTAAATGCCAGCCAGCTCAAGTTTGAATTTGAGCATGAAAGAGGTGGGAAAGAAAGAGAAAATGTTACAGAATGTTCTCCCTCCCCTGAATATAGTTGCAAGAAAATAAATTGGCTAACTAGTGCAGGAGATCAAGCTCATACAAGTAAAGCTGTAGAATATTTCTGTTATTAGCTATTAAAAATGTGATTATAGAGGCATTTCTATGAACAAAATAGTGTTCTATGTGTAAAAACAGGTTTTCATAAAATTGTTTTCCTGATATGCAAATTTATTTATTTATTTATTTAACAATCTCTTATATACCGCAGCTTCCTGAGATCAGCTGCGGTTCACAAATAACTACAGGCAACAAATCATGGATTTGTTTTACATATAACGTCATATAACTATAACCAATGTACAGTAAACAGAAATGTAGAACAGATAGCACTGAACAGTGCAACACTATATACATTATGTACATTTACATTATATTATTAAATACATATACAAGTTATGTGGGGTATAATCATTATGAGTAGTACAGGTGCAGAAGGGCAGGTTTTCTTTTCTGTTATAGTGAGATGTAGATAAAAACTGCTTAGCCTTTGTCTAATTCTTTTGATGGCTGGTCTATAGTGTTGTAGTGCATTGTAAAGAGGTGTGTTTTCAGTTTTTTTCGGAATTCCTTAATCTCTGTTAATATTCTTAGTTCAACAGGGAGGGAATTGCAGGCTGTTGGGGCTGCATGTGAGAACGCTCTGTTGTTTGTTGATTTATTTGTTTTTATGAAATCTATGGGGGTTTTAAGTTTGTTTAGTTGATTTTTTCTTTGAGTAGGTTTTGGATGTTCTTTAGTAATTAAGTTACTTAAAGTGGATGGTGTCAAATCAAATAGTGATTTAAATACTGTTATTAGTGTTTTATATGTTATTCGGCTTTGAATTGGAAGCCAGTGAAGGGATGCTAGAATTGGTGTTATATGTTGATGAGAGTGTGCTTTTGTTATAATCCTAGCTGCTGAGTTTTGTGCGAGTTGCAGTCTTTTGATGTTTTGTTTTGATGTACCTAATAATATAAGGTACATCAAATATATGTGTATATGCAGCCTGCATGCACATAAGTTATATGGACCTAGTGGGGCTTGGAGAGGGGTTAATGTTTATTTGCATTCATTTATCGCTTATCATTTATTTGTCTTTTGATACACCGCCCTTTGTGAGGCATACAGGATGGTTTACAAGATAAAAGCAAAGACATAATATAAAGAACAATTTGAAAGGAACTACAATATATGATAGGAAAGAAGATGGGACAATAGTAAAGAGAGGAAGCAGTAAAGACAATCAAACTAAAAGTTCAGAATAGATAGATGCCATGATTCGATAACATCTGTTATGGCTGCAGCCTAGGGGATGGTCAGGTCGAAAGCCTGCTCAAAAAGGTAAGCTTTCAGAAGGAATTTAAATTTGGGGAGGTAGGGTTCTAGTTGAATGTGGGAGGGAAGGCAGTTCCAAAGGAATGGAGCCAGGAAAAAAAAAAGTGGAACAGCGCGTAGATTCAAGCTTGGTGTGAGAAGGAGAGGGAATGACCAGCCAGTGGTCATGGCAGGACTGCAAGCAGCAGAGAGGAGCATAGGGGGTGATAAGGGCAGAGAAGTAAGGTGAGGTTTTTCCTGCCAGTGCTTTATGGGTGAGAGTGAGGATTTTGAACTGGTATTGTTGGGCAAGGGGTAGCCAGTATTGGTGTATGAGGAAGGGGTAACATGATCGAATTTGCAAGTGTTGGAAAGAGTATGAACTGCAGTGTTCTGTATGGCTTGCAAATTTTTTAAACTGATATTGAGGGAGGCCGGCATAGAGTTCATTACAGTAGTCAAGGCCTGAGATTACAGTAGCCAAAAGAATAGTAGTGAGAGCTGACTGGTCTAATAATGGGCGAAAAGTCCTAAAATGATGGAGGATGGCAAAGGATGAATCAACAGTGGCACTTATATGGGGTGAGAAAGAGAGAGTGGTGTCACTATGGACTCCCAAATACCTGTAAATTAAGCCAGAACATTTTTGCATGCAAACAGCAGATGTAAATGTATTGTATGTGCACAAATTCCTAAGGTAATTTTCAAAGCAAAAATATGTGCAACCTTTCATTATGAAACTTCACTGGTGCGTGAATAGCTATAAACTGCACCCTAAATTTTAGAAACGATTTTAGACATACATCAGGGCAACTTTCAGTAAGCTACCTTGCAGCAAAGGATGCAGGTACTTTGTGTCTATGTTAGTGTAGTGAATGTTTGAAAGAGAAATTACAGTACTCTAGGCGTGAAATTACAGTAGCCAAAAGAATAGTAGTGAGAGCTGACTGGTCTAATAATGTTATTCTTCAATTATATATTCAACCAATTTGCACAATCATCCAAGCCTTTGGCATACTCTACCACATCTATGATGATGATGTGCTACTGTACTCCCCATTCTCTACAAGCAGCCCTAATTACACGAAAATCACGGAGTGCTTCAACGCAGTTACGGACTGGTTAAATTCACATAACCTTAAGGTGAACTGCAAAAAGACTAAGTATTATTCATTTCAAAGGATTCAACCTTCATACTACCAGCTACAATACAGGTTAAGGATGCCGAACTGAAAACTAAACATGAGGTTCGTTATTTAGGCATTACATTGGACCAGCACCTCAATATGGAATCGCACATAAACAATATCACCAAGGCTGTTTATCTTAAAATCCGCTCCCTCCGTCAGCTTCGACCACGACTTGAACCTACTGTTTTCCAAGCTCTCATTATGCCTCACTTTGACTACGCTAATATCATTCTACATGGCCTTTCTGTCCACACACTCCATCCATTACAAATGGCCATGAATACTGCCACACGAACCATCTACGGTGTCTCCAGATACGAGCATGTGACACCTCTACTAATGCAGCTTCACTGGCTTCCTATAGCCGGTCGCCTCAAGTACAAAGCCCTCCTTATTGCATTCAAAATCCTCTACCAGTTCTCTGCAACCGCCTTAGAAGACTTCCTACATTGGACACCTGACAGCAGAATCAGGAGAACAAACATGGCAAATACCCTTGCCATTCCCTCTCTGGCATGTAAAACCTCCCAATATGTTAGGCATAGAGCCATCACTTTATTTGCCCCTCTGCTCTAGAACTCCCTCCCTGCTCTAATCCGTTTCATCACTGACCTTTCCACCTTTAGAAAGGCAATAAGTACATATCTTTTCCAGCTATACTTTGACCATGTCACATAGCACACTTTTGCCTCGCCTCCTTCTAGTGCAGATTCCATTCTCCCTTGCTGACTGTAAATAGTTACTGTTTTGGTAGTCGCTAAAACTATGTTCATACTGTTATGAAGTATACTGTTGTACCGTTCTAATTGTAAGCCATGTTATCTGTTACTTGTTCAATACAAACCTGTTCTATGTATTATGTTGTTATGCTGCAAACCGCACTGACTTAAGATAGTGCGGTATATAAAACCAAATAAATAAATAAATTACCAAGGTGGTGTCTCTATGTGATTCATCTAAGCTTATGCAAGTACAAAAGAGCTTTGCCCCATTTTCTCTGCAGATGAGGTTATGAAATTATGTATTCAGTTTTAAATTAAGGGGCACAATTACTAAATAGTACTAAGGGTTCAGCATTTGCGATTGGTAAAAGGCACCATTAAGGGTCTCAACGTGCATTAAAGGATGGGGCGGGGAGTAGGCATGCCAGCAGCTGGTTAGTGGGTGGTAAGTGGATATTGGGGGTTAAGAGTGCAAAGTGTTTATATTAATGCCTGCTAATGTCCGTCTGAGACAGTGTGGGAGGTGAATGTGGGAGGCAGTTGGACGTTGGCAGTGAAGGGTACACATGTAATTCATGGTGATACTTGTGGCTACCATGAGAGTGGATAGAAATGTGCTATGCTGTAGCTTGCCTGCAGAACTAATGCGCACAACACAGAAAATAGACACCAGCTCTCACCAAATGCCGGTAGTGCTGACCAACCGCTATGTGTGCTGTGGCCATGTGTTATTCAATGGGGCTGCAGCACACATAGCAAGCGGTCGCTGCTACTGGTGTGTAGTAAAGGTACCCCAGGGCCAGTCCAACCACTAGCCAAACTAGGTGTTTGCCTAGGGCAGCAACTTCCAGAGGGAAGCAAAAGCAGGGCATGTAAAGCTAAATAATAAATAGTGACAGTGAGAGGATCTGTAAAAGCTTGAGTGTCGACTAGGACACCGACATTGTGAACCCTGAGGTACCCCAGAATAAAACCAATGTGTGCCCTGGTGATCCTGTGGCTTTTCCTGGCAGTCAGATCAGAAATATATTGGTGAGCCCTACCACAGAGATGATAGAGGGTGCAGTGACATCATCTAGGTCACAGGTAGGATTTGAACTCTGGATTCTGCCTTACTGAGCCAGTGCCCCAACCATTCAGCCACAGCCCCATATGCTTAGTCACAATATACCCAACAATACACCAGACCACAGGTTCATGCCAGCAAGGATGAAAGCCCTGGCCTCCAAACAACCTGGCAGCCACATTCCGAACATGTTAAAAACCCCACTCAGGGCCTGGTTGCAGTAGGACACATGACTTACCGCCTACACTAAACACTCAGTACCACAGCTTCATGACAGACACACAACAGCAGTAATCATCTCCGATGCAATGAACAAGCCACATGTGAGGTCCAGACACCCTGCTCCCCACTGTAGCTCCCAATTACCCCCTTAGCTCAGCCTCATCACCAGTTGCCATGCCATGTTGAGCATGCAATGTGCACTGATGGTGGGGATGGACATGATTCTCCTACACAACCTTCTGCAAAGCAGAGGACCCCCACATGCATGGTATCATCAGAGCACATACCCACATGAAAACATGGTGGCAGGCACACAGTAGTGCTGATGTGTGTAAGAACTCATACCTGACCACAGACACCAATTGTCATGTTGTTGGAGGCATTGGAATCTGCATCTCAAAAATGTGGCTCTCCATTGTGTCATATATGTGTATGCAACATATGTGACATGGCTGGCCGTATATCAACCTACACAATTAATGCTGCCATCATCGTCCATAGGAGGCCATCTGCTGGAGTGCATGGTAGTAGCTTGACAGACAGCATCCTCTCATTGTACAGATCACATGGTGCCATGTGTTGACCTGTTGAACCATTATGCACCTCCCTCTGTGCAGCTGATGTTCAAAGAGTCAACCGCAGGGCCAATCTGCATGGATGAGCCAGCAGAGGTCACAGATATGTGGGATTCTATGACCACCAGACAGCTCTCCTGTGGAAAAAGGTCATGTGCTGCCCAGTGGTCCTCTAAAAGCATATGTGGTGCTAACGGGTGTCACGACCATGAGGCAACCTCCCAGAAAATGTAGCCTTGGTGGTAGATTGGTAAGGGATTCCCCCAAGTTCCCACATGGCTGTTAGTAAAAGTCAAAACAATCATTGCATGTGACTGGCTGGCAGGGTAGGTGTCAGTCACTCCCACTGCTGCATGTCTGTGTGGCAGAGATTGTGCAGCAGTGTTTGAAATGGTCACAATACAGGCAGCTACTAAGAGGGCATGTTGACTGGCTGACTGGTGATGTGTATAAGATGACTGGAAAGGTGTCTGCCAAAACACTGTGGAGAAAATTCAACCCCTGTAGACATTGGAACCCACAGAATCACACAAATAAGGCAGAGGTCTTAAATATAATATATTTCACAGCAAACAAACATCAAATGGCACAGAACATAACAAAATATATAGGCCAACCTGGTGCTCAAATAAATATACAAACAAAATATCATAATGAAAAAAACAGCCCCAAAATATAGACATATTTTCTTGGTAGGCAATGGAGGGTAAGCTGACTTGCCCAAGGCCACAAGGAGTGCCAGTGGTAATCAAATCCTGATCTCCTGGGTTGTAGGCTGTTGCCCTAAACACTAGGCCACATCTGCACTTTCAGACAAGCTCACTGTTGATGCCATATGATGCAGCAATGCTGCCTCCAGAAGCTAGAAGGGGTAGAGGAACAGAAGGGGGTAGGAGATGGGACAGAACCCCAGGCTTCAGGGGACCCTCAGGAAAATGCCTCCACCTCCATGTTCCACAGTGCCCAGTGACCGTGGAGGTGATGGCAGAGATGCTGTATCTCCTCCTCCATCAGCTCCATGTTCCTGGGACAGCTAGGCAGTGGAGACCCTCTGCTGCTCTATTGTCTCCTCATGGGCACTCATTCTCTGGCATAGCAGATAGACTGAGTCAGCCAGCTCGCATTCATGGATGGTGTTCCCTGTGTGCCAACAGCATGGCATCTGGCAAGCCACTCATGACTTGCGAGCTGACTATTGCAGACGTTGCTGCAATATCAGCAGAGGAATCACCCATAGGGGCCACATGGCAGAGCAGAGGCCCTCCCTGTGCTCCTCTGTAGCCTAGGGTTCTGGGGTAGGGTGGGGAGGGGGGCTGAACATGATCATACCTTGGTGTCCAGTGGATGGTGAGGCATGTGATGCCTGCTTGTCTGGCAGCTCCCAAGCTTGGTGTGCAACTACAGGGGGCACAGTGTCCCCTGCTGTCTCCTCTGCCACCTCCAGGGGGACATCAGCAGCCTCTTCCTCCTTCTCTTCATCCCTGAGGACCTCCACAGCTGCACCAGTTGGAGGGGCTGGCAGAGGGATGCCCTGGTTGGCTTGTGGCCTCGGATCTGGAACAACAGAGGGTTCAACACCTGTGGGAAAATAATTATATGCTCAGCATCAAATACAAACATAAAGAAGCACAATCCTGAACTGCACCACAGCAGTATATCCACTGTCATATCAACCCAACCAAAGAGAAGCAGAAATTTGCATATTACTATGTAAATCATCATAGTAGAACACTAAACTGGCATGGTCCACAAGTGGTGGTGTCACAGAAGGCCAAATGCTCTGCACCATCCTCTATGATGTGGTCTTCTCTTACAACATGTCACATCTGTATAGTGCCTGCCTTCATGCAAACAGTGGTGAGCATGGTAATAACAGGATGCCGCATGCGACAAACAATGGCTGCTGCACACCAGAAAATGCGGCTGTGAAAAGCTTAACATGACATAGTAACATAGTATATGATGCCAGAGAAAGGACCAGTATGATCCATCTAATCTGCCCAGTAAGATGGCTAGAGTGGTTGTAATTGAAGCTCTGTGCAGGTCACCCCCTCAAAATAACAGGTATTAAAGTTAACATTGATTTCATCTTCTAGTCATGAAGGGATCCGCTGTGTCTGTCTCATGCCAGTATGAATTCTGTCACTGCATTTGCCCCCACCGCCTCAAATGGGAGCACACCCCAAAGCACCCCCCCACCCTGTTCTATGATAAGTATTTCCTGATGTTGCTCTTAAGTGTACTGCCTTGCAGCAGCATCATATGCCATCTAGTTATACAGCTTTGTCTTCTCTGGCAAAAAGGTTGGTTTGTTCATTGACAATCCTCTAAGTATTGAAAGGTCTGTATCATCTCCTCCTGTCCTTTCCCTCCTCTAGGATATTACATATGTAAGTCTGCATGTCTCTTCTCATATGTCCTTCTGGCAGGGGCGGCCCAAGGGGGGTGCGGGGCCATGTGCGGGAGACTCGGTGCGGGGCCTCATTTGCATAAGGGGCCTCATTTGCATAAATATTTGCATAATGTGTACCCATACACAAACTTTTAGTTAAACATGCCTCTAATGAGTGTATGAATAAAAGAAAGGACTAAAAGACTTCTACTTACTATACTCCAATACCAACCGCCAGGCACATTAGGAAAAAACTACTACAAAACCCTGCCCATTTAGAACCCATAGCAAACCCGCCGTATCCTAAAAAGCACTACCAGGACTCATAAAGCACCATACCCTAACTATCAAAAGGAAACGCTGCAAATATTAAACCAATACATTTCAGGAGAACAACAATACATGACCTACTGGGGAAAGAGAACAAGTGGCAATGTCAAATAGGAATTACATAAACAGAATACCTCAGCTCAGTTACACATGCAGAACATAGACCATCACCAAACAAGGAATCACAATTTAGAAACAGGAAGACAATAATTAAACTGGGAATCCCAAAAGCCAAACTTGGAATGTACAACACTGTAGAAATAAAACTATACATTAATTTGCTCTTGTACTAAACAAAGCGCAGACGTTAATGATGCACATTTCCCAGAGCTGACATATTCCAATTAATAAATTCAAAATAAAGAGATATTTTTCTACCTTTTGTGCATTTTTTTTCAGCTGCAATTGCTCCAGCCACTTTCTTCTGGTTTCTTCGTGTCTTCCGCTAATTCTTCATCGTCGGCTGTCCATTTGTCTGTGCTTCTCTCTTCTAGTGTTTTTCCAATGTCTCTATTACATATGCTTTAAACATTACTTAATCTTTGCTGCATTTTTGCTCTTTACCTCATCTCTAGGTTCATCCACTCAAATTTTACCCCTCCATCCTCAATTCCCCACCTACCCTCACAATAAATTCCGGAACAATTGTAGGATTTGTTCTTCCTCCCACCACAAAATATTTTTTTCCCTCTACATTTCACTCTCCCAGCTCCATTCCCATTTTATAATCATCCCCCACAACATCCGCTACATTCTAGTCACATGGTTCCCACCCAGCATTCGCCTCCTTCTAGTCCCCGCATCAGCCCATTTCCAGTCCTAGCCCCCCATAAGCCCATTTCCAGTTTACTAGCTCCCCCCATCTTATTGCAGGTCCCATTCCAAGGTCCCCTACCATTCACGCTCATTTTCCAATGCCCAGCCACCAAGAAGCCCATTTCTAGGCCTTTCCCTAGCCCCAACAACATCAGCCCATGTTCAAATCCTAGCTCCCCTACACTCAAGGCCAATTCCAATCCACAAGCCCCATGAGCCCTACCTTCAGGTTTCTAGCCCCTTTAATTGAGGTCCATTTCATATCCAAAAACCACCACCACAGCCCATTTACAATCCTTAAGCACCCCCAACGGCCAATTTCCAGTACTATTCTAGCCAATTCAGGCCTTTTCCTGTCCTAGCCCCCCCACCCCTAACCCCATTTCCAGTTCCTAGATTTACATCCGCCCCCTCCACAAACCCATTTCCATTCCCAAGCCCCAGTTCCCCATCAGCTATTTTGGCCAGTTGCAAGCCCTTCCCTTCCACTCCAGACCATTTCCAGTTCCTCCTAGGCCTTCCTTCCATTAGCCCTAATTACTAGTCCTAAACCCCCATCAGCCCATTACGTCCTAACCCCCATTCAACCGATTTCCAGTTCCTAGCCCCCCATCAAGCCTATTTCCAGTCTTAGCCCACTCACATAGCCAATTTACCAAGGGTCCTACCCCCCATCCAGCCCCCCATTTCCAAGGTCATTTAGCCCCCCATAGCCCATTACCAGTCCTCACCCCCCCAGCACCCTCTTCCAGTCCTAAAGCCCCCAATCAGGACCCATTTTCCAGGTTCTCTTAGCCCCCCATAGGCCATTACCAGTCCTAAACCCCACCCATCACCATATTTCCAGTCATAGCACCACCATCAAGCCGATTTCCCGTCTTAGCCCCCCCACCCATAGCCACTTAACAGTCCTACCCCCCCCAATCAGACCCCTTCCAGGTCTTAGCCTCCACACCCATCGCCCCATTACCTAGTCCTAACCCTTCCACAGACCCCATCAAGACCCATTACCAGTCCTAGGCCTCCCCCACCCGGGCCAAATTACCAAGTCCTAACACCCCCCCATGGCCCAATTACCATTCCTAAACCCCCCCCCATGGCCCATTTGACCCAGTTCTCCGAAACCCCCACCCCAGGACCCCAGTACCAGTCCTAACAACCCCCCCCCATCAGCCCCACTTCCAGTCTTAGCCCCCCATAAGGGCCCATTACCAGTTTTTTCCTAACACCCCCCATCAGCCAATTTCAGTCCTACCCCACCACGTCAAGCCTTAGCCCACTCCCCATAGTCAAGTACAAGTTCATAACCCCCACCATAAGCCCATTTCCAGTCTACCCCCCCACTTTCCAGCCTTAAGCCCCTCCCCATAGCCCATTACCAGGTTCCAAAAAACCCCACCCATCAGGCCAAATATTACCCCCATAAAGCCCAGTTACCAGTTATAACCCCCCCATCGGCCAACTTAGCCCCCCCCCAACCATAGCCCAATTACCAGTCCTAAACCCCCCCCCACATCAGCCCACTTCCACAGTCTGAGGCCTACCCCCCATGGGCCCCCTTACCAGGTCCTAAAACCAAAACCCCCCCACCCCGGCCCATTTTACCAGGCCTAAACCAACCCACCCCCCCCTGGCACATTACCAGTCCTCACCACACCCCCCCCCCCCATCAAAGCCCAATTCCAAAGGTTTAGGGGCGCCCCTACCCCAATCAGCCCCTTCCAGTTTAGCCCTCCCCCCTCCCATAGCCCATTACCAGTCCTAACCACCCCCCCCCCCCTTTATAATTCCAAATTCAAATAACAACAAAAAAAAAAACCAAACCGGCTTGCTTCTGCAGCGGGCAGCTTCCAAGAGCTCTGCCGCGGCAGCTCAAGACAAGCTCTGCCGCGGGGGCACCCCCTGCCCGGGCAGAGCCTCCGTGCATCTTTCAGCATTATTCACGTCCAAAACGCGGGCTTTTTTTCAGAGCCGCGGAGAGTTTCTTAGCTCGCGGCTCTGTTAATTCCGACCGGGAGGGTGATGGGGAAATCCCATCAGCCCCGCGGGGACTTAAGAGAGCCCGCGGAGGAAAGAAACTCTCGGCGGGGCTCTGAAAAGAAGCCCGCGTTTGGACGTGACAGAAGTGAAGATGCCCGGGAGGCTATTGCAGGGCAGGGGGGGGCCCCGCGGCAGAAGCTCTTGAAGGCTGCCGGCGCAGAGCTCTTGAAGCTGCCGCGGCAGAAGCAGCCGGTTTGTTGTTTTCTTTTTTTTTAAACTTGGGATGCTTAAGAATGTTTTTGGCGCGGGGCCCCCTGAAACGCGGGGCCCTGTGCAAAAAAACATTCTTGCTCCAATGGAACGGGGGCCGGGGCCCTGCTCTGCACCATGGTCTCATCCACGGCATTGAGGGGACTCCGGAGGCTCTGCCTTGCCTTTTGGGTCCTGCACGTAGAACGGGAAGGAAGGGCAAATTTTCGGAGAGGGACGCTACCCCGGAAAGTCTGGAATTTTCACAACTTACCTACCTAAAAAAGGGCACTAATTTTTTAAGCCTCCAGAATCATTCAATAACACATTGTTCATATGTCAATTGGTCTTAAAGACATGTACCAAGACAGCAAGGGTCCTCCACCGCCACTATCTAAGACATTAATATAGGTGGCGAGTGTTCAGTGCTATAATCTGGGCGGAAGGAAAGCAGTCTGATGGGGGGACAAGGAGTTAGTGGTCTCAAGATAGGTCGCAAGGCTGGAAGGAAAGACAAGTTTTTCAAAGATTTTTGGGGACAGAGAGAGCCCAGATAGCGAATGGGCCTATAGTAAGGACAGGAACAGATTTATCTTAAAGAGAGGGTTTCAGGAATGGGTGCAACCCAACAGGCCTATTTTCCAGAATGGAGGGGGGACAAAATGTACGAATTTGAGGCTGGCATTTGTAAGGGAGAGGGCATAGGGGGGGGAGGAAGAAACTAAGGGAAACTCACAAGAAGCCAAGAAGAGGAATAGGGCCAGGGGAGAGCAGGTGGATTTTACGAGAAGGGGGACGATGCGTTTTTCTAGGGCCATGGAAGTAAAACATATGAAGGAATCCCAGGTATGTATCGAAGGGAGAGGAGGAAAAAATTGTGGGAGGGCAAGGTAGGAAATGCACGCTTGAGGGACGCCTTTTTCTCCATGGAAAAATGAGGGTAAGGTGGGCAGGGGAGGGCTGATCAGTGGCGAGGAATGGAGGAGTTGGAGAAGGGCTGGAACAAAAAGATGGGAAAGGATTAGAGTTACCAATTTTTCGGGTTGAGAGACGGAACGCTGGGATTACACGGGATGCAATTAGTTGAACTGTTTTGGCTGAGTGAAGTCATATGGAAAGTAATTATGGGTGACATTGGCAAAAAAAAGATTTGTAGAGGCCTCAGGGTTTGTGTTTGGTTCTGATGCTTCCTTCCCAAATTGCCAACTCAGCACGACTTAGATGAAGACATAGGAAGCTGCAGGCCAGAGTGGAACACATGGCTGCTGACCGTGATAAAGCAGGGCACAATGGAAGCAGAAAAGAGCCAAACAAACCACGTTCAAAGGCAGAAAGGCAAAAACAGGATTTCCATAAGTGGGGGACTTGGTCATCAACGAGACGGGAGTGGAAAAAGTTTGACCAGCACAGGATCTTGGTTGTGCATGGAACAAGGCAGGGAAAAAAGCAGCAAGAGTTGGGGGTGTTAGCCTGCAAACTGGTCTTGTGTGCAAGGACAGAAACTGTGAGCAATTAATCGACATAAAACAACAAGGACAAAGGGAAAAATAGAAACGTGAGACAAAGGATGCAGTTGGTGGTCAGTGGGAAGTGGAAAAGGCAGAGATCAGGGACTCACATTTCCTCCACCGCAACCAAGGACGACGGATTGGGCCCGGGTAGGGGTTGTAGGCAAACAGCCACTGTAAGTGGGAGAGGCTGATGCCGGCCCTATCAGCCTTCCCTGCTCCAGCTCCTCAGGCCTCGGCTAGAGCAGAAGTGAGCATTTTAGCGTTTGCAAGGACTGGCCATGTTCCTGCTGGACCTCTGGGGGCCCCACCGGCTGTGGCCAGCCACACGGCTGCTGACCAAGGGGGTATCCCGGACTGTTCCTTCACCCTGGGCCATAAGGGACGAACCCGAAAGCAAGAACCTTCCTTTTATTCGAAGCTGCAAAAACTATGCCCTCCTCGTCCCTAAAACTGGTAAGTACAGAAACCTTATTCCTAGGGGCATTGGGTGTGAACCCGGTCAGGAGACGAAGAAAGGAAAAAATGCATGGTCCTTCTCTGTCGCGAACCAGAGGAGCAAGGAGGGCAGCAGGGCCCACAGCATGCAGGGGCCCATCTTAGGAGGGCTTGGCCCCAAGGCTTGACTCCTCTTTCCCCCACCCCGCCCACATAATTAAATTCTGGGGGACTGTCAACCCCTCGCCCTCTTGTGCACCGCAGCTGATAATTCCAGCTGGGGCTGGGGTCTATTTCATAAAAGCCAAATTCTGAAATAGAAAAAATATATTTCCAATGCCTTTTGTGAAACATTTATGTGATTCAGAAATTGATAAAGAGGAAGAATCATAATGTAATTCAATTTCTCCGTTCCTTGAAGTTTCTCCTAAAACTACACCCCAACAGCCACAAAAATGATATGAGGAAAATCTGAAATTACCGCAAAAAGAAGTACTGAGTTTAGGAACAGCCGGTGGTCATTAGGGCCCTGGACGTCACAGGGACGATTCTACTGTGGCCCTGTACGGTCTTGGGTGTCGGCGAACCTGCACTGGGGGAAGTTTATTGCATAACACCTCTCGGAGGTGGCACCGTAACTTCTCCCTAGTCCGCAAGGCAGGGTCTGTGCCCGTAGCGGCACAGAGACAGAAAACAGTCAGGCAGGGAGGTAGTAGTGAGCATAGTCCAGCCGCGAAGCCCCAATTCCTGGCACTTGGGGAGATCAACTGGGATCAGGGCGTTTGGCCTGGTCGGGGAATTCGCAGTGCCAGGGGAGCCAGGGCTAAGCCCAGGATCCATGGCCTTTACCACTGCGGATGGGAAGCCAGTGGTTGCCCGATGGTTAAAGACCCAGGACAGGAAGAGTTAGTAGGGCGAAAGGAACCTGCCATGTTGCCAGTGGGCGGGGGCTGAAATCACCAGTCCTGGCCTGACACGAACAGGCCTGATCGGCTAATCTGATAATCAATGGGCCTAGACGTAGTTCTGAGAACGACATGGGGATAAGAATTCGATGGATGCACTCCTGAAACATGCGGTTCTGAACGCGAAGGGCGACACGAGAAGGTGGCCCCCTCTTGTACGTTCCGGAACTTAAATCGGCTGGTGCCTTTAGCAGTCTTGGGACAAAATAGCGCTCGTTTTTGTAAACTTGCGGCCTAAAAATTTCCAAAGAAGCTCATTATCCCAGTGGAACCTTCTAAAGAAAGTATTGGATAGGAAATATATATGTGTGTTTGCAACACCTTGGAAACAAATTTTGGTTTTAAAAAGGTTATTATCCGTGTCTCCTTTACGGAGGGGGAGAGGGCCCACACCTGCGGCTTTCCCAGGGTGAGGGGAGGGTCATAGGAGTCTTTGAACTAGTATTCTAAGTTTCTTGAAACCAATTCCAAAATTGACCTGTATCCCATCCAGGGCTACTTATGAGGTGGTCCTCTCTTCTCAGTCATTGGAAAAGAATAAATCTTTTTACATTTTTAAAAATTGGATTTTGGGGAAGGAAAAAAATGAATGGTTTCTGTGGAGGCTTAGGAAGCGTAGAGTTTTGAATCTTCCGGATGTTACGTGTAGGGCAAAACCTCCAACAGCAGACGACAGGGCATGTCTTTTACATGACAAGTGAGAGTTTTGGCGGCCTTTAATTTATTTTGTAGTGATTCTTGATGGTATGTTTGTTTCGGAAAAACAAGAAGGGTACCTATCTTTGGGACTCTCACGGTGGGGGGACGAAAGGTTGGCTTTCCGTAATGTAGGGCTTTGTCCAGCATTTCTTTGTTATGATCCTTCTTTTCCCTCCACTGTATTTGGCTGGAGTTTCGTTTAGGCTGGTTTGTTAAGCATTATTTTCAATATGTTCCAGAAGTTGAAAAAAAAAAAGCGGGGAAATGGAATGGCCCTTATTCTTTATATAAGTAGGGTTGATGGGTTTTATTGGGCAGATTGATTTGGTACGAGGGATATAAAAGTATTATATCTTTTATCCCACGTCCCCAAATGTTTAGTCAGCCAACTAATATCTCTAACCCAATACAGATTTTCATCATGGTAAGCCCGAGAAGAGGTGTCCGGTAATCGCAGGTACTACTTTTTTATTGAGCCACTAGATTGGATAAACCACCTGGTAAGTAGAGAAGATTGTGTTGCACATCCCAACATTACTGATTGGATCAAAAAAACCAAAAACTACTAAAAACCAATGATTGTGGGCATATGGCAATGATCTCCCTACTTTTCTTAAACTAAACTCAAAAATTTCTATGTCTAAATCTGATCAACACACGGTTAATATTGCGCCTTTTCCAAAATTAATTTTTCCTAAGTTATAGACTACTTTGGGGATTAAATGGAATTAATTGCCACCTCAAAGTCTATTATTCTCGATACAGATGTACAGGGACTTCCCCTTTAAAGTGGTTTCCCTTACAACTCCAATATTATAGGTTATAATTTTGACTAAGAGATGTTGAAAAACAGGAACCTCTATACAATAAATTATGGAACCATATTTTTCGCCATTAGAAGGATTGCAAATGGGTCAAACCAATGGACTCCACTTAATTCTTCATTGGTGGGGTTTAGACTGAGGACTCTATTAAAATCTGTGTTATGATACCACCGACCAAAATTAAATGATGTTTACATGATGTTGCCTGGATTTTTCCCCACCAAACTTTTGTTAACATAATATTTACTTTATTTATTTAAAGCTTCTCTTATATACCCATGACGCAGCTCTTCTCCATGATCAGATGGCGGTGTAACAATTCAACAGGAAACAAAGTTGTTAACCGTGCAGAGGGGATCCAAAAAACTGGGTAATAAAATTTTTATGAGTGAAATAAACCATTCGAGAACAATTTTTGAAAAAATCCCCGGACGAAAATTACCTTAAAAACACTGTGATGGCTCTCTCCCTTCCCCGTGATTTCCAGCTATCATTATAACAAGCATTCTTGGCTAGCCTTGGTTCATCTGGCTTCTCCTTTGGAGGTGCCATGCTAGGTGTACTGGTCGTCTGTGTCCAACAGGTCGATACGGCCCTAGCCCCCCATTGGGCAGTGGGCTCTCACTGGACTGGCCTTGTTCCTCATCTCAATCGATTGTTTTTGCATGACATCTGCCCTGGGACACGGCGCATGTGTGGCTAGTGTTGTCTACGTCATGGCGATGATGTTGCAAGCCTGTGCACCCCGTATTTCCAAATAAGAGGGAGGGTGGTGGTGTAAAAAAAGTAACCGTTTCTTCACGCAGTTCCTTTGGTGAGGAGTTGGGACACTCATCCTGGAGATGTGGCCTGGGCGGGATGTCCTGGTGACTGCAGGTTATGGGCCACATGTTGAGAGATTGTGTGGTTCAAGCAAGTGGTCTGGTCTGTGTGGAGATGTATGAGATGGGGACCATCACAGTCTGGTGTTAATAAGGCTTTTTAAAAAAGGTGTTAATAAGGAATGATGGCTAATATGGCAGCAGATAAAGGACCAGGTATGGTCCATCATAGGGTTTGGCCCAGTACAAGGTGGGCAAACATAGGTGGAAATCTGCCAACTGCTCTGTTGCAGAGAATTAACCTACTTCCCTGCTTTTATTGTAGGAGTGTACCTGTATAGTACAAAGCTAAAGCCACAAGCAGGAGGAAAGAAACAGAAAAGGACAATAACAGAAACTCATGAGATTTCCACAACGTTGCATGCAAGGGAAAGGGGGACAATGGAACAATACTACCAAACGGACGCATTAAGGAAATAGGAAAGACAGAAAAAAAGGACTAATTAGAGGAAGAACAAGAATCGGCTTTTCCTTATAAAGCTACGAGAAGATTAAAGAATAAAGGTGCTAAGCCTCGACCTTGGAATGTTACAAGCTGCTCATAGGTTCTATGCTGATGGATGCTTAGAAGATCAAGAAAGACAGGGAAGGACAGGACCAGATTACTACAGAGTTCTTTTTTATATGATAAAGATCAAAGGGGGACCCCAACTAGACGTTTCAAACCTTTTGTATCCTTGATTGGATCGGGGGAACACACCACTTTGGTTGATTCGAAAAGAAGGATGTTAATTAGGCTAGCAATTGAACCCAGTTTCTTATCAAAAGAAACAAAAGTATCCAGCGCCATTGATTAGCCATTCTCCATCACTAGGAACACGTATTACTAGAAGAGCAAATATGATTGCAGCTGTTGCCGTATTTCACAAGCGCGTCTGCCAACCTTGAAAGACCGATGGGAAGGATCAATACATCATGGCCAAACTGGACTGGAAAACGATCTGTGTTTTATACCAGATTGACTAAAGGGAATTGAGTAGATCCCGAAAAGATTTGACTGTCGGCGAAATAATAATCCGCATACAATATCGACCTTCTGAATCCCACATGCCAGCAAGATTATAACTGAAGGGACTTATTCAAAAAGAGACGACAACCATACCTGGAACACAGAAACTACCTGAAGTTGCAAGCAGGGTTCAGGAAAGGGGGAGAGGAAACAACCGAGGGGAGACATGATTGCGCGAGTTGAGATGGATCCGTGAAAAGGGGGGACTAAAACGGGAATACCCAAAAAGGTATATCTATTTTGTGCTTATAATCGAATAGAGCAAGGCCTTTGTTGACTGTGTAAAACCATGCAGAAACGTCTGGGCCACATTAAGAAGGATGGGGTATATTCAGAATACTGATCGTAGCCTATTGCACAATATGTACATTGATCAAGAAGCAGCAGTGTCGAACGGAACAAGGAGAAACCAGAATGGTTTAAGAATAAGCAAAAGGTTGTAAGACAAGCCTGAATTTGTGGTACTTTTCCCCCTGGCCTGGTTAATTTAATATTGCAGGAAAACACAACACATCATCAGAGAATCAGGATTGTTCATGTGAAGACAACCGAGTGGGTGAAGGATTTGGTGCGAAAGGGACTTCCATCCAAAACATGACCGTCGCTGATGCTGGTATGATACCGGTCACATTACTACGGCTGATAAGCTGGAAAGATGAATCTGCAAACCATTTGCCTTCTCACATCAAAAGAATTTAGTCATCAACGATGGGGCCTCAAGCCACCTAATTGTAACGAGAGGGGGACAAAGATCATGACAAACTTGGCATAATCCACAAAAACAGGTTTTCATCGGGAAGGAAGACAAAAACAAAATTGAAATCTGTGAACAACTTTAACCTACTTGGGATCCAAAAACGTAATCAATAAAAAGAGAAGCAACTAACTGAAGATCAAGGAAATCAGGACGGGACGCAGTTGCTTATTGGCAGCATCAGAAATGGCTTATGAAGGGGACTAGATAAGATTCCATCAAAAAAAGCAGAGATCGTCTCTCTCCTAACAAGAGATTGGACTGCGTTCATAGCCCAATGGTATTTTCATTAAACATCATTATGGATGTTGAAAGGGGACAGTTGAAGAAAAAGATAGACAGGAAGAAAAATGACTGCCTTGTTGACATTAATGGTGTGTGCAACGCAATTACGTGTTGATACCCCATGGATATGCCCGGAAGAACAAACCAGTTCCGCTTACTACCCGAGGACGTCAAACACCTAAGGCTTCTGTCTTTTTAGAAAGCATAAGATGACAAGAGAACTTGTACGATCTTTTCACTAACATACTATTTGGGACACATCATTGCTGACAGAAGATTGAAGAAAAGAGAGGATTCATTAGAGAACGGACATTTCATGCTTGGCAAGATTATAAAGAAGGTCACTGTCGCAAAAAAGAGACAAGGCCCGCACATGAAGATGGATGACGATTACAATAAACCAGCCGCTAAAGACAGGGTACCAGCATGATACCTGTCAACAAGAGCCGACACATGACTCAAGGACCCGGCAACACCAATTAGACAAAGTAGCCTATTCTAGAGGGTTCGCCATGAGATCGTACTCCGACTCGACGGCACTTAACAACAGCAAGAAACCACTTGTCATGGACGCAAGATTGAAGCTGATGCCATTAGCCAGGAACAGAATCACCCGGACCCACCTTCTCAGGGAACCAACTCGGGGGAACCAACCACCCAGGAAGCGGATTATATCCCTTCCTACTATAAAATAAAAAACTGAGACTATATATATTCCCAATAAAATCTCCCAAGCCTTATGCAGGGGGAACGGGCAGCACCTCACCTAGTGCAGGCCAGCCTACAGTCGTAATCCCCTCGGGGCGGGGAAGAATGGAAAGTATTCTTATATCTCACACAGATTTTTCTTTCACCTTTGCCAAAAGGATAAGAGGAACTTTTATTATTCCCTCTTCTTACACAGAACAAAA
The DNA here is from genome assembly GCA_033557465.1 of Ichthyophis bannanicus. NCBI lineage: Eukaryota > Metazoa > Chordata > Amphibia > Gymnophiona > Ichthyophiidae > Ichthyophis > Ichthyophis bannanicus. Next base: position 807,904,599 of record CM066032.1, on the reverse strand, counting down.
AAAGGATACGAAAAAGGGAAACAGTAGTCTAGTGGAATTAACGATTTTGCCACCTCTCACACCAGCAAAAAAAACAACACAGGACCATCTCTGTAATATATGGGTTTGTAGATAATCCTAAACAGTTTACAGAAAGCAATGTATTGCCCATCCCTGCATGATTCTGTTCCATACTTCCTGACTTACAGACAAAATAATCAACACAAAAGTACATTCTTCTGCTTTCACTGTCTTACAGGGCCGGCTCACACGGCCATTGAGCGGAGTAATGGTGTTGTTGCACAGCGGCCCCTGCCAGAGTTTTAAGGGGGCAAGCGCAAAAAAACATTCTTTTTGAACAAAGTAAAATATGAAAAGAAAAAAAAACAAACACACTGTCTGCTTTTGCCGTCTCTAGACGCGGTTTTCGGGGCCTGGCCCTGCCAGGCATGAATGCGAGCGTCCGCTCTGCGGGGCCCCCACTGTGCACGGCAGAGCACCTGGCCCATCCTTGTGAGAAGCTCATCTCTTGTGGGAGCTGAAGTCTAGTACTGCGCCGGCTTTTTTGCAGAGCGTCGAGGGAAGAGTTTCTCTCCCTCGCATGCTCTGTTAAGCCCTGCGGGGATGGATGGGAAAGTTCCCATCAGACCCCGACGAGGCCTTATGATAACAGAGCAAGAGAGGGAGATGAGAGAGAAAACTCTTTCCCTCGCGCTTCTGCTCTTGCAAAGACGGCGCGTCATGAACGTACTTCAAGCTCTCAACAAGAGAAGAGAGTAGCTTGCTAAAAGTGAGGCGCAGGCTATGACTGTGGCACAGGGGGGCCCCGCGGGCACGCTCGATTCTGCCGCGGCGGCGAGTGCGGGCCAGCGACCGCGGGCAGACCAACAGAAAGGTTTTCTTTTGCTTTTGCAGAAGGGTTTTAGCTGGCGCTGGGCCATGGGCTGGGCTGGGCGAGGGGGGGGGGGTTTTTAGGAGGGTTGCGGGGAATTGGGCTGGGGTGGGCTGGGCTGGTGGGGGGGGGTTTAGGAGGTGTTGATGGGCCTGGGCATGGGCTGGGCCTGGGGGGCGTGTGGCCAAGGATTGGTTGACTGGGTTGGGGGGGGTAGGAGTGGTGTGGTGTGGGGGGTTTAGGAGGTGTCGTGATGGGGCCTCTGGGGCTGGGTTGTAAGTCAGGATGTGGTTGATGGGGCTCTGCGTGGGGGGTTTTTAGGAGTGCGTGATGAGTAGCTTCTAATGGGGGAGCTAAATCTGTATTCTGGGGCGTGATGGGATTCGGACTGAACGAGTGGGTGGATGGGGAGGTTTTAGGACTGGTAATGGGCTATGGGGGGGCTTAAAAATAAAAATTGGGTGAGTGGGGGATTAGTTAGCACTGATGGAAAGGGGGCTGGGGGGCTGTAGGACTTGGGAGTGGGCTGATGGGGAGGTTAGGGGACTGGTAATGGGTTGGGGGGGGGGTGCTACTGTGTAGGGGGGATGCTAGACTGGAAATGGGCGGCGTGGAAGGGGGCTTGACCTGCAAATCGCTGATGGGGAGGGGGGCTTGGAATGGGCTCTTAGGGGAAGGAGCTAGGACAGGAAATGGGCTGATGGAGGGGCTAGGATAGGACTGGGAATTGGGTGTTGGGGGAGCTAAGATTGGAAATGGGCTGTGGTGGGGGCTTGGATTGAAATGGACTCATGGAGGGGCTAGAACTGGAAGTAGGTTCATGGGGGGCTTGGATTAGAAATGGGCTGAGTGGAGGGGAGCTAGGATTTAACATGGGCTGATGGTGGGGCTAGGAAAGGACTAGAAATGGGCTGATGGGAGGCTGGTATTGGAAATGAGCTGATGAAGGGACTCGGATAGGACTGGGAATGGATGGGGGAGCTAGGACTGGAAATGGGCTGATGTGGGGACTAGAAGGGAGCGGATACTGGGTGGGGCTGCAACTAAAAGGGAGCTGATGTTGGGGGAGATTAGAAGGGGATGGGGCTGGGAGAGTGAAATGGAGAGGGGAAAGATATTTTGTGGGGGCGGCAAGAAAAATCTACAATTGGCCGGGTATTGGGAGACTACGGGGCTTGTTTACAAAGCCGCGGTAGTGGTTCGCGATCGCAGCCGCGGCCCCATTGAAATCAATGGGGCCGCGGCTCCGATTACGATCGCAAACCGCTACCGCGGCTTTGTAAACAAGCCCCTAAGTGGGGATTGAGGATGGAGGGGTAAAATTTGAGTGGATGAAATAGGAATGAGGAAAGAGCAAAAGGAGAAAGATTATTATGTTAAAGCAGATGTAGAGTGAGTATGGAAAAAAACTTTAAGAGAAGAAAGGACAACTGGACAGCAGACGATGGAGAGTTAGCAGAAGACACAAATAAACCAGAAGAAAGTGACTGGAACAATTGCAACTGAAAAAAAAATGCACAAAAGGTACAAAGATATCTCTTTATTTTGAATTTATTAACTGGAATATGTCAGCTCTGGGAAATGTGCATCATTAATGTCGGTGCTTTGTTTAGTACAAGAGGAAATTAATTTATAGTTTTATTTCAACATTGTTGTACATTCCAAGTTTGGCTTTTAGGGTTCCCAGTTTAATTATTGTCTTCCTGTTTTTAAATTGTGATTCCTTGTTTGGTGATGGTCTATGTTCTGCATGTGTAACTGAGCTGAGGTATTCTGTTTATGTAATTCCTATTTGACATTGCCACTTGTTCTCTTTCCCCAGTAGGTCATGTATTGTTATTCTCTGAAATGTATTGGTTTAATATTTGCAGTGTTGCCTTTTGATAGGTAGGGTATGGTGCTTTATGAGTCTTGGTAGTGCTGTTAGGATACGGTGGGTTTGCTATGGGTTCTAAATGGGCAGTGTTTGTAGTAGTTCCCTAATGTGCATGAGGCGGGTTGGCACTGCTTTATAGTTAAGTTAGAAATCTTTGTCTTTTTCTTTATCCATACACTCCTGAAGAGGCATGTTTACAAAAGGCTAGTGTATGGTAACATTAGGAAAATATTTATGCAAATGAGGCCCCTGATGGCAAATGATGGCCTCCGCACCGAGTCTACGCACATGGCCCCGCACCCCCCTTGGGCCGCCCCTCGCTGTCTATAACACAAAGCGTGTCGAGAATGTTGTGACAGGCAGCCTGTCAAAAGAAATCGGTATTAGACACATGACACTCGAACAAACTCGTACAAACACAAAACTATCACGGACACATTACATATAGGGATACAGGGGCCCTATGGTGGAACCCAGGGACTCCATACCAAACACAGACTTCACTGCGCAGGAGAACCCAACCAAACTCATCGCCTATCTGGTACTGTCACATTATATACCCTTGCTCAGACCCATACTTGCCTATTCGAGGCATTTTTCTCTAATTACCTAATTCGTGGTCCCCGCTGTATAAGGCTCAACTTGTGTGATTTACGTTGTTAGTTTACTCATGTCTGTACCCCTCTCCAATTGGCCTATGCCTGCAATTATCAGATTGGGCATTGTCAGATTTATATTGTTATCTGACCTCTGCCCCCACTAACTCTTTCTTTACCTATGTCTTGTTGGTTTCTCTCCCACCCCTCAGTTCCACAGGAAATATAACTCTGTAACTCCCTGAGGTCTTATGACAGATATACTGGGGGCCATTTGTTTGTTGTCATGCTAAGCTGGCATGTTTGTATATCACAGCTGCCCTTCTAACCTCTCTCTGTCCAACACTTACTAATAAGTGTATTTTCACATCTTTTATAGTATGATGTGGCATACCTCTGAAAGCTCACGGACGCGACCTCTGTACAATTCCAGCATGCAGACAACATTTTGATTTTTTTGTTTTTGTGTTACTGTGTTAACCCTTTCTCCTCTGGCTCTCAAACTCCCCCCCTCTTCACGGAGTAGACTGTGGGAGCCACATTCGCCCTCCTGATTCGGAAAGGTTCATGGGAGTCACTGGGTCCAACCCAGTCATAAATGGGCACCGGGGCTCATCGGATAGGCACCTGGAGCACGGTGGACTTACGCTGGGGGCACAGGAGAGGTAGGCACCGAGTACAGCAGAGCGTGAAAGGAACAATACCACAAAAAGGTATTACAACAATGTGAAACGTTCCTGACACCTTGGCTTTTAAACCAGAAAACCAGCTAAAGGCCCAAGCAAAACAGTCACCCTCCTTTCGTATTGTAATCTACAAGCTCCTGCAAATGTTTAATGACTTCGGTACTATTATCATGTGATGGGTCAGGAGGAAAGGTAGATGCAGCAGGAGAGACCAAATAAAACAAAGACGGTTGGAGAAAACAGACAGTCCAGAGCTACGATTTGGTAAGACATTAAAGGAAAAACATTGTATATCTCTTCAGTCAGTACTTGAAAGCTTGAAATGGTGAAATTTAAAAATCTCATCAGATCATACCTAACCTTTGGTATCTGTTTTCGAATTTGGTTCCTGTTCGACAACATGGACCAATAACGGTAACTTTAGTGATTCAGTAGCACAACTACACAATCATAGGAGATGGTATGTGACCCTTGCGGCGAAAACCAGCTATCAAACAGTGTAAGTGAGAGAGTCCACAGACTCAGAAGGGTCTGACAGACAGATAAGTATATACATAAGAACTACCTAGATCATATACATCCATGAAAGGGGAGAAGAATTCGAAAAAGGCAAATACTTAACATGAGGTAGAAATATCCAAAATAACACACTAGAATATAAAATCTTTAGGAGGCCCTACTACCTAAAACCTTGTAACAATATGTTAAAAGTTAGCCAGAACTCTCAGGGCAAATCGTAGAGGCTCAGATCTAACCTCATTAGTGTAATTAGCCAGATCAAATACTGTTACACCATGTGGGAATCACCAATCAAAAAGCAGCCTCAAAGAGGTAAGGCTTAAGCAGGGATTAGAAAAGGGGCAGCCAAATAGAGCCTGATGCACCTGGTCAGGTAGTTTGTACCAGGCACAAAGAAGGAGCAAAGCAAAAAGAGCAATGTATGGAGTTGGCAGTAGAAGAAAAAGGGAGAAAAAGGCAAGAGAGAGAGAAGCCTAACACTAGTTGAAGATTAATTACAAAGAGAAAGAGATGCATCCGCTTAACGAAAACACAGCTTGGTAGCAGCGTTCAATGTGAGTGGAAAGGGAAAGGAAGGAATAAGAGATGACCCCAAGGCAGAGATGGGGAAAGTAAGAGTGGGTAGAGGAGAGTTAGAGCTAGAGGGAGAACTAACTCAGGGAACCTATACATAAAA